>VWZE01006495.1:377948-393259 GCA_013396675.1 Eubucco bourcierii | reverse complement strand
GAGCAGAGCCCTGCTGGAGAGCAGAGCTGAGCAGAGCAGAGCCCTGCTGGAGAGCAGAGCAGAGCAGAGCCCTGCTGGAGAGCAGAGCTGAGCAGAGCAGAGCCCTGCTGGAGAGCAGAGCAGAGCAGAGCCCTGCTGGAGAGCAGAGCTGAGCAGAGCAGAGCCCTGCTGGAGAGCAGAGCAGAGCAGAGCAGAGCCCTGCTGGAGGGCAGAGCTGAGCAGAGCGGAGCCCTGCTGGAGGGCAGAGCTGAGCAGACATTCAAGGTCAGCCTTGCTATGGCCCTGGGCAGCTGACTCTAGTTGGAGGTGTCCCTGCTGCCTGCTGAGACTGGCACAGGCTGCCCAGGGAGGCTGTGGCTGCCTCCTCCCTGGGGATGTCCAGGCCAGGCTGCATGAGGCCTTGAGCAGTTGAGTCTGGCTGAGAGGAGTTCCTGGGTATGGCAGGGGGGCTGCAGGAGATGAGTTCTGAGCTCCCTTCCAGCCTGAGCCCTTGGAGGATCTTTCAGGGCCAATGCTCTGGCAGCAGCTGGAGGATGTACAGCTGTGGGAAGGTTTCCTCGGCCACTTGATGCCCTCTTGTTGCCCATGGGCTCTGTGCCATAGGCAGGAGCATTCCAGTGACATTTCTCTGTCACTTGTGCTGTCTGGAGCCAATTTTCCAATCATGTGGGGGTGTGAGGGGCTTGGAATTGTGGTTGATGTTTTGAGAGGTGATTAGTAAAGCTGTTGGAGCTTTAATGGGAACTGACACCTCCTCTGTGAGGGTTTGTAACTATTGCTTGGTGCTGGTGTTTGTAGACTTGCAGTAATTACAGCTCCCAGGGTGGCTGAGTGACAAGAAAATTACTGGCATGGTGAAATGATTACAGTAGGAAACCCCTGCCAGGGTATTTACCTGCTGCTGCTAATCCTCAGCCCTTAACAGCCAGCAGGTGCCAGCCAGGGTTGGTTGTTCTGTGAGGTGGGGTCTGAGGGATCCTGGTCTGATCCCTCCACTGTGCTGGTGGATGAGCAAATGGTGTTGAAAAGGAAACTGCTGCTGCCTGCAGGCATCTCTGTGCCCATCCCCTCTCACCTGCCAGTGCAGCACACAAAGGCATCCATCCTGCTGGCATCTGCAGCAGGGGGAGAAGAGCTCCTGGGGATGGTCCAAAGGGCAAAGCCTTTGTGGTCCCACTTGGTGGGTGGCTTGGGATGCCCAGAAGTGCTGCTGGCAGAGTTCTGCTGCCTGCTGCTCGGTGCCATCAGCTTTCATGCTGCAAGGGCATGGGCCTGGAGTGGGAAGGACCTTTAGGGCCCTGCAGGTGAAGCACAGGTGAGTCCTGGAGTCACTGAGGGGTTCAGGCTGGAAGGGACCTCAGAGATCTCTGCTCCAACCTCCTCCCATGGGCAGGGACACCTGAGCTAGAGTCAGCTGCTCAAGGCCTCATCCAGCCTGGCCCTGAGCACCCCCAGGCAGGAGGCAGCCACAGCCTCCTCGAGCACCTCCTGCCAGAGTCTAATTTCAGCCTTGGCTGCGGCCTGCCCCTGCAGTGCCCGGGCTGCGGCCTGTCCCTGCAGTGCCCGGGCTGCAGCGTGCCCCTGCAGTGCCCGGGCTGCGGCCTGCCCCTGCAGTGCCCGGGCTGCGGCCTGCCCCTGCTCTGCCCGGGCTGCGGCCTACCCCTGCAGTGCCCGGGCTGCAGCGTGCCCCTGCAGTGCCCGGGCTGCGGCCTGCCCCTGCAGTGCCCGGGCTGCGGCCTGCCCCTGCTCTGCCCGGGCTGCGGCCTACCCCTGCAGTGCCCGGGCTGCAGCGTGCCCCTGCAGTGCCCGGGCTGCGGCCTGCCCCTGCAGTGCCCGGGCTGCGGCCTGCCCCTGCTCTGCCCGGGCTGCGGCCTACCCCTGCAGTGCCCGGGCTGCAGCGTGCCCCTGCAGTGCCCGGGCTGCGGCCTGCCCCTGCAGTGCCCGGGCTGCGGCCTGCCCCTGCTCTGCCCGGGCTGCGGCCTACCCCTGCAGTGCCCGGGCTGCAGCGTGCCCCTGCAGTGCCCGGGCTGCGGCCTGCCCCTGCAGTGCCCGGGCTGCGGCCTGCCCCTGCTCTGCCCGGGCTGCGGCCTACCCCTGCAGTGCCCGGGCTGCAGCGTGCCCCTGCAGTGCCCGGGCTGCGGCCTGCCCCTGCTCTGCCTGGGCTCCAAACCATTGCCCTGTGGCAGTCTCCAGACCCCCTCATGCAGAGTAACTCAGCTGCTGCTTTAACCTGGACCTTGCACCTTGAAGCCTTCCTGGGGAAGAGTTGAGCTCCTCTGCTGCTGCCTTTGGTTTTGCAGTGAGGAGCCAGAGGCCATCAGCTGTGGGAGGCTGTGAGCAGGGGAAATGAGCTTGGGGAAGTTGGAGCTTGTAGAGGGTTTGAGGAAACTGGAGGCTTCCTGTATGACTTGGAGCAGGCCTCCTGCCCACACTCTTGGTTTTCTTAGCCCTGGGATGGGGGCAGTGATGAAATGCAGGCAGCTGGGAAGGCCTCCTGAGCTGCTTCAGGTGAAAATGAACCGTGGGGAGGCAGAACTCATCCTCTGAGGGCAGGAGATGTACAAAAACAGAAATGCTCTCACTGCATTGCATCAGAGAATCAGGGTTGGAAAAGCCCTTTAGGGTCACTGAGTCCAGCCATGAGCTCACTTTACCAAGTGCTGCTGGAGCACAGAGGCACAGGACAGCCTGGGCTGGAAGGAGCCCCAGCTCCAAACCATTCCCCTGGGCCTGTCTCCAGACACCCTCAGCAAAAGTCTCCCTGCAGCCTTCCTGCAGGATCCTTTCGGGTATGGAAGGCAGCTCCAAGGTCCCCCTGGAGCCTTCTCTTCTCCAGGCTGAACACCCCCAGCTCCCCCAGCACATCTCTGCCTCTCTGAAACCCCTTTGGGGGTGGGGGTGCAGCCACTCCCCTGGGCAGCCTGCCCCAGTGCCTGAGAACCCTTTGGCTGAAGAATTCTCTTCTGGTGTCCATCCTGAACTTCCCCTGCTGCAACTTGAGGCCACTTCCTCCTGTGCTGTGACAGAGAGCATTGGGTTGGAAGGGACCCTCCCAGGTCAGCAGGCACTGTCACTGTGCCCTGGGTGCCCAACCACACCCACAGCCTGCATCTGCCACCCACTGCAGCTTCCTTCTCATCTTGGGGCTCTGAGGGGAGCTCAGGAGGACTGGGAGGCAGCAGTGTTGAGGAGCTGGTTGAGCTTAGTCCCTGTGCTGCCTGAACTCTCCAGGCTGTGCTGCTCCCGTGTGTGCCAGGCTGGCACTGCTCCCTGCATGGCAGAGGAGGGCTGAGGGAGGGACACAGGACCCAAAGAGCTCTGGGGAGAGCTGAGAGCTGAGCTGTTCTGGAGCCTGAGTGACAACCAGGCCCAGCAGCAGTGGTTAGAGTGTGCCAGTCAAGGGCATCTTGGTGCATCCCATCTGGAGGAGATGCTGGTGCAGGGTTGGTGTTCAGGCAGCAGCCAGAGAAAGCCTCCTCAGTGCCTCAGACTGGGTGGTGCTGGAAAGTGGTAATTAGGAACTGGAAGTGGAATTGCTGGAGGGATGAATTAGCCTGTAATCAACCACTGTGAGCGATGCAGATGTCCATCTGCAGCCTGCTGAGCCACCAGCCTGGGGGGCACAGCCGCAGGGCCCTGCCAGGCCCTTCCTGCAGCTCGCTGAGCAGGAGCTGCAGTGTGCTCCTGGGGTGCTCACAAGGTTCCCTCTCTCCCTGCCCTGCACAGCACTTCCACGATGGCAGAAAGGCTCAGCAGCACATCGAGACCTGCTGGAAGCAGCTGGAAGCAGTGAGTAGAAGCTCCCTCGGGAGGGGACACCGCAGCACTTCTGTGCGGGGTGGTGCCAGGGGAGGAGCCCTTGGGACAGGGCATGGGGAGAGCGGAGGGCTTTGGGCTCCTGGAAGGCCTGCAGGCTGGCAGCTGTGGGGCAGTGCTGCCCTGGGTGCCAGCAGTGCAGCTCTCCTCTGGCCCCGCAGAGCAAGAGGAGGTTCGAGCGCGACTGCAAGGAGGCGGAGAGGGCACAGCAGTACTTCGAGAGGATGGATGCTGACATCAACGTCACCAAGGCAGACGTGGAGAAGGTGAGGGGGGCACGGGGGGCACGGGGGGCAGCTGCTCAGTGCCTCAGGGCAGTCTGCAGCTTCCTTAAACCCAGGGAGACTCAGAATCGCTGTGGCTGGCAAAGAGTCCAGCCACCACCTGGCACTGCCACACCATGAGCACCATGTCCAGAGAGCTTTGAAATGCACCCAGGGGCAGAGATCCCTGCAGAGACCACTCTTGGCGTGAGCTGGCTCTGGAGGAGCTCCTGCCTGGCACCACCAGGCTCCTAGGGCATGCCTGCAGTAGCCACACTCTGTAATCCAGGTGGGATGGGTTCCTGGGTTTTGCCTCATGCTTTGAAGCCTTCCTGATGGCAGTGGTTGCAGTGAAGCATTGCCAGGATTGCTCTTCATGGTCCTGTGCCCACAGCTTTCCATGTGCTGCAGGGTCCTGGGGTCAGTGCTTGCCACAGAGGGCTGGGAGGGGGCTGCTGGGAGGGGGTCTAGAGCCAGGCCAAGGGGGAATGGTTTGAGACTGAGGCAGAGCAGTGTTAGATTGGAGCTGAGGAAGAAGTTCTGTGGTGTGAGGGTGGTGAGAGCCTGGCACAGGCTACCCAGGGAGGTGCTGAAGGCCAGGTTGGGTGATGCCTCGAGTCCTGTGGGTCAGAGCCGCCATGTCACAGCCTGTCAGGGCAGCTCTGCCTTCCCTGGGTTTGCTTTGTGTGGGTAGAAGCCAGCCAGAAGATTTGGCAGGGTTTGGTTCTTGAAAAAGAAGGAGGAAAAAAAAAAAAAAAGTGTTTATAAAAAGAGACCAAAAGAAAGGCAGGGGAAGAGCAAAGAGCTGAAGCTGAAAATACCCAAAAAATTTTGTTGCAGGGAGAGGAAAGGAAACTGAATTAGAGGTGAGGAATCCTTTCAGCCCCTGCCAGCCCTGGTCAAGTGCAGGTTCTGCTCCCCAGAGGTCTGCTTCATTCAGGCCTGGAAACTCTCAGGCTGAGCTTTGTTTTCCTTACACCTGTGCAGTGTGTCAGAGCCTGCAGTGTGCTGGGCAGGGTGAGCCTGGGGAGCAGAGAGCATCCAGGATGCTGCCAGGCAGCAGGGCAGTAGCTGAGGAAGGAACTCAGGACTCCTGCACGTCAAAGGGGCCTGGCCCTTAGCTCTGCCTTCCCCATGCCCTGATCCTTCACCTCTGGCTTTGCCTGGGCCCTCGAGAGCTGAGCTCCTGCACAGGGTGGTTGGGGATGTGGCACCACATGGGGCTTCCTCTGCCAGGGGGGGATCAGCTCAGCTTTGTCTCTAGGATGTGGCTTTTTCAGAGGCAGAATTAGGGCTTGCCCTAGATTGCTTTCAGAGCTGAGGCCATGCCAGAGGGTGCAGAGCTGTGGATTGCTGTCTGCAGGAGGGGGCTGAGGCCCTCCAAGCCTGGCCTGGTGCTGTGTGAGATGGTGCCAGGTCCATCCTGGGAAGCAGTCCCTGCCCTGCTGCTCTTGCCTAGGGAATGGAGGCAGAGGGACTCCCCTCCTGCCTTTCTCTGCCTTTTTGTTGTGTGTATTTGTGAATTACTCCTTGCAGAGCAAGGCTCAGTGCTGCCTTCCCAGGGAAGAAAGGAATCCCTAGCAGCTGGGAGTGCTGGGGAACCTGGGGAGGCATTGGCTGGCTCTGCAGTCACTCACTGGGTGGATGGGGAAGGAAAAGGTTATCAAAACGAGTGGAATGTGGAATAATATTGCTGAACAGAGAGCAGAGTGTTTGCCAAGGGCATGTGTGAGCCTGGGCTCAGCCAGGGCAGGCTGTCAATGATGCCCTTTCTTTGCCTGGCCCTGCCCGTGTGACTGGGCTGGCTCTGCCATGGCTGCCAGTGCAGAATGGGACATTGTTGGCATGGGGCCTGCAGGGGGGGCAGCAGCGTGGGGACTGTCACCTCCTCCTCTTGCAGCCCCTCTGGTCCCTCCTGCCCCTTGGGGCTTGACTGCTGCTCTGCTACTGCCGAGAGCTCTCCAGGCTCTGGCTGTGTGCAGAGCCAGAGCTGCTGCCTTTGCTCCCCAAGCACTGGCACCAGTTGCCCTCATCTCTCTGGCTTGGCTGCTCCAGCTTGTAGCTGCAGAGCTGAGCAGGCAGCAGGGCTGGGCTCTGCCTCACGTGTGCTGCAGTGATGGAGTGAAAGCCCTGCAGTGATCACAGTGACACAGGCAGTCAGACACGGAGCTGCAAGTGCCTGATGCGCCAAAAGCCAAGCTGCAGGAGGCTCTAAGGACTCCTCACTCTCCCTCCTCCAGCCCTTGCAGCCTTGGACAGCTGCAGCAGGAGATGCTGTGGCAGCTGCCAGCAGCCTTGCCTCAGGGCTGGCTCTTGGTGTGAGTCTGCATGGGGTCAGGAGGAGCAAACCAGGAGTCCCTTCTCTCCTTTCCCCAGGTGTGGCTTAGTGGCCCTGGTGCTGTTGGGGCTGCTCTTGGTGCTGTCAGAGAGCTCTGCTGTGAGGGGCCTCAGGGGAGTGCCCCCAGGCAGGGCTGGGTCTGCAGCATGGGAGGTGAGTCCCAGCCCCAGCTGTGGGACTCACTCAGGTTGGATGTGCAGAGGGCACTGTGCCTGCTGTGCCCCTGCTGCAGGCAGCCTGGTGGGAGCTGTGCTGGCAGGGAGCAGGGTGTGTGGCTGTGCTGCAGCCCAGCTCCTGCTTTGCTGGTGGGAGCATGCAGCAGGAGCAGCACAGTCCCTGCAGCAGTCCTGGGTGTGACAGATGCAGTGGGAACTAAAGCAGCATGGATCAGGGCCCTGAGCTCCTTCCCTCCCTGCAGCCAGCACCTGCAAAGAGAGCTTTAGGAGTCCACTCGAAGCTTTTGTCAGTTCAGGTTGGCAAAGTGGGGGTCAGGAGCTGTGAAAGCAGCCCCAGGAGCTGCTGCTGCTGCCACGGAGCCCTGGAGGTACCTCTGGGAGCCTGCTCCAGAGGGCACAGCAGAGCTGCTTCACTGCCTGCCCATCTGGGGACTGGTTTGTGCCCGGTGCAGAGCTGCAGGACATATAAGGCAGTGCTCTGTTGTCTGCTCCGGAGCCGTGCCCGGCGCTGCCTTTGCAGGCTCCTGCAGTGGTGGGCAGGGCTGAGCAGCTCTGCTGAAGGGCTGCATGCAGGGCAGGCTGCTCCGGAGCTGCTGTCACAGAGGAAGTGGCTGAGCCGGGCAGGGGGGAGGGGGTTTGCCTCGGTCTGCTCAGCAGAGCTTTGAGCACTGGGCTCAGGCAGGACCTGTCCCCTTGCTGGGCAGCAGCTGCCCTGTGGTGGTGCCCAGGTGGGCACAGTTTGCCTTCAGGGCAGGCATGGAGCAGCTGCTCCAGAGCCAGGTGCAGGCTGGTGATGGGACCCTGTGGGACCCTCCGGCCCCATCCCTGTCTCCTGCTGCTGGTGGCAGCTCTGTGGCTCAGCCCTGGGCACAAAGAGGAGCTGTGGGAGAGCTGCAGAGCTGCTGTCCTGGCATCAGCACCACCCTCTGATTTTTGTTCCTGTTACGTTCAGAGGGTTCCACCTTGGCTGGTTTTGAGATGACTGTAGCTGAGGTGAGGATTTAGGAAGCAGTTCAGTGCCAGGGGAGTTGGAAAGCCACAAAGTGCAAACCTGACCTTTAGCTCCCATCAGTCAGGGAGCTTCTGCCACTGCTGGGGGTTTTGTTTGCTCTGAGGTTTTGCCTGACTCATCTTTAGGAAGTCTCCAACCCACACCCGGAGAGGAGGAGCTTGGAGGAAGGTCTGGTTTGTGTTCTGCCCTGCAGCCACTGCCCTGGGGCAGGAAGCTTTTCCTCCTCAGTTTGCTTTCTCTGGTGCTGATCTCATTGCAGATCAGCTGCTGGTTCCTGATCAGAAGGACTCCAGAGTGATCCAGACTTGGATCCAAAACCGCTGCACAATTTCCACTCCTTCCTCTCCTCTGTGTGGGCTCAGAGCTGTCCTTGTGCTGGCTCTCAGGTGCTCTGCTCCTGGTGTGCTTTGGTTTGGTGCTGAGGGCAGCAGGACACAGCTCAGGCTCGCTGCTCCCTCCAGGGGCTTCCCCCAGTGCTCTCTGACTTTCAGGTCTGCCCCATCCAAGATTTGTGGAGTCCCAGAATAGCTTCAGATTTGCATAAAGGCATCAAAGCTCCTGACTCAATACCCAGGCTGTAACTGCCTGCAGAGGCTGCCACCTCCTGCCCAAAGCTCAGCTTTCTCTTCCCTTTTCTCCTGCCATCTTTGGGTGCAGTGCAAGGAGGCTGTGTGCCCCTCCTCACCCAGGGCAGACTTGTCCACTCACACTGCCTGGGGCAGTCAGCAGCTACATCTCTGGCAGAGTCTTGCAGCACACAGCTGCAGAGAAGCTGCTGCTGAGAGCGGCTCCTGGAGTGCCCTGAGTGGTGCCCAGGGGCATGGGGGCAGGAGGTGCCCTGCTCCTGCAGCCTGGAGGGGGATGAAGTCTCCCTGCTGACAGCCATGGAGTTCTTAGGGTTGGAAAAGCCTTCTGAGGTCATCCAGCCCAGCCCCACCATGGGCACCAAACCATGGCCCCAGGTGCCACATCCATGTGGTTCTTGAACACCCCCAGGGGTGGGGACTCCACCAGTGAGGGTGGGCAGACAGTGGCACAGGCTGCCCAGGGAGGTGTCTGGATGCCCTCTCCCTGGAGTCGTTCCTGCCAGGCTGGATGAGGCCTTGAGCAGCCTGGGCTGGTGGAAGTGTCCCTGCCCATGGCAGGGGGTCGGCACTGGGTGGTGCTGAAGGTCCCTTCCAGCCCAGCCCATGCCACGACCCTGAGCATCCCCAGGGGCCCAGCTGGTGCAGAGCCATTTGTGTGCAGCTTGGCAGAGCCAATCTGGTTTGGGGGCAGCCAGTTCTGCCAGAGCTTCCCAGCAGCTCTCTTGGCCTGTCCAAGAACTGAGGGCAGAGACCTCAGAGCTGAGCCTCCTGGGTGGGTTTTTGCTCCAGGTGACTCTCCTGTAGCTGGGAGGTTGGGGCTTAAGGAGAGCAGGTCCCTGCTGGGAGCTCTCCTCACCCCTGCCTGTTCCCTGGCTGAGTTTGAGTGCTTGGAGGCAGCTGCTAGGCCTGTGCCCAGCATCCCAGCTCTGAGCACAGCAATCTGCACTTCCATTAGCTGTGCCCAGGGCTTGCACTCCTACCTGACAGGACCCCATTGCCTCTGGTGGTGCCAGACACCTAAGCACTGCTGCCCAGGGCTCTGGGTGCAGCTCTGCTTGCTGCTGGCTCCCTCAAGCCCACCCAACCTTCCACCCCCACTCAGTTGTCCTCTTGGAGCTGCAGCCTGCTGAGTCTGGGCCTTTGGTGCTAGTGCATGGCAGAGTGCAGGGCAAGGAGGCAAACATCTGGATCCAGGGCACAGCCTGGGGCCTGGGAGCAGCTGAGAGGTGCTGCTGTGGCTCAGGACCCTGGGCACAAGCTGCAGTTCTTCTGGAATGGTTCTTCTCTTGCACAGCTTGAGGCTGCTCTGAGCACAGCTTCACAGACTGCACTGGGTTGGAAGGGACCCTCCAAGGTCACCTCATCTGAATCCCCTGCAGCCAGCAGGGACACCTCCAGCTAGAGCAGGCTGCCCAGGGCCACAGCCAGGCTGGTCCTGAGTGCCTGCAGGGTTGGGGCCTCGGCCACCTCCCTGGGCAACCTGTGCCAGAGTCCCCTGCCAGTGCAGAGAGTCCAAAGTGGTTATGGTAGGGTAGGAAAGAATGGAGCTTGATTTGGAGGCTCTGCAAATCAAAGCCTGGAGCAGCCTGGCAGAATGCCCACTGCTGTTAATGATCCTGCAGAGGCTGCCAGGGTGGCTGCTACCAAAAGGTGTTCTGCTGCTGGTGGTGCTGGTGCCTGCTGCTAACAGAGCAGCTCTGTGAGCTTGGCTGTGGAGGGAGGACCAGAGCCTGCAGCTGAAAAATCTGTGAGCAATTGAGAGCATTCCTGAGATTGGTGAAGTGCTTCTGAGTCTGCCTTTATCATTAAGTTATTTTGGAGGGGTTGGGTAATTGGGAGAGGGCTGGGGGTGGTTTCTTGTGTTTGCATTTCAGTCTGCTGTTGGATTTACCAAAGACAGCTCTCTCTTGGCAGGCAGTGGCCTGGCAGGGCTGCAGCTCACATGCTGTCTGGGTTGGAGAAAAGGGGAAGGGAGGGGGAGAGTGGGAGAAAAGAAAGGGGAAAGAAAACTGGAGCAGAGTTTTGACTGGGAACTGGCATCCTGGACAAGAGAGGCTGAGATGTGGAACTGTTCCACTCAGTGTGGATCTGCTGAGCAGCAGCCAAGGCTTTTCTCTGCCCTTTTCAGTTCTCCATCTCCCTCCCACCAGAGCAGCCTCGGGGAGCTGCAGTTTTGTCTGTGCAGGCCCAGCAGACACTGTCCCTATTGACCCTCTGCTGCTGCTGGAATGTGCCTGAGAAGGCTGTTCCCAACAGAGCCCTTGGCCCTGTGCTGGAGAGCCCATGGCAGGCAGGGCCTGGCTGCTGGCAGCTGCTGCAGGCACCAGAGGCTGTCTCAGCCTGGCTCCTGGGGAGCAGAGCTCTGCAGCCAGCCCCACACAAGGCTCCTGGGCAGCAGAGCTCTGCAGCCAGCCCCACACAAGGCTTCTGGGGAGCAGAGCTCTGCAGCCAGCCCCACACAAGGCTCCTGGGGAGCAGAGCTCTGCAGCCAGCCCCACACAAGGCTCTGGGGAGCAGAGCTCTGCAGCCAGCCCCACACAAGGCTCCTGGGGAGCAGAGCTCTGCAGCCAGCCCCACACAAGGCTCCTGGGGAGCAGAGCTCTGCAGCCAGCCCCACACAAGGGTTTGTGTTTTGTCCCCCTGCAGCAGCAGGGACACCTCCAACTGGAGCAGGCTGCCCAGGGCCACATCCAGACTGATCTTGAATGTCTCCAGGGATGAGGTCTCAACCACCTCCCTGGGCAGCCTGTGCCAGAGTCCCACCAGCCTTGTGCTGAAGAATTTCCTCCTGATGTCCTAAACCCCCCCTGCCCCAGTCTCAAACCCTTGCCCCTCCCCAGCCTTGCTGCAGGATGCCTTCAGCTTAGAGGTGCAGCTCTGGGGTCTGCATAGGTGTGCAGGAAGCGAAGTGCTGCTCATCTTCTCCCCACCAGTGCCTCCAGGGCACCTTCCTCCTCCTTCCTGCTGAAAAGTGACCTCCTCCTTTCCTCTCTTCATGGAGGGGGAGGATTTTGTTGGTGCATTCCAAGTCCCTGCCCCCTCTCTCAGCTGAGCACTGCAGCAGGCTGGGCAGGGTCTGCAACCTGATGCCACACATGGGGCACACGTGGTGCCCAGCTCCAGGCCAGAGTGTGCCCATTGAGAGCTGCATCCCAGCATCACCATCTTGTCTCTGGAGAACCAGACCATGGCTTCAGGGACCTGATATCCCAAAACCTTTCCTCCCAGAAACTGTGCTGAGAGCAAATCTTTGCAGTGCAAGGAGCCCCCAGCCCCTCTGCAGCTGTCTGCACAGGAGGTGAGCAGGGAAGAAGGCAAAATTCTCTCTGCTGTGAGCCTGAGCTAGAAATGACTCCTGGAGAGCTGCTGTGACTCTGTGCAGCTCCAGACCACTGCAGCCCTTCCTCTGAATGTCATCAGCTCACTTCCATCGTTCTGTGCTCCAGCAGAGTGCAGGGGCCCAGTGATGGCAGCAGCCTAAGTGATAGACCCCAGCAAAGGAATAAAGAAGCTTCTGGACTCTTTTCCACTATATTTTTATTTTAAGATCCAGATAACTCACTGGAAAAATATTCCAAGTGTTTGGAGCTTGCCAGACACACGAGCTGGCCAGGAGGAGCAAAGCCTTGCTGGGGCTCTCATACTGAAATTCTGGGGTTTGGAGCATGCCCAAATCTCCTTCCTCATCTGCTGGGGCCAGTGGAGGTCATTGGGTCTGCTCCTTGTCCACACTCAGCTCCAGGCACTGACCTCACTCGTGCAGGTGAACCCTGATGGCTCCATGCCCGCTGGAGCTGCCTGGGAATGGGTCACAAATGGGTTTCTTGGTGTTCTGCCCTGACCACAGAGTCAGGGCACAGGCTCCTGAGCTGCATCGTGCCCACTGGAAGCAGAGGAGCCAGCTGTGGAGTGGCACTGGGCTGTGCAGAGGGCAGCTCAGACAATGGGTTCCTCTTACAGGAGGAGAATGATGCTCACAAGTGGCTCTTGATCTGCAGCATCTGGCCCTTGAGGGCGTGCTGGGAGCCTGGCACAGCCTGGCAGCTGGCACCTGTGCGTGGGCACCTCTGCCCCCTTTGATGTAGAGCTGTGGCAGTGTGGGGGTGATAAAGTTCACCAAGCTGTGGCACTTGGGCAGGGGATGGATTGCTTTGGCTCCTGGGAGCAGCCCTGCAGCAGGTAAATCTCGGCAGTGCCCCCTGGCAGGAGCTCCTGCTCAGGGACAGCTGCCAGGAGCCAGCAGGGCTGAGAGCCTGCCCGGGGCCTTCTCCCTAGGAAGCTGATTTCTCTGCTTACAATTGGAGTCTTCCCCACCTTCCCCTGCTGCTGCCCAACATTTCCTCGTGCTGCCTGAGTGAGTTTTGTAGCAGGGACCTGAAGGGCCTCCTGGCACCTCCAGCTGTCTGTGCTTGCAGGAGGAGAGGCTGGGCAGGGGGGAGCCTGCTCCTTTACAAGCTGAGGTCTGAGACCTCCTGGCAGAGTTTGTTACCTTCCAGCTCTGGTCACTGAAATGTTCCAGGGTTTGTGGATTCGTTGTCAGGAAGCTGTTGTCTGCCTGCAGCAGCTGGGAGCAGAACCCTGCCCTGAGCCTTCCCTGAGGTGCTGAAGTTCAGAGTCCCTGCAGCAACTCAGAGCCTTGCAGTGCTTGCTCCAGCTGCCTGCCCTGCTCCTGCCTGGGAGGGACTGCTCTGACATGGAGGCAGTGCCTGGGCAGGAGCCCTTCTGGGCACTCACAGCAGTGTCCCAGGGCTGGGCTGGCAGTGGGCACCGAGGAGGCTGCCTGAGAAATGAGGGCAACCTGAGGACAGTTTTCATCTACAAGGCCAAGTCCTGGGCTTGCTCCCATGGGTGGCAGAGGCTGGAGCAAGGCTTTGGGGCACAGCCTGAGGTAGGAGGACTGCCAGGAGCTCTGTGAATGCCCAGTGGGTGAGAGAGGAGATGTCAGGAGTGGGCACAGGATGTGGGGTGGAGGGGAAGAGGAGGAAGAGCTGTGTGAAGGCCACGGGCAAGGAAGGAAAAGACAGCAGAGATAAGCAGATGGGAGAGAGAGCAAAGGGACAGCAGTGGGCAGTGGAGCAGGGAACAGAAGGTCTGGGAGAGGAGATCAGAAAATAGCAAAGGGTCACTTGGGGACACTTGAGGGAGAGAAGTGAGATTAATTGCCCTGTGCTGTGCTCTGCTCTGTTGAACCAAATCATCCCCGCGGGTAAAAATAGGGAGGGAGCTGTGGCTCAGCTGCTGCCCAGCCCAGGCTGCCCTTGCCTGCTGCTCTTCACCACGGGGCTGTGAGGAAGAGCCCTGCAGGGAGCATGGTGGGAGCAGAGTCAGGAGGCTTTGCCCTGGGGTCAGAAGTGAGGCAGAGCCATGGCAGGGCTCTCCCGTGGCTCCCCTTGAGCCCAGCATCCTGCCAGCCAGCAGGTCGGGGTGAGGAGAGTGTCCAGAAAAGGTCTGTGGGCTAGGAGGGGACAAACTGCTGTGGTGCTGTGCCGGCAGAGCTTGGCTGTGGGGTGGAGAATGGTTGGTGGGGAGGCTGAGTTGGCACAGGCTGCCTAGGGAGGTGCTGGAGCCCCCATCCCTGGAGGCCTTCAAGAGCCATGTGGCCATGGCACTTGGGGCCGTGGTGTGGTGCCCATGGTGGGGTTGGCCTGGGTGACCTCAGAGGCTTCTCCAACCTTCAGAGCTCTCTAAGAGAGCAGCAGCAGCTGAGGCCCCCTGAGGTTGTGCTCAGTGTGGGTGAGTTGTTTGGCAGAACGGGAGGGAACCAGGAGCTGAAGCCTGCAGAGAGCCACCTGAGGTCCCTGTGCCACCTGCTGCCCGGGGCAGGTGGGTGAGGAGTGCCCCAGAGCCCGGGCAGGGTGAGTGAAGCCTCTGCTGTGCTCCCCAGGCCAGGCAGCAGGCCCAGCTGCGGCACCAGATGGCAGAGGACAGCAAGGCTGAGTACAGCTCCACGCTGCAGAGGTTCAACGGCGAGCAGCACGAGCACTACCACACACACATCCCTACCATCTTCCAGGTGAGGCCAGCTGGGCACCTGGGCATGCTGGGCTGAGGGCGGGGGCTGCGGCGGGCATCCGGGCGCTGTCTTGGCACTGCTGCCAGCCTTCCTCTGCAGCCTCTGTAAGGATGGAGAAGCCTGGGAGGAGGAATTGTCCCTCTGGGAGGTGATCTGTGGGGAAGGTGACACTGACCTGTCCCGATGGATTGTGACAGCCTTTGGAATGCTCTGCTCAGCTGCCGTGGCCCTGCAGCTGGGCACTGGGAGCGTGACTGTGCCTGGGGCATCTGGGCAGCAGCATTCCAGCTGGGAAGCCTCACAGCCCTTTGCAGCCTGCCTCAGCCCCACACCTGGCAGCTTCCACCACAGCAGCTCTGCAGTGAGCAGTGGCAAAGGCCTGAAACAAAGAGGCTGCAAAGGAAGAACCAAAATGCCAGCAGAGTTCTGCTGCCTGACGTCAGGGTCTGTGCTTGGCTGGGTGAAGGGAAGAGGCTGTAGGGGAGCAGAAGCTGCAAATGGCTGTTCCCTTGGCATGGGGCATCAGAAGTGCCCTTGAGGGAGCAGGGGTCACAGGCTGGGCAGCTGATGGGATGCACCTGGCACTGCATAGCAAATGGAATCTTTCTGCTCATGACTGCAGCTTCTCGGCTCACCAGCTCCTGCTGCTGCATCCTGCTTCAGATCAGGCTCTTGAGATGGCTTCAGGGGGCTGGAGAACCCCCTCTGTGGGGACAGGCTGAGAGGGCTGGGGCTGGAGCCTGGAGAAGAGAAGGCTCCAGGGAGGCCTTCCAGTGCCAGAAGGGGCTCCAGGAGAGCTGAGCAGGGACTTTGGGCAAGGACTGGGAGTGCCAGGGCGAGGGACAGTGGCCGTGAGCTGGGAGAGTGAAAGTGGAGAGGAGGAAGAAATGCTGCTGCGGGCTCCGAGCGGGCTGTGGCGTTGCAGAAAATCCAGGAGATGGAGGAGCGCAGGATCGAGCGGCTCGGGGAGTCCATGCGGACGTTCGCGGAGGTGGACCGGCAGGTGGCGCCCATCATCGGCAAGTGCCTGGACGAGATCACCAAGGCCGCGGAGGACATCGCCCCCCGCAGCGTGAGTGCTGCGCCCCCCCTGCGCCCCCCGCAGC
>VWZE01006495.1:336762-377766 GCA_013396675.1 Eubucco bourcierii | reverse complement strand
CTCCAAGCTCACCCAGCCTAACCTAGCACCCAGCCCTAGCCAAGCAACCAGACCATGGCACTAAGTGCCCCACCCAGGCTTGTCTTGAACATCTCCTCCCTGGGCAGCCCATTCCAGTGCCAATCACTGTCTCTGAAGAACTTCCTCCTAACATCCAGCCTAGACCTGTCCTGGCACAGCTTGAGGCTGTGTCCTCTTCTTCTGTCCCTGGGTGCCTGGCAGCAGAGCCCAACCCCAGCTGGCCACAACCTCCCTTCAGGGAGCTGCAGAGAGCAATGAGCTCTGCCCTGAGCCTCCTCTTGTGCAGGCTGCACACCCCCAGCTCCCTCAGCCTCTCCTCACAGGGCTGTGCTCCAGGCCCCTCCCCAGCCTTGCTGCCCTTCTCTGGGCACCTTCCAGCACCTCCAGATCCCTCCTGTCTCAGGGGCTCCAGAAGTAGAGGCAGTACCCCGGGGGGGTGTGTCTCAGCTACAAACTGGAACCCAAGGAGATTCCACCTCAACGTGAGCAGACATTTGTTTGGTTTGAGGGTGCTGATGCCCAGAGAGGCTCTGGAGTCTTCTCTGGAGGCTTTCAAAGCCCACCTGGAGGTATTCCTGTGTGCCCTGCCTCTGGTGACCCTACTCTGGATCTCTGGGGGTTCTTCCAACCCCTACTACTCTGTGCTCTTCAGCACTGATCACTTGTGTGGGGACTTCAGCCCTGGGTGCAGGCAGCAGCAGGAGAGCTTTGCAGTCACAGGACTAAGAGAGCAGCTTCTTTCCCCCAGGCTGCTTTGTCTGAGGCAGGAAGTGCTCAGATTGTTTCCCAGACCCACTGAGCAGCCACAAATCCACATTTCTCCCTTCTTGTTTTTCCCTTCCAGCAGCAGCCTCTTCTCTTGCTGCAATAATTAATCTCTGAAACCCTCTGATTGCAAACCAGGCTCCTGCACAGAATGAGGAAGCTGCTGGGCAGAGTTCCAGGTCCCTGCTAATCACCAATTCTTATTCAGATGAGTTCTGTGTCCAACAGGCAGAGCACTGAGTGCTGCAGGAATGGATTCCAGTTACTCTGGTGATAGTGGAAGGGCTTCAAGTGCCAGCTACAGAAATCGCCACTAACAGCTCTGGCAAAGCCTCTGCTTTGCTCTCAAGTCTTTGTTTGCAGCTGTGAGCTCTTCTGGCAAGCTGTAAAGGAGCTCTGGCAGATTTCTGCCCATCCTTGGAGGAGCTGAAAGAAGCCTCCCTGGTCAAAAGGCTGCTGGAGAGCTGCCTCCAGCTGCCTGTCGCAGTTAGCACAAGGGCTGCTGCTCCCTTTGTCAGTGAAGCCTCTGCTTGCTCCTTCAGCTCCTTCAGCTCTTCTCGTGGCTCCCATTAGTGCTTCAGACACAAGCAGCTTGTGGCACACTGCCTCTTGGAGCTGCCCCCTCTTCACTGCACTCTGCTCTGAGCTGCTCAGTGCCCACAGCCTGGCAATGGCCTGGGCTGGCAGCACTTCTGAACTGAGCCCTCCCCTTCCTGCTCAGCTCCTGCAGAGCAGCTGAGGAAGCCAAGGAGTGGGAGCATTGCTCTTGCAGTTTGGGAGAAGAGGCAGAGAGAGTAGATCTCAGCTCCACAGACTGCAGTGGCTTGGAAGGAACCCTCAGAGGGCATCTTGTCCAACCCCTGCAGGCAGCAGGACACCTCCAACCAGAGCAGGCTGCCCAGGGACATATCCAGGCTGACTTTGAATGGCTCCAGGGATGGCTCAGCCACCTCCCTGGGCAGCCTGTGCCAGTCTCTCCCCAGCCTCACAGTGCAGAGCTTCCTCCTGCAGTCCACCCTAAAGCTGCCCTGCGCCAGTTCCAAACCATTGCCCTCACCTGTCCCCACAGTCCCTCCCCAGCCTGCCTGCAGGTCCCCTGCAGGTATTGAAGTGCAGCTCTGAGGTCTGCCTGGAGCCCTCCTGGCACTGGATGCTGTTAAGAAGCAGGGGGCCATGAGGACAGATTCCATATTTGCTGTTTCCTTTACAGCATAACTATGGCAGAGTTCTGCCTCCTGCCCAGCTGCTCAGGCTGGTCACTGCATGTGGAGCTGCAAGCAGGGGGTTGCTTCGTGCCCTCTCTGGGGTGGGCAGAGCTCCTGCTAGGAGCAGCAGAAGCTGCCTAGGGCTGCTGCTCAGCCCTGTTCCTGCTGCAGCTTTACATCCACAGCTTTTCCATCTCCTTTTCCTCCCAGCTCAGCAGAGGTCACCCTGCAGGGGTGAGCTGTGGTGACTGCTGGGTGAAGCTGTGCAGAACCTGCTCAAGAAGGCTCCAGCAGCAGATAAAGTGAAGCTGCTGTGGGCTCTGGAGTTCCTGTTATGACATTGTCTCTGTGATGGATGCAGCCTGCAGGTTATTTTTAGCTCCACTGTGGTGCAGGGAAGCTTTGAGTCCGTGGAAGGAGCACTGAAACAAAGGGGGGCAGCTGAAGGGCTGTGTGCAGAGGATGAAGCAGCAGTGGGTGCTGGATGTAGCCTTGGGGCTGTCTCTTCCTTCTTCACCTTGCAGTTGTGCCTGCTTTAGAAATATGGCTTCAAGTGTTTAGATTTGGGGCAGTGTTGATGAGCTCATGGAGAGGATTCCTCTGCCCCCTGCAAGCTGAGCAGGGATTTCACAGGGCAGCTGCTAGCTCAGGGGTTTAAAGGTTTCATTTACCCCTCACGAGCCCATGAAGACGTTTGCAAAGCTGTTCCTGTAGCTGTGCTCTGCTCAGCTCAGCCTGAGCTCTGCAGCTCTCCCACCAGAGTCCTCCTGTAGTGCTGCCTGCAGACATCAGCAGAATCTGGGCAATGCCTTCAAAGCAGCAAGGTCCTCTGTGGTCAGAGCAGGGTGGGGATGCTCCTCTGGAGGCTCAGATGTTTGTGTGCTGTGGCACAGCCTCTCTGATGGCCTTAGAAGGAAAGGCAGAAGGTTGGAGTGAGGAGTGCTGAGTATCCTCTTGTGGTCTGCAGTGGCCTGGGCTGTGGTGACAGCTCTGTAGCTTTGCCCTCAGCCCACCAAAGCCCTCTGCTTCTTAACTGCTGGATTGTGAGCAGAGCCTGGTCTGTGACACCTGCAGAGTGGGCTGGAGTCTGAGAGAGGCAGTAACAGACTGGAGCTGCCCTGCTCTGTGTCCCTGGGTTATTTATTTGGGATCCACCATGAAGCTGAGGCTGCAGGCAGTGCTGCTCCCACCTTGCAGCATCCTGACTGGCACAGGCTGGAGACCTGCCCAGTGTGGGCTGCTGGCTGTGCCCTTCCCTGCACTCAGCACTTCAGCAACTGGGCCCCAGAACTGCACCCAGCAGAGCCTTTTTGGGAGGCTGCTGGGCTGTGCCTGGGGAGTTGGTTAGAGCACATCCTGGGGACTGGGGTTCAGAACACATCATGGCAGTGGAAAGAAGTGCAAGAGAAGATCTCTGGTCTTAGAGCCCTGTCCTGGTATCAGGGGCTAGGAACCCAGAGCAGTGGCAGCCCCACAGGCTGGTCTCAGTGAGCACTGGGCAGTGGTGGCACAGCTGCCTCCCACCCACCCATGTTCCTGTGTGACCTTCTGTAGGTGGCCTTGCCTTGGCAGGAGGGTTGGGCTCCATGATCTCCAGAGGGCACTTCCAACCCCTACCATTTGTCATTCCTGGCCTCTGGCAGAGTCCCAGGGATGAGACTGATCACTGTGACAAACTTGCTTGTCCCTCTACTGCTTCTCTGTGCCACCCACCTCTGACCCAGGGTGAGCCTGAGCTGTTGCCCCTTGTGCCATTGCAGGGCTCTCAGCTGGTGATAGAAGCCTTCAGGTCAGAGCTGTTGCCCCTTGTGCCATTGCAGGGCCCTCAGCTAGGTCACAGAAGCCTTCAGGTCAGAGCTGTTGCCCCTTGTGCCATTGCAGGGCCCTCAGCTGGGTCACAGAAGCCTTCAGGTCAGAGCTGTTGCCCCTTGTGCCATTGCAGGGCTCTCAGCTGGGTCACAGAAGCCTTCAGGTCAGAGCTGTTGCCCCTTGTGCCATTGCAGGACTCTCAGCTGGTGATAGAAGCCTTCAAATCAGGGTTTGAGCCCCCGGGGGACGTCGACTTCGAGGACTTCACGCAGCCGATGAAGAGGACAGTGTCTGAGTCCAGCCTCTCCAACTCCAGGGGGGATGGCAAGTCTGAGCCCAAGTTTGGGAGCAAGTCCAAGGGCAAGCTGTGGCCATTCATCAAGAAAAATAAGGTACTGAGCTGCAGAGCTGAGCTCAGTGCTAGGTGTGGATGCCAGGGAGCTCCGTCCTGGCGGGACCAGGCGTGAAGAGGCTTCTGGGTTCAGAAGTTGGTAGCTGATGTCTTGCTGTGCTGTTTGGTGTAGTCTTTGGTTATTTAAGTTTCTTTAAGTCTTCAGAATTTTGTTTTTTCTTGTATGATTTCCTTAATTCCGTTGCAGTTTTACTCTTCATTTGACTTCAGTTGTCACATCTCTGCCATGGTCATTCCTGTTCCTAACTCAGGAGTTGTAAACCGCTGAGCTAGTGCCATGTGTGCCAACTAACCCGGGTCCTGTGGGGAGCCTTCCCCTGGCACCACTGTTCTGAGCCCTCTGAACCTCTCCTTGGCTTCTCATTTGTGTTGTCTCCTCAGCCTGTGCCCTGGGTGCCGCAGGTGGGTGGCTGGGGCAGGGCTGCTGGGGCTCCTCCTTCCCGAGCACGACTAACGGAGCAGAACTAACAGACCTGGGCAGGCCCTCCCCAGCTGCTGTCCCCATCCAGCCCTCTCCCGTCCCACGGCCACCTCTGACACCACAGTGCATGGCAGCATTCACCTGGGCCACCAGAGTGTGTCAGGGGGACTGGGCTGGGTTGGTTGTCACTGATGGAAGCCCAGAGGAGCTTTGGTGTTTTGGGCTCAGCCTTGCTGTGACCTTTCCCAAACCTCTGCTGCGAATCAGAGGCTAAAAAGCATCTCCCCAGACAGGTGCTTGCTGGTGCCAGGGGGGAGCTCTCTCTGGTGCTTCCATCACTGGAGCCAGGCAGCGAGGCCAGGGCTGAGCAGATCCACAGCAGCAGTGGTGCAGGGGCAGTGTGCTGCAGGGCCTGGAAGCAGGAAGGGGTCTGGTTTGTTGTCTTCCAGAAGGTAGGAACTCTGCTGGGCACTAAGATACCTACCTGAGCCTTTTAAATTCAGGTACTTGAAAGCTCTCCCCATGTGCATTTCTCTGAGCTGTCCCCAGAGCAGAACAGGGCAGTGGCTGGGGGGGGGCACTGCATGGGAGCCTGCATGAGCTTCCCCTCCACAGACTCTGTGTTGCTGGCACCACTGCTTAAACCTCCACCACATCCTCCATCTAACACCCCCTCGAGTGCTGCTGCCCCCCTCCCCTGCCCCCCTCTCTTGAACCATGGCCTTTTTTTTGATGTTTAATTATTGGATTGGTTTATTTTTCCCCCTGGGTTTGGAGTGTTGGTTTTGATGCCTGTTTTGTTTTGTGTTTTATCTCTTTTGGTTTTTTTTATTCTGTCACTTTCCATCTCTTACACGTAGCTTATGTCCCTTTTAACATCCCCCCATCAGCCCCCTCCTCCTCCCCCTGCCTCTGCCTCACCCTCTGCTGTTCCCAACGGCCCCCAGTCTCCCAAGCAGCCAAAGGAACCCCTCTCCCACCGCTTCAACGAGTTCATGACCTCCAAACCCAAAATCCACTGCTTCAGGAGCCTAAAGCGTGGGGTAAGTTCTGCTCTGGATTCCTCTCTTCTCCTCTCCCCTTCCCTTCCCTCCTCAGGCTTTTACTGCACCTTCTGTTCTGTGAAGCCTCCGTGTTTGAACCAGTCCCTGTGGTGTTCCCTCCCCACAGGCAGACAAATCCAAGGAATCCCAAACCTCTGCCCAGCCGTTCGTAGTCCAAACCCCCACAGTGAAACCACAAAAAGTTCAGCTGCTGTTGGAAATGGCCCAGGCAGGGCTTGGGGAGAGGAGAGGTTGTCCAAAGGTGGCAGGAAGAGCTGAGTGGTGCAGTCCAAGCCCCTGGTTTGGTGGCTCTGTGCAGGCAGAGAGGCTTTGGAGGAGCAGCAGGCAGAGCTTTGCTGTGGCCCTGGTGCTGCACCTGGTCTGCCCTCAGGGCAGAAGCTTTCCCCTCTCAGGGTGGGTTCAGCTGCACCTCAGTGACAGGAGGAGAGTAAACCAGGAAGGATTTGAGGAAGCAGTTCTGGTTGCAGGCAGATCCCTCAGACACACTTGCCCCAGCAGTGGGCAGCTGAGTTCCCTCTGCTGCATGGCCGAGGAGCTCCCAAGTGCAGCCTGGGCTAGATGCTGGTTTGCCCATTGTGGGGGGCACAGAAGCCCTCCATGGCCAAGCCTGGGGCTAGATGAGTCTGCCTCAGCACTCTGTGCCCCCTGTTCTGAGCACAGTGTCCCTGTCCCCATCACTGCTCTTGGGGCAGAAGACACAAGCTTGAGTTTTCCCAGCCCAGCAGCTCTGAGCTGGGCAGCTGCTCTGCAAGTGTTTCTGTTGAGTTCAGGTCAGGCCTTGATGGCTTTCCTGAGCAGTAAGCAAAACTACAGATCCCTGAGACAAAAACTTTCCATTTCTCAGCCAAAAAGGAGTTTTTTATCTTCCCAGAAGCCTGCACGTGGCCTTGTGCTGGGGAACTGCTGACCTTGCATGGCTTTGGCTTCTAGGTTGAGGTCCTTAGAATGGTTTTCCTCTTATCAGAGTGGCAGGAAGGGGCCAGAAGTGTTCAGTTCCAGGAGGTTCTCTGGAGCAGGCAAGCAGCAAGGAAGTGACTCCTCTGGGCAGCCCAAAGCCTGGCACTCGGTGGAGGTGATTGCAGAGGAGACTTCAGGGGTGGGTTAGAGAGAACTGGGAGGTGCTGCAGAGTTCTGTCTCACCTGCTGCAGGCAGCTGTGCCAGCACTGCTGGGCTGGCATCTGGTGGAAGAGCTGAGGAGGGCAGAGGGAAGCTCCTCTCCAGAGGAGGGCATTGGGTCTGCACCAAGCCCGTGGCTGAAGCAGCTGTGGCAGAGGTGGTGCAGTGGAGCACTCGCTCAAGGCTGGCTCTGTAGGGAAGGTGCAGGCAGAGGAGTGCAGGAGATGAGGAAGGCCTTGCACAAGTCATGGGTGGATTTGTGCCTGCTCTGCTTGTTCTAGCTGGAGGACAAACCAAACTCAGTGTCTGCTGCTTGGTCTTGATTCTGGCTGCTACTGCTGGACTGCCACAGCAGCAGCCCCAGCACCTCCCTGCAGAGCTGCTGAGCTAACCCAGCCCAGGGCAGCCCTGGCAGCTCGGGCACTGCCACTGGCTGCCATCAGCTGCTGGGAGCCTGCAGAGAAGACAGGGCTGGGAGCTGGGGCACAGGGGGCACTGTCAGAACCCCCTCCCCAACTCCTTGGCAGTGGAGGTCGTTGGCTTCACCCCAGTGTGGTGACTCCTCAGCCGGGGCTGTCCCCATCCCTCGACGCCTCCCTGTTGGCCTGGCCCTTCCCTTCTCCTCTGTTGTTCCATGGGCATGCAGAAACAGCAAAACCCAACCAGCCCCCTCCTGCCTGCCCTGCTCCCTGCCCCTGGCACCACCTGCTCCACCCCAGGGCTTCGGCTGTGCCGAGCCCAGGAGCTGCTGCCGGGTGGGGTGGGCGCAGCCCTGGCTGGCAGCAGCACTGAGCTGTGCTCTGGCAGTGCACTGAGCTGTGCTCTGGGATGTGTCTGTTCAGTGTGTAAAGATGGGACATGCCTGGGGGCTGTGGGATTGCATGGGACATGTCTGGGGGCTGTGGGAATGCTAAACTCTTGCTCTCCCCCCGGGAAGCTTCCACCTGGCCCTGCAGGGCAGGCTCAGCCCTGCTGCCCTCTGCCGCAGGAGGTGCCGCGTTGGTCTCCACCGTAACGGATTTGTTTTCTCTTGCTGACTCAGCAGCAGACACAGTCTTTGTATATTCACAAAGAGCTGATGAAGAGGACTTTAGGGACCCCCACGTGTGCCCTTGAGGCTAGGGAGTATGTTGTAAGTGCCTGTATGGTGTGCTCAGCCCATGCCGTCGCTGCACAGTCGCTAACCCCACTTACAACGCCCATGGTGTGCCGTGGAGGTGTGCTTGGGAAGAGGTAAAAGGGGAGCTGAGGGAGGACAAGCTGCAGCTTTTTTACTGTGTGCAGGGCAGAGATGTCTGCCAGTCCTGGAAATGCTGAAATTGGCACCATCCAAGCAGCTGGAGCTGTGAAATTGGGAGTGGGCACCAAAGCAGGTTCCAGGCGTTCGCTCCAAATTGTTTCACGGATTCATGGAAAGGTTTGGGCTGGGAGGGACCTTAAAGCTCATCCAGCTCCAACCCCCTGCCCTGGGCAGGGACACCTCCCACCAGCCCAGGCTGCTCAAGGCCTTGTCCAGCCTGGTCTTGAGCATCCTGAGCCAGCCCCTGGTGCCTGCAGTGCAGGGACACTTCCTGTGCCTTGCTGGTGGAGCTCCCCATGAGCTTTCTGCAGCTTCCCTGAGCCATCTGTCATCAGGATGGTTCATGGAATCCAGATCCCTGACCTCTAGACACTCTGAAGCAGAGTGTGGGGAGACTGTGCCAGGACCCCAAGAAAGAAAATGCTCTTTGGTTGTGTGCAGGCCAGAGCTGGATTGCAGCCCTGCTCTCTGTAAGTGAGGTTAGTGGCCGTGACTGTCTGATAACACATGGCCCTGCTGCCCCTCATGCTCTCATGTGTTATTGAAGCTTGTGGCTCTTAGGCTCTCCATTGCCCCTGCTAGACTTGGTTTAGACTGACAGCTTGAAACGGATTTGCTCCTGCTGAAGAAAAGTCTGACTGAGTGTTGGCTCTTTGGGGCTGGTGGGAGCAACTCCTCTGTTCTCCCAGGAGCTGCGAGCAAGTTTCTAGCTGTGAAAGCCCAACAGAGTAGCCCAAAGTAGTCACTTAGTGTTCCATGCTGATTTCCTTCCAGTCTGCTTAGATTGGTTTGTAGAAACTGAACTGCTGTGCTGCAGAAGGATGCTCAGAGCCCGGGGTGGGAAGCTGTGCCTCTGGCTTATTTCAGCATAACCTTGTCTGCAGTCCACGAGCTGCTCGGTGACTTGCATTGGTGGGAACAACCCTGATGCTCCATTGGGGAATGCTATTAATAAGGTCTCTATTTTGTTTATGTTCCTTTTGGTGATATTTAACAGCACAAGAATTGGGCATCCAGTGTCTACAGCCCTGTTGCAAGGAGCTGACTTTGCAGCAGGAGAGCAGCCCTGCTGAGCTGCCCCAGCAGTGCCTGTAGAGAGAGCGTAGCGCATGTAGCAGCCACCTCTGTGCCTCTCTAGAGTGCTTCGTAGGTGCAGGCTGGGCCTGGGCCTGCTCCATCAGTCCTGTCTGGTGTTCTGTGCCCAGGAGCTCAGCTCCTGCTGGTCATGTCTATGCTAAAGTTCACAGGAGTGCCAGAGCAATCCTGCCAAGGAGAGCTGCCCGTGCCGGCTCTGAGCTCCTGCCCTGCCTCTCCAGCCTCACTCTGCCCTCCATGCTTTGGGGCTCTTTGCTGCTTTTTACTTTTTCTTTTTTTCCTCTCTTTTTCCAAATTCAGAGAGTGGATTTCTCCCCTGTGACTGCCCCCACCTGTGTGCTTTCCCAGCGGGGTGCTGAGCTGCTGTGCCATGCCCGGGCACAGCACTTCTGCAGGGGCTCACCATTGGCCATTCCAAGGGCAGATATTCCCGTGCCTGGCTGCTGCTGGGGATGGCTCCTCCTGGGAAATGGGAGCTCTACAGCCCTGCTGGCACAGCCCCCACGGGCTGGAGCCACCCTGCGGTTTCTACTCAAACCCTGCAGGATCAGAGAGCTAACAGAGCTCTGCGTGGAGACAGCTCCTGAGGGCTCCCCGCGGAGGCGATCCCAGCTCCCTGCTCCACCTGCCTGTGGATGTGCTCTTAGCAGCTGGAGCATCTCAGAGCTCCAGGGGGCTGCTGGGACGGGCAGAGTGCAGCTTGCAGCAGCAGCCTGGCTGCAGGCTGGGCCCTCCCTTTGCCGTCCCAAGCAGCAGCTCCGTGTGCCCCGTGGCACGGAGGAGAGCAGCAGTGCAGCACTCTTGGTCTCCCTGTCTCTCAGAACCTCCGGAGTGGCAGCTGCCAGTAGCCCTGGCACTGTTGGCAGTCAGCTGCCCGGGCACGCACGGCTTGTGCGGGCTGCTGAGAGCCAGGGCTGGGGGGCAGGGACGAGCCAGGCTGCTCTGCAGGCTTTTCTCAGCCTTTCCAGAGGAAGTGGGAGCTGAGGGCTGGGCTCAGTGCCCTCACGAGTGCCACTTCAGGGGCTCTCCACGCTGTCAGAGCGGCGATTTTTGAGTTTTCTCTCCTTGGTCCTGCCCTGGTCTGACTCCGTGGCCAAAGAACTTCGGAGGCTTTGTTGTTAAATGGTTCGAGAGCAGGAGCCTGAGTGCCCAGGCAGCAGCAGGCACCGTCCGAGGGGACTTTGAGGGACACTGTCCCCGGGAGAGAAGCCTGAGAGCCGAGATCCCTGCAGCCCCCTTGGTGCGTTCTGCCGCGGGAGCCCCGGGGCCGTGTGCCCCTTCTCTGGAGCCCTCGCACCGGGCAGCTGCTGCCTGCCCCCGACGCAGCTGCGCTCCGCAGCCTCCTGCGAGCTCCGAGGGCCGCTCCCCGCCAGGGCTGCTGCTGCCGAGGGCAATCCAATCCCACCCTCGCTGCAGCTGCTGCCAAGGAGGCAGCCCCGGGCAGGTTCTCCCCTGCAGCGGTGCAGCACAGCTGGAGCTGGAGACGGAGCCGCTTTGCGCGGCCGCGGAGCAGCAGCTGGCAGGGGGCTCCGGCGCCTCTTGTGAACTTTGGCACAGCCCCGTCGGCGGTGCCCATCCTGCCGCCCAGCAGCGAGGGGCTCGTGTCGGTGGTGCTGAGCGGCCGGGGGAGTCCTCTCCTACTGATGCACTGTTTTGTTTTCTCTCTCTCTCCCCTCCCCGTATCTCTCCAACTCCCCCACGAAGCTTTCTCTCAAGCTGGTAAGCACATTTCAGCATGGTTTGTCCTGTCCTCAGCACCTTCCCCCTGTGTGTGCCCTGCCCCTGCCCAATCTGTGTTTGCTTTCTCGCTGTTCCTCAGATCGCTCTGAACGCGCAGGTCTGGAGGCTGCTGGAGGTGATCACGACTCAGCCTTCCTAATCAGCTGCTAATGAATTAACTTCGTTTATAGCTTAGTTGGCACTCGGTAGAATCCTTGGGGCTATGAAAACGTAGAAGGAATTCTGCTGCTGCCCAGGAGCGCAGTAAAGCTTCGAGAGAGTGGAGTGGGAAGGAAGAATAATGAAAGAGAAATAAACGGAAATAACATTTTTAATTAAAATAGAATAAAAATGGAAAGGAAATAAAAGCTGGGGAAAGAAAAAAAATTAACTTTTTTTTTCATTTTAAAATGGAAATGAAATTAATTTTGGAAAAAAAAAGAAATAAAATGAAATAACATTTTAAAAAAAAATTAAATTGAAATAAAATTTTGGGGAAAAGGAAATAAATTTAAAATAATTTTAAATTGAAGTGAAATAAAATTTTGGAGGAAGATTTTAAAAAATAAAAATTGAAACAAAAAATGGGATAAAAATAATTTAAATTTGAAATTAAAATTTGGGGGGAACATGTAAAAAAATTGAAACAAAAGTTGGATAAAAATAATTTAAAATATAAATGAAATAAAAATTGGAAAAAATAAAAATTGTAATGAAATAAAATTGGGAGGAAAAATTAAAATAATCATTCTGAAATGATAAAATTTGAAAAAAATTAAAATTGAAATTAGATTAAATTTGGGGGAAATAATTTTAAATTGAAATGAAATAAAATTTGGAACAATTTAAAATCAAAATGAGAATTTGGAAAAAAAATTTTTTTAATTGAAATGAAATAAAACTTGGAAAAATTAAAAATCAAAATAAAAAATGGGGAAATTAAAATAAAATTAATTTTACATGGAAATTAAATAAAATTTGGGGAAATTAAAAATTAAATTAAATTTTGGAAAACATTAAAATAAAAAATAAATAACATTTAGAAAAATTAAAAAGTAAATAAATTTTGGGGGAAATAAAATAGAAATAATTTGAAATGTAAATGAAATTTGGAAAATTAAAATTTGGGGAAAATTAAAAATAATTTTAAATTGAAGTGAAATAAAAGTGGAGGACAATAAAAATGGAAATTAAAAATTGGAAAAAGTAAAAAGTAATTTCTCATTGAAGTGGAATTTAAAAAGAGAAAATAATTAAAAATCAAAATTAAGCTAAATTGGGAAAAGTGAAACTTTTTTAAAATGTACAATTAAAGTTTTTTAAATTTAAATTTATAAATGAATTAAGACTTTATTAGAAAATAACCCAAAAAAAAAGAAATTAAATTTACAAAGGATAAATAAGATTTTAAATTTTAAATTAAAAATACCGAATGAAAATACAAAAATTAAACAAAATTAGGTAAAAATGAAAGAACTTTAAAAATGAAACCAAATAATTTTATTAGACTGAACTGAATTACAGCGAACTGCAGAGGTCTGTGTGCCCGCAGGACCTTTCCCAGAGGGCAGTGCCCATGTAAGGCAGCCAAGTTTGCTGCCCGTGCCCGGCTCCCCCTGGCTCTGCCCACTCCTGCCTACCTTTCACAGCCCCAGGTAGTGCTGCAGCCACTAACCCTGGGCTGTGCTGGCAGCCTTCACCCACCAGGGCTCAGCCTGGTGCCCCTGGGGGCTGCAGATGCCAGCTGCCAGCCCCGAGGGCTCTCTGGGATGCAGCTGGGAAGGTTTCTTGACCCCACGGTAAGATGGGAGCTGGAAAGGGACGGGAGGGGACACACTGGGGACAGCAAATTGTCTGCTGAGCTCCTCCCAGGAGCCGCTGCTTGAGCCACGCCCTGGCAGCTTCACCTTCCCGTGCCCTCGGAGAGGCTGGCAGCCCGAATGCAGCTGCTGCCTGCCCCCCTGCTGCCAGCATGCGAGAGCCACGGGGCACTGGATGCAGCTTGGGGTCCCAGCTGCAGCTGCTGGAAGGTTTCTCAGAGGAGCTGCAGCAGAGCCCAAGCTGGAAGCTTTCTCCCTCCTCTCCAGGCAGTGTCCTTAGGCTCTCTCTTCCCCACACATCTTGTCCCTGGCTGCATCACTGTGGACCTCTCCTGTCCATGGCAGCTTCAGAGGTCTGCAGGCCATGAAAGCTTCCTGCTGGAGCCCTGCAGGAGTCCTGCTGCTGCCCAGTGACCCTTTGGGCCCCATTAGCAATGTTGCTTCCTGGAGGACCTGTGGTAGGTCTGAGGGACAACTCAAGCATGGAGACCACTGCAAACCTTCTCCTTTTGGCTGCTGCCGAGCCCCCATCCTGGCTGCCCAAAGCATTTGTACTGTTTGCTGCTGTCCTGGTGGTGTGAGCAGGACTAAAGCCTCCCTGCACAGGAAGAAATCCTTGCCAGGGCACAGATGTGCAGAGGGCCCAGCCCCACCTGCAGCTCAGGTGGAGGGAAGAGCCTTGCTGGCAGCTTCCTCCTGGGTCCTGGCTGGGGCTGCTCAACTTCTCTGTTGCCATACACAGCTGCAGCCCAGCAGCTGCTCCTGGCACAGCCTCTTCTTTCCCAACCCTTCCCCGTGGGCCAGGGCAGCCCTGGACAGCTGCAAGGGTAGGGGCAGGAGCCTGGTTCCTGTCTGGTGAGACTAATCAGTGTTAGTTGGTGTTGATGTGCCCCCAGGGCAGCCTGCCCAGGCTGTGCCCTTGGCTTCTCACCAGGCACAGCTTGGTGGCACTGGGAAGTTGCNGGGGTGTCCCCTGCTGCAGCACTGAGGCAGAGCAGTGTGAGGGCACAAAGGGACCCTGCAAGCAGAACCCCACCCAGGAGCTCTCTGTGCTCCTCAGCTGTCTGTGGCTCTCGCTTGCAGCTGTTCCATGGCTCTGGAACTCCCGAGTTACTCTTTTGTGGGAGGATTGGGAGACCTGGAGCTGGAGCCTGCAGCATGTCCTGACCTTGCAGAGCCCCCCCAGGGCAGCTCCTCTGGGGCCTTAGCCCTGGCACAAACTGGCTGCACTGGAGCAAGCTTCAGGCCCTGCAGGGCAGGGCAGCAGTTGGTGCATGTGACAAGTGTGTGACACAGGAGCAGAAGGGAGGTGCCTGGAGCTGAGCAGGGCAGGCAGGGAAGAGCAGCTCGGCATGGGGCTGGGACTGTGCCACTGAGCCTGGTGGTGACTCTGGGTGAAGAGGGATTCTCAGCCCTGCTGCTGAGCTGAGCCAGTCTGCAGCTGGTGGAACTGGGAAGTGCTGCTGGGGTTCTCCCATGTCCCCCACACACCCTGGGGGCTGCAGAGTCTCCCTACAAACCCAAACAATGCTTCAGGCCACTGACTCTGCACAGGTCTTTGTGAGCTGCTTTCCAAATGCAATCCTGAAGGATTCTTTCAGGCTCAGATTGTTCTTTTTTTTCCCTTATCCCTCCCTCTCCATTCCACTCTGCAGGGAGCAGGGCCTGAAGACTTCAGCAATCTCCCACCTGAGCAGAGGAGAAAGAAACTTCAGCAAAAGGTGGATGAGCTAAACAGGGACATCCAGAAGGAGCTGGATCAAAGGTAGGGCAAAGCTCTCCAGCAAGAGGTGGAGTCTGCAGGCTCACACAGGACAAACCACAGCCTGAGAGAGCAGAGAGGAGCAAGGCTCTGAGCTCACCTGATGCTCTTCCAAGAAAAGAGCCTCCACAGCAGATGATCTCTGAGGTCCCTGCCAACCTGAGCCATTCTAAGGACTCTGGATGTGCTCCAGGCCAGGCTGAGTGAGGCTTGGCACAGCCTGGGCTAGTGGGAGGTGTCCCTGCCCGTGGCAGGGGGCTAGAACTGGATGAGCTTTAAGGTCCCCTCCAACATTCTGTGGTTCTGGAGTCAACCCCAGGTTAAGAGCAGGTTTTAAATCAGCAGAACTGAAGGTTCTTTTGAACTGGCCTAGGAAGCAGCCCCAGCAGTGCAGCAAGAGTTAAACTCCTGCTGACCCTCTGATTGCAGCCCTGTCCCTTGGGGCTCCCAGCACAGAGCAGTCTGACTCCTGCCACCCACACTCCTCCTCCTCTGCACAGAGCAGAGGCAGGCACAGGGCTGCAATTGTCCAGGGGCTGGTGGGAAACTCAGAAATGTGGAGATTGTTAACTTGAGTCGTGGGACTCAGCTTAACCTTCCTGCCCCCAGATCATGCCTGGAGCAAGGCTGTGAATGGCTGTGCCAGCAGCACGGGGAAGCAGCTCCTGAGGCCTGCCCCTCCCAGCTGGGAAATGCTCATCTGCATTCCCTGTAAACTCAACCTCAGCCTGGCTGGGGCCAGTACTGTCCATCAGAGCTCCACAGGCTCTCCTGGAGGCTCTGTGAAGGCATCTGCCAGGTTAAGCCTGCCCTTGCTGTGCCACATTCATCCTGGCAGCCCTTTAAACTGCCCTCTCTGAAAGCTCAGGCACCTGGCACCTGGGCTGATAGGAGGCAGCCCCCAGAGAGCCCAATGCAGATGCTGCTAACTCACCAGGCTGGAGGTCACCCTGAGTGGCCCAAGGTCCCTCTGTCACACTGCTGTGGCAAGCACAAACCTCCTGGGTCTGGCTTTGCTTTAAGCAATGTGAGGTAAGGAGTTTGCTCCTTGTTTGGGCTGCAGGAGACAAACTGCAGCAGGCAGGGTGAGGAGTCCTGCTTAGCTCTGCATGTTTGCTCTGCATGTGCCCACTTCCAGCTCCTGCTCCTTCTGCACTGGTTTGCAGCCCCTGGTGGATGCCAGTGGTGAGCTGGGCACTAGGGCTGGGCTGGTGTGCCTCTAGCAGGCTGAAGCTGTTTGTGGCAATGGCTGCAAGATCAGCTTTTGTTGTTCCTCCTTTCCCCAGGGTCAGCAGGCAGCTGCTCTGCTGCAGAAAGAATGTGACAGGCTAAAGCCAGGCCCAGTCCCTTCTCTTGCCTTGCAGGAGGCCACGGCCCAGGGCTTCAGCTGTTTTCTGCTAGCAGGCTCCAGACTAGCAGGGGGAGCTGGGATCAGCAGCCCTGGGCTGTCTGCGCTGGCACAGCACAGCAGGGCCTCTGCCCAGGCTGCTGATGCCAGCCCTGCCCTCTGTAGAGCCCTCAGCTGCAGCTGGACTGAGCAACCTGCAGGGCTTGGCCTGTGGACAGTGTCTGTGTCACCTCACACTGCAGGTGAAGCTGTCACCTGCCAGCTCTGCCAGGGTGCATCGTGGCACTTGCTGTGGCTGTCTCCACTCAGGGCCATGGCCTCTGTCTGGATCCTCTCAGCTGCCTGTCACAGAGCAGGGCAGGGGCAGGCTGCTCTCCTTTGGCTGCTTCCAGACACACTCACACTTTTGCTTCTCATCCTCTCCCTCAGAGATGCCTTAACCAGGATGAAAAATGTGTACAGCAAGAACCCTCAGTTGGGAGATGCTGCCAGCGTGGAGCAGAGGCTGGCAGAGCTTGGGCAGAACATCGAGAAGCTGCAGCTGGAGGTGCAGAAGTTTGAGGTATGGGAAGAGACCTGCAGGGAGCTGCAGCCACACTCAGCCCCCGGGGGTGGCACTGGGCACCTGGTGCTGTCCCCCTGCAGGGCTGGCTGGCAGAGGTGGAGGGCAGGCTGCCTGTGGGGGTGGCACTGGGTACCTGATGCTGTCCCCCTGCAGGGCTGGCTGGCAGAGGTGGAGGGCAGGCTGCCCGCACGGAGCGAGTCAGCGAGGCGCCAGAGCGGCCTCTACGAGGCCCAACACACAGCAGACATCAGCAGCTGTGCACAGGACAGAGAGAGGTACAGTACCCACGGGGTGTCCTGGGGGGCACAGTACCCACGGGGTGTCCTGGGGGGCGCAGTACCCACGGGGTGTCCTGGGGGGCGCAGTACCCACGGGGTGTCCTGGGGGACGCAATACCCACGGGGTGTCCTGGGGGGCGCAGTACCCACGGGGTGCCCTGGGAGTGGGGCAGGACCTGTGGGACCCAACTCTGAGCCCTGTTTCTGAGCATGGTGAGGTCTGGGACAGCCCCAGGCTGGCAGGGGGGAGCTGGGGTGAGCTTTGGTGGGGAAATGCCTGGGGGGGTTACCCAGTGAGGGGGGCACTGGGCTCCTGTCTCTAGAATCAGGTGACAGGAGGTGAGGAAATGGCTTGGACCTGTGCCAGGGGAGGACGAGGTTGGAGAAGAGGAAAAATGTCTTTGCTGCAGAGATGGTCAGGGACTGGCACAGGCTGCCCAGGGAGGTGGTGGAGTCCCCATCCCTGGAGGTGTGCAAGAACCATGTGGCCATGGCAACTGGGGATGTGGTTTGGTGGCCACAGTGGTGCTGGGCTGGTGGTTGGACTGGGTGATGTCAGAGGGCATTGCCAGCCTTAGTGACTCCATGGCCATGGTGTCAGCTGCAGCTGCTGACCCTGCCCGCAGTGCCTGGCACCAGGCTGCTCCCTGGAGCCTGCTCGCTATAGTTGCTGTGTCTCTTCCTCTCTTGAGCAGCCCAGATGGCAGTTACACAGAGGAGCAGAGTCAGGAGACTGAGATGAAGGTGCCAGCCACTGACTTTGACGATGAGTTCGATGATGAAGAGCCCCTGCCCACCATAGGCACCTGCAAAGCTCTCTACACCTTTGAAGGTACCACCTGGGCCTTGCTCCCCTGCCACTCCCTGGTTTGTGTGGCCTGCACGGCAGGGACTGGGCTCAGGTTTGGGCTCTCGCTGCAGGAAGGACATGGAGGGGCTGGAGCAGCACCAGAGAAGGACACCAGAGCTGGGGCAGGGTCTGGAGAACAGGGCTGGGGAGGGGCAGCTGCAGGAGCTGGGGGTGTGCAGTGTGCAGGAGGCTGAGGGAGACCTCACTGCCCTCTGCAGCTCCCTGCAGCCAGCTGGGGTTGGGCTCTTCTGTCTAGTATCAGGTGAGAGGAGGAGAGGAAATGGCCTGGGATTGTGCCAGGGCAGGGTTAGGTTGGAGAAGAGGAAAAATGTCTTTGCTGCAGGCGTGGTCAGACGCTGGCACAGGCTGCCCAGGGAGGTGCTGGAGTCCCCATCCCTGAAGGTGTGCAAGAACCATGTGGCCGTGGCACTTGGGGACAGGGTTTAGTGCCCACAGTGGTGCTGGGCTCAGTGACCTTGGAGGTCTCTGCCAAGCCCAGCAGAGCTGTGCCAAGTGGGAGCCTTCCCTGGCGCCGCAGTGCTCCCCAGACAGAGGCGGTGAGCGAGGCTCCGGCTGCCCTGCTCTGCAGAGAGGCTCCCAGGCAGGAGCTGTGCCCTGCTGGGCAGGGCCTCTGCAGGAGCAGCCGGTGCCAGGGTCACCTCCCTGTGCCAGGCTGTCCCCAGAAGAAGGTCCTCTCGTTGCCGCTGCCAGCCAGGCTGCGGGCACCGCATGGGCACGGTGCCAGCCTGCCCCCTGCTGCCCCCTGCCTCTGAGCCGCCGGCGGCAGGGCTGAGCTGGCTGCGGCTGTGTCCCCAGGGCAGAACGAGGGAACCATCTCGGTGGCAGAGGGGGAGCTGCTCTACGTCATCGAGGAGGACAAAGGCGACGGCTGGACGCGGGTGCGGCGCAGCGAGGACGAGGAGGGCTACGTCCCCACCTCCTACCTGCAGGTCTCTTTGGACAGGAATGCCAAAGGTGCCAGGACTTACATTTAATGCTTCTCTTGTCACTGTGCCACGCCAGAGCCCCTGCCGAGCCCACAGCTGCCACCGAGGGCGTCCTGTGGTGCCCGCACTGCCCGGCTTGCTGTGCCACACACCTGCCCGGTGCTGAGCCAGGAGGGTGTTCTGCTGGCCTGGCACACTGCAGGGGAGGGGCAGCCTGTGCTGGCCAGCACTGTTCAGCTGCCTCAGCCAGCACTGCAACCAGCACTGCAGCCAGCTCACAGCCAGCACTGCAGCCAGCTCACAGCCAGCTCACAACCAGCACTGCAGCCAGCACAGAACCCTGTGGCTGCCACTGGCTCCCCTCAGCTGGCATCTGAGACAAGCCCTCGAGTCAGCTGCTCATGCCAGGCTGGCCCAATGGAGTGGCACATGGGAAATGTGCTGCTGGCTCTGTGTGGTGCCTCTCAGAGCCTGCTGTGTTCTCTGGACCTTGTGGATGGAGACCTGGGCAGCAGTCGGTGTGCTGGGGCGGGAGGCAGAGGCCTCACCAGAGCAAGACTGCACAGCAGCAGAACCCTCTGGGCCTGGGTGGGCACAACACTGCCACTGAAGGGTGGCCTCTGGCTCTTCCCACCTCAGAAATGGACTTTGGGCTGCATCTGCTGCCTCGGTGAGATGAAGCTGTTTCAGGTGACCACCACTAATGGTTTCACCTCCTGCTCAGTGCCAGTGCAGGCAGCTCTCGGGTTGGGCTCCGCAACCTCCTCTGCTGTTGCTTTTCTCTGCCCACAGTGGGGCCTGGAAACAAAGCAGCACTGCAGGGCAGCCCTGGCTGGCTGCTGCTGGCCCCAGCAGCACTTGGGGATGTCACAGACTGAGAAGTCCAAAGCTTGCAGCTCTCTTTCACACCAGGATGTGCCTGAAGGCCACTTAGAGTACTTTGTGCTCCTCAGTCAGCCCTTCAGGTGCCTGCTCAGGCCTCTGGGGTGATACAAATTGCCTGAGCCAGTCCAGAAGCTGTTCACAGTCCTGGGGCTGTGGGCAGCAGGAGGAGGTGGTGTGGGGCTGTGGCTGAGCAGGCACTGGGGTGGTCACTTCACTGGGTTGGGAGTTGGGCAGCCTGGTGCCTCCTGCTGCAGGGCAAGGGCAGGGCTGGTTTCCTCTTAGTGCCGTGCAGCAGCCTGTGTCTGCCTTGGCAGGTGCAGGGGAGCTGAGAGGCAGAAAGCTTTAGGTGAGCTCTGCTGTGTTCTGCACACAGGGAGAGTGAGGAGAGCCAGGAGCACCTCCTGAGTCCTCCTCGTGTCACCCTGGGCACAGGGCAGAAGGCACAGGGTGGGAGATGCCTGCCTGTGCCCTCTCCTCTGTGGGGCAGTGGGAGCAGGGTGAAGGTTCTGCTGGAAGCTGTGCAGCTGTGAAGCAGCTCTGGCATCTGAGTGAGGAGCCTGGCTCACAGCAGGACCAGGTTCCAGCAGGTCTGCTCTTGGCTGGGTGGAGGTGAAGCAAAGCAGAGTGTGTGCTGGGGGGGAGCAGCCTGACCCCCTCCTGCTGACCACCCCAGCCCCAGGCTGCCTCCAGATTCCCTGCTGGGAGGACGTGGCAGGGGAAGATGGTGCTGTTGGGGTGGTGCTGGCTGGTGGGGCTGGCACAGCCTCTGCAGAGCCCTGCCAGCCTCAGCAGCTGCTGCTCCTTGTCCCTAGGAGGTCTCTCCTGGGTCAGTGAGGCAGGAGGTGCAGATGCTCAGCTGGGCTGAGGCTTTGGACGTCTGTGCCTCGCTCCCTGCCCTCAGCTCTCCCTCTGCAGGCAGAATGTGTCAGGACTCCCCAGCCCAGGTGCCAGGGAGCTGAGCTGGCTGCAGCCTTTTCTCTCCCTGGTTGTGGAGCTGCTGCTTCCCCTCCCTGCTGGTGTGGGAGCTGCCAGTCCCCTCTCCTGCCGGAGTGGTTTTGGTCCCTGGGCTGCCTGCAGCTCCTGCCTGCTGTTGGGGCTGTTCCCTCTGGCCAGAGGCTGTTTTGTTTCTGTTCCTCTCTGCAGCATCCTGACCTGCCAGGGCTCTGCAGCTCCTGTACCTGCTGCCTAATAAACATTCTCTCTTCTCACTGCTCTCGGGGGTGTTCTTTGCCAAGGGCAGTGTGGTTTAGCACAACCCCTGGGTGGGCACAGCAGTGTGCAGAGGATGGGTTTAGAGGCTGCTTCCACCTCCCTGTTCATGCCTGCCCTGAGCACTGAAGGGGCTCTGCAGGCTCTGCTGCTCTGGCTTCCCCTCCAGATCCCCTCTTTCACCTCCCTGCACACTGAGGTCCCACAGCTTTGTTTTCTGTCCTGCACTGAGGAAGTGCTGGCAGGGTCCTGCTCCCAACCTGCTGCCACAGCAGTGCCCAATGATGCTGGGGGCAGGGCTGAGAGTGGGTGGCTGCTGCTGGAGTGCTGCCCCTGTCTGCCCCAGCTGGGGAGCCCTCTGTGACCCCTCGTCAGCTGTAGCTGCTTGGCTGCTGTGCTCCCCTTAACCTGCTGCAGGCAGTGCTGCTCTTCAGGGCTGGCTCTGGCCCAGGCTCCCTCTAACCCAATCTCTCTCTTTTGTCTCTCTTATGTTCTAGATTCCTAAGGGTGTTTGTGCTGGTGCAAGAACCTCGGGGCGAGCTTGCCACAGAAGGAGAAACAAACTGGTCTGTGTACCCTGGGGGCAGCCACACAGCCCCTGGAGCAGGCTGCCAGCCTGGGCTGCAGCTCCCACTGACAAACTCACTCCCAGATTCCCCCCAGCCTGGCACAGCAGCTCGCTCTCCCATGGCATACCCTCCCCATGCCTCTGCCAGCCTGGCACAGCCCCTCTGTGACCCATAACCTCCCCCAGCACCCACTGAAGAGCACTGGCTGCCCGTGGAGGCAGAGCTGAGCAGGGCCCCAGCGTGGTCTGTCTGCTGTCCCCCCGTGTCCCTCTGCCCCCCTGAATGTATGCACTGGGCCAGCAGCTCTCACACGGTGCCTTTAGTGCCCATCCCGTGGGCAGCCTGCGAGGGAGGTGGACTGCAGGTGGAGAACCTCCCCCTGGGGGCAGGCTCCCAGCAGCTGGGCTGGGGGCTCTCAGGGGGGTCCCCTGGGCCCAGGTGCATCATTCAGTGTCCTGCTTCCCCCAGAGCTCACTGATGCTTGCCAGCCTCTGCTGTGTGTTAGCTCCAGGCTGATACCCACCCCAAGTGCCCACCCCCTGTGACCTTGCTGTGCCCTGCCAGCTTCAGGCTCACCTCTGAGCGCTGTCTCCTGCCTGTTCTCTCTGCCCCTTCCTCTTTACCCTCCTCCTCCTCCTCCTCACACAGACAGGCAGTGGCAGTGTGGGCTGCAGCCCCAGGCCGTGGCCCCCAGGGCTCTGTTTTGCTCTCCATTCCAGCTGCATGCTCGCCCCCTGTTGCCTTGCCCAGGCCCCGCCGTGTGCTGGCTCCTTGCCCACTCTGCCCGCAGTCGTCTCCTGTTGGGTTGTTTTGCAGCCTTCCAGCCCTGCCTCCTCCCTCTGCATGGCCTCTTGTGTGTCCTCATCACTTTGCTGCTGAGTTACAGAGGTTCTTTAGAGCAATAAAAGCAGACCCCCAGGCACCCTTCTCCTCCCCCCACCTTGCCATGGACTGGAGCTCGACCCAGGAGCCAGCAGGCACTGTGCCCACCCTGCCCAGGCTTGGGCCCGTCCAAAGCAGTAGCTAAGTGATGCTGCCCTTGCCCATCTCATGCAGTGGGCACAGAGCTGCAGCACCCCCAGCCCTGGCTCGATCTGGGCCTCAGCTGTCCGAGGAAGGCTCAGAGCTTCCTCCCCTCCTGCCCTGGCTCTTGGCTGCCCTTTGCCCTTCACTGCTGCTGGGAGTTTGATCATCTTGTACCTAGCTGAGCCCCTTCAGAGCTCTGCTGCTCGCTCCCTCCTGAGGGCTAATTTATTCAGAGATCAGCAGATCACTCTGGGAGGGAATCCACTTTGCTCGTGGGGGACCTCAGCACCAGAACTGGAGAAGAGGAGCAGGGAAGCCTCTGGCAGTGAGCCTGCAGTGGCAGCTCTCAGGTGGAGTTTGCAGCTGCTCCCTGTGCTGGGGTGGCCCTTGCCTGGCCCTCTTGGGATGAGGTCGTTCTGGAGCTGGCTGGCAGGGGGTGCTCAGCTCTTGTCCTGTCCTCTCCATCCCAGATCCTCACTGCTGCTTTTGCTGGCACAAAGCCCTGGGCCCTACAGTTCCTGGCTCCTGCTGGTGTCTGCCAGCAGCAGCTTCTGCTTTTCCTCCACTGCAGTGACTGAGGAGCCTGCCCCTGGGTGCAGGCCCTGGCAGGGCCCTGATCCACTCGATCCCCATCCCCATGCTGCTGTGCTCACTGCACTGCCCAGACCCTGGAGCCTGCAGCAGCAGAGGGTGACCCCTTGGCACCTGAGCTCTCTGCAGGGGCTTTGTGGCACCCCCTGGTCAGGCTGCACCAGAAGCATCTTCAGCACGGTTTTAGCTGCAGGATTTCTCCTCCTGATGTGGAATCAGCAGCTGGAAGAACTCCTCCTCACCTCTTGTGTGAAAGACCCAAGCTGTGCTGTGCTGTGCCAGCCCTGGTGCCCCCTGTGGTGCTGCCAGCCCCTGCACCTCTGAGCAGCTGCAGTGTTGGTGCTGCAGGAGCAGGGGCTTGGCTTTTGCTCCAGCCCTTTTGTCAGAGCAGCCTGGGTGGAGGTTTGGTAAAGTTGGCAGCCCCCAGCTCAGGGCTGCAAGAAGAGGCCCAAGCAGGGCCAGGGGCAGCCCAGGCTCAGACCTCTGCTCAGCCAAGGAGGAACCTCAGCAGAGCCCACCCTGGGCACAGACCCAAGGACTCACCCCGGGGCTGGTTCCTGAAAGCTCTGACTTTACTAACCCTGCCCAGGAGCCAGGGCTGCTCCTCCTGGAACCTCCTCAGCCCCAGCAGAAGCCTCTAATGCCCTTTGTCACCAGCTGTACATAGAGAACTGACACTGGAAGCTGTGGCTCGTGCTGAGTGCTGCTCAGAAGTTCGTCCAGTTTGATGCTTTTTGTTCTTTGGGGTTTTTGTTTTCCTGCCTGAAGTGTCAAAAAAAAAAAAAGAAAAAAAAAAAAGACCTAAAAGAAGCCAAAATTCTATTTTAAGAGGATGCTGTTGAGCACTTTTTTATCTGTATATCTGTGTTTGTGTCTGTGCAGCACTGGTCTCTAGGTCCTGGTGGCATCTCAGTGTTGTGATTTCATTGCCAATGTGTAACAGGTTCTGGTGTTGCCCTTTCTGGAGACAGAATCCAACCAAATAAAAGTGCTTCCACTGGACAGCAGCCACCTTGTGCCCATGGCAGGGCAGGCACCACCTGTGCCAAACAGCAGCTCCTTCCAGCCAGGCCCCTGCCCAGGACACTTCTGATCAGCCAGAGAAGAAAGAGGGTTTGGAACTCTGGAATGGCTCAGGTGGGAAGGGACCTCAGGGATCGTCTCCTCCAAACTCCTCAACCATGCCCAGGGACACCTCTCAGCTGGGCTTAGCTGCTCAGGGCCTCATCCAGCCTGACCCTGAGCACCCCCAGGCAGGGGGCAGCCACAGCCTCCCTGGGCAGCCTGTGCCAGGTTCTCAGCACCCTCACACTCAACAACTTCTTCCTCAGCTCCACTCTAACCCTGCTCTGCCTCAGCTCCAAACCATTGCCCTTGGCCTGGCTCAGACCCCCTCAGCACAAGTCCCTCTGCAGCCTTCCTGCAGGCTCCCTTCAGGCACTGGCAGCAGCTCTGAGCTCCCCTGGAGCCTCCTGTTGCCCTCTCCCTGTTAAACCAGTAAGGCCTCTTTGGGGTGCTGCTGCTGTGCTGAGCTCCTCTGCCTCCCCCCCAGCTGCTGCCAGCTGAGCTCAGGGTTCAGCTGGGGCCTGGCTGCAGGCAGCCCTGTGGCAGCAGAGGGCACAGCAGTGGGCAGGGCGCTGGCACTGGCTTGGGTTGCTCTCACCCAGTGTGACCTGAGATGGGAGCAGCACAAGCAGGGCAGGGAAGGCTTCCAGCTGAGCTGGGGCTGGGGAACAGAGCCCAGGCAGGGGGCCTGGCCCCACAGAGTGAGGCTGTGGGCTGCAGCAGGGCAGAGCCAATTCCCCCGCCAGGGGCTGAGGGGTGCCAGGCATGGGGTGGGCACAGCAGCTGTGTCACGGCTGAGCTGCACACTCCTCAGGAGGGCACAGGCTGGGCATGAGGAGCTGAGTGTGGGCAGCTGCCCAGGGCTCCCAGAGCCCTGCCAGGCAGGGTGAGGAGGGTCCAAGCGCTGGGAGCAGCTCCTCTGGCCGAGCTCTGCCCAGTCCCCGGCCTGGGGCTGCTCAGGGCAGGGCAGATGCAGAGATTTGTCCCAAGCCCTGCTGGGGGCTGAGCCCCAGAACGGGGCCAGGCTGGCACTGGGAGCTGTGCTCAGCAGCTGGCACCTCAGAGCTGAGCTGGAGGGGTCAGAGCAGAGCTTTAGAGCGGGGCTGGGAGTGGGCAGAGGGTGAGAGAACCTCCAGCCTGGCTCTGCCAGGCGGCTCTGGGACTGTTGTCTGGGCACTGAGTGTCCGTCCCGAGGGGAGGGCAGTGGGTGGGGGCTGCTGTGCAGCTGCCGAGGGGGCAGGGCTGGGGCCGAGCGGAGCCTCCTCGGGCACCCAGTGCCAATGAACCCCAGCGGGCAAGACACAGCCCTGGGCTGGCATAGGGCACAGCAGCTCCTCGAAGCTGCCAGGGACATGGGGTCCCTGAGTGGGCCACTTGAGCAGCAGCCTGACAGGAGGCTCCTGGAGACCTGCAGCTGCCTTGCTGCAGTGATGGCCATGGGCAGCACAAGCTGCCAGGCTGGGTGAGAAAAGGCAAGGCTTTCTCAGGAGCCTGCAAGGAGCTGGTGCCCTTCTGCAGCAGCACAGAGGGGGCCACTGCTGCTCAGGGGGTCCCTGGCAGGCCTCTTGGCAGCAGCAGGTTTGGGATTATGCCCAGGCAGGCAGCAGAGCAGAGTTGAGGCTGAATGCAGAGGGTTTATTGTACCACGTTCTCAGCACAGTGTGACACGGGCAAGGAGGGTGGGCAGGGGCTGCACAGTCCCTGGGGGCACCACAGACACACAGGGGCTGACAGGGCAGGGACAGACCCCAGCAGCAGCTCATCCTCTGCCCCCACAGGGGCCTGGCTGGGACTGTCCAACAATGAGAGCAGGGCAAGGGCCACAGGGAGCCAGGTGCAGACACCTCCTGGGAGCTGCTGCTTGCAGCACACCTCTGGGCTGAGAAGCCCCCAGAAGCCTCCCCTGGAGGCCTTTCCCTTTGCAGGTTCTCCTGTCCCACACCTCCCCTGTTCTGTCTCCCAGTCCAAGAGCAGCCTTCACCTCTTCCCTCTCTCTGTACCTGGGCTGCCCTGGCACCAGGCTCAGCCTGGCACCAGCTTGATGCTGTGGCTCATCCAGGCTGCAGCAGCATGAAGACAGTTTGGTTGCCCAGGCCCACCAGAGGGCATCTCTGCCTTGCTCTGCTTCCCTGAGCTGGCACTCAGCTGCTGGCCAGGGCCCCACTGCTGCCCAGCCGAGCCAAGGCCTTCCAGGAGCAGCCCTGCTGAGCAAAGCTGTGTTTGGCCTCCTTGTGTCCATCCTTCTCCCGGTGCCTGCTGCTGGAGGCTCCTTGGCAGTGCCACTGGCAGGAGAGAGGCAGGGAGGGGTTTCTGCTCCCCCCTGGGCACACGACCAGCAGCTGTGTGGGGAACTGGAGCTACCTCAGCACCAGCTGGGGGCTCGATGGCAGAAAGCAGCTCAGGCCTGAGCTGCTTCATCCAGCACTGCCCCAGGACCCTGGCCAAGGCTGCTGCTCCTCATCCTGCATCCCCTCAGGCCTGGGGACAGCTCCAGGCTCTCAGCAGGTTCAGGCTGTCCACAGAGTTATGAAGCAGGAGCCCTAAAGGCTGTGCCAGAGCTGCCTTGTGGCAGGCTACACTAAGAGCTCCCAGCTGAAGCCACTCCTGGGCCAGCCCTGTGAGCTCCCCTCCAGGGGCTGCACCCCAGAGCTACAAGGAGCCAGAGCTGTGTGGCAAGGGCCAGGGCAGGAGGCCTCAGCTCCCAGCTTTGTTCTCTGAAAAATGGACTCAGGTACAAGGAGAAAACCAAATCTACAGGACCATGAAGTGTGGCTTTAGGGGCTGGGGGAGAAGGAAAGAGGCTCCCTCAGCATGGCCTAGCTGCTTGCAGCTGGACTGGCAGGAATCAGGTAAGCAGCAAACCCAGGAGGTGTTGCCCCCAGCACAGAGCCACCTGGAGCCCTTCTGGCTTCTGCCAGCTCTAAGGAACAATTTCCCTGCTGCTGGAAACAGAATCCTAGAATGGGTTTGGAAGAGACCCCAAAGCTCCTCCAGTGCCAACCCCTGCCACAGGCAGGGACACCTCCCACTGGCCCAGGCTGCTCAAGGCCTCACCCAACCTGGGTTTCATCATTACAAGCTTGGAGCCTCCTGAACAACCTGTTCCAGTGCCTCAGCAGCCTCCTGGGGAAGAATTTCTTCCTCCTGTCTCATCCAAATCCAGCTGCTTCCACTCTGAAGCTGTCACCTCTTCTCCTGGCACTCCAGGCCTCTGTCCAAAGTCCCTCTGCAGCTCTCCTGCAGCCCCCTTCAAATGCTGGAAGGCTGCCAGAAGGTGTCCCTGGAGCCTTCTCCTCTGCAGGCTGCAGACCCCCAGCTCCCCCAGCCTGTCCCCACAGCAGAGCTGCTCCAGCCTCAGCATCTTCATGGCCTCCTCTGGACCCGCTCCAAGAGTTCCATAACTTCTGTTCCATTGCCTTTATAGAGTGGAGAGGAAAAGAAAAGCAAAGTGCCAAAAGCCAACCCTGCAGAGGGGCACAGCCTGGGGGCACTGGGGGCAAGCTGCAAGAGTGGGTCCTTGGGAGCCGACAGGAGAGGGCCTGGGTCACAGCGTCCTAGAGAAGCTCAGCTGCAGGCTCTTGCCCCACGCTGCCCAGAGCTGGCTTACAGAGAAGCTGCTCTTCTCCCAGCCCTGCCCAGCACCACCACATCCAAAGCCACAAGAAAGGACAGTGGAGGGTCCCTGCCCTCCCCAGGAGGGGTGCAGGAGCTGCAGCCACCTCAGGGGTTGGGGTCCCAGGGGCTCCTCACACCGCCCGCGTCTCTGCCTCGATCTTCTGCTCCCCGTGCAGAGCCTCCAGCTCCTGGGCCTGGGCCAGGCTCTGCCTGATGGCAATCTCAGGGCCCCCCCCGTAGAGGGTGCTCAGGTAAATCCAGGTCTCCTCAGAGATCTGCCCATAGTCAGCACCTGCAAGGAGCAGCAGCAGAATCAGGCCTGCAGCCCCCCGAGGGACAGGTTGGTGCCCCACAGCCTGAGGATGCCCTCCCCAACCACCTGCCCCTGGTCAGCCCCAGGAGAGCTGAGCCAGGAGACCTGCTCCAGAGCCACCGAACCCCCAACCCAGCTGGCAGCTCTGCTCTGCACAGCTGCAGCCACAGCACAGTGCCAGTGCTGCTGGCAGCCACCAGGGCTCCATGGCAGCGTCCTCAGCCCCCGTGGGGTCACTTCTCCCTGCCTCACAGAGGAGGCAGCCAGCACCAGCCTCACCCTGCTTGACTTGCACATGGCCCCCAGCTTTGGAGAGTGCAATCTTGGTGTTGTCGATGGGTCCAGGAGGCTCTGTAGGAGGAGAGCAAACATCAGCCCCATCCTGCTCTCCATGGTGCCACCAGGTCCAGCTTGTCCCCGAGCCAGTTCTGCCCTGCCCTCGGGGGCCTGCAGCTGCTCCCAGCTGCACTCAGGCTGCAGCCACAGCAGACCTGTTCCCACCTCACCTCCCACCCTCACTGACCCCAGGGCTCTGCAGCTTCTTACCATTGTCCTTGCCCTTGACAAAGGCCTCCCACTCCCGGAACCACTGCATGCTGATGCAGTAGATGACACTCGGAGACTCCTCTGCCTGGAAAGCCTTGTTCAGCTGGGGAGCAGGACAGAGACAGGCAGGATTCAGTCCCTCCTGGGCTCCAGGGCAGCCTCCTCTCTCTGCTGTGCTCCCTGGGCTCCAGGGCAGCCTCCTCACTCTGCTGTGCTCCCTGGGCTCCAGCAGCCTCCTCTCTCTGCTGTGCTCCCTGGGCTCCAGGGCAGCCTCCTCTCTCTGCTGTGCTCCCTGGGCTCCAGGGCAGCCTCCTCTCTCTGCTGTGCTCCCTGGGTTCCAGGGCAGCCTCCTCTCCATGCTGTGCTCCAGAAGAACCCCAGGCAGCTCCCCCACCCTCACAGCCTCTTCCTGCTCACCAGCCCAAGGGGTGCCAGCCCTGGTGGCTGCAGGGAGCCATGCACAGCTCTGTGCTGTTCCTGTGCTGCAGTCCCCTGGCCNCCCTGGGCTCCAGGGCAGCCTCCTCTCTCTGCTGTGCTCCCTGGGCTCCAGGGCAGCCTCCTCTCTCTGCTGTGCTCCCTGGGTTCCAGGGCAGCCTCCTCTCCATGCTGTGCTCCAGAAGAACCCCAGGCAGCTCCCCCACCCTCACAGCCTCTTCCTGCTCACCAGCCCAAGGGGTGCCAGCCCTGGTGGCTGCAGGGAGCCATGCACAGCTCTGTGCTGTTCCTGTGCTGCAGTCCCCTGGCCGTGCTGGAGGCCATGTGGAGGCTCCCCAGGCTGGTGAGCCCTGCCCTGGCTGCAGCCAGCTGCCCCCCGTGCCCACCTTGATGAAGGTGTCGATTTCGATCCTGCGGCGCTTGGCCAGGGCCTCGATCTCCACCTGGCAGATGGAGCAGACGTAGAGGTGGTTCACAGCAGGGCCACCCCCAAACCTGAGCACAGGAGAAGAGAGAGCTGCAGGAGCACAGAAATGCTTCCCAGCCCTGCCCCCTGCTCAGATGGAGCTCTGGACTGCTGCGGCTGCTGCTGGAAGAGGGCAGCCTGGAGCTGAGCTCTCCACTCTGCTCTCCATGCACTGATGGAGCTCAGCTGGCTCTGAATGAAGAGGCTGCATCAAACCCCAGCCTCTGCCAGCCCTCCCTGAGCACTCCCTGCCTTTAAGGGCCCTGGCAGGGACATTGTGCCCTAGTCACTGCCCCAGGTGTGACACTAACCCCGGGAGGCAGCAGGAGGCAGTTCCACTCACCTGTTGTAGAGATACTCCCACACGTTCTGGGGCAGGATCACCACCAGGTCATCAATGTAGTGGTATTTGTTGGGAGGGATCCCTGTGGAGGGCAGGCAAGAGGGGCAGTGAGGCAGGGGGGCTGGCAAGAGGGGCAGTGAGGCAGGAGGACTGCTGCTGGGTAAGGACACAACTGAGTGGGGCAGAGCTTCCTTGCTGGGAAGTCCAACCCCAGAGCTGCTTCCCCTGCTGCCAGGAGGCAGCTCACCAGCTGGGGAGGGCTCTCAGTTTCCCATCCAGTGCTCCACTTCCAGATGGGCATTTGTGACCTCGAGGGCAGGACAGGCAGAAGGTGCCAGCAGCTCGGTCCCAGGGCCAGCCTGGCTGCCAGGCACACCCAGGCAGCTGCTGCTCTGGCTGCTTGCTCCAGCTTCGTGTGGAGAAGCAAAGGTAGGCTGCTTGTTGCCTCCAGCACTGCTGCCCCCGGGTCAATGGCCAGCAGGACCGTGGGCTCCTTGTCACCCCCCTCCCTGAGCAGCCCTGGACAGCAGCTGGTGAAGCACCGAGGCAGAGCTGGGGGTTGCTACTCGCAGGTGCCCAGCAGGGCCTCACCTCCATGAGAGCAGAGGAAGGTGTGGTTGGTGATGGGCCCAGGCTCAGCGAAGGTGTTGAACTTGTTGAGCCACTCCCTGGAGATGTAGAACTGCAGCAGGCTGTGCTCCTTCATGCTGGCCAGGGACACCACCTTCTGCCGCTCCCGCACCGCCTCCTCGCTGCTCTTCCTGCACCGGGGAGGCAAACCCAGCAGCTCCACAGGCCCTGGCACTGCCACCCCAGCCCCAGGGACGGTGCCAGCAGGCAGGGCCCGCTGCAGCCCGGGCACAGCTCACCTGTAGAACAGGACATAGGCCTCTGCGTTCTGCACCACGGTCTCGTGCACCTCGGTGACGTACTGATCGTCGAACTCGTACCACTGCCCGTTGATCACGTTCTGGCAGTAGGCAATGTAGTGCCCACCTGTGCCACAGGAGACAGCAGGCTGCTGGGGCTGGCAGCAGGGCACCGGGCAGCCCGGGGTGACCTCAGCAGCACAAACAGCATTGGCTGCTGCCAGAGACCACAGAGAGAGCCCAGTTCACAGAGCCGGCTGGGTTGGAAGGGAGCTTGAAGGTTTTCTGGTGCCAATCCCCTGCCACGGGCAGGGACACCTCCCACTACCCAGACTGCTCAGGGCCTCAACCAACCAGGCCTTGAGCACCTCCAGGGAGGGGGCATCTATAACCTCCCTGGGCAGCCTGTTCCTGTTCAGCTGATCTCTGCAGGAGCAGAGGAGCCTGGCATTGCCACCCTGATTTGTCTGCCTTGGGAAGGCACTCAGAGAGACCAAAGAACAGGTCTGGGCTGGCCCAGAGGTGAGGCTGGCACAGCTGCAGGAGCCTGTCAGGAGCTGCTTGGTTCACTTCCAAAGGCTGGGAAGGAGAGGACAGGCCTGGTGCTGCACTTCCCCCAGGGAGCTGCCGGCTCTGCCCTGCTCTCCTCCACCTGTCCTCGGGGGAAGGACTGGGACTCACTGCCTGCTGTGCCATGGTGACAGATGACTGACAGCAGGTCGTAGGTGGTGATCTGGGAGACACACTCCTTGGCTAGGAAGGGCCTCAGGTCCAGCCCCTCCAGGGGGAAGGAGACATGGCTGCTGATCTTGAAGGAGTACATCACCTCGTGCCGGAACCGCTTCAGGTGGATGCAGAGGATCTGCAGGGGCAGGCAGAGGCTGGCAGTGGGCACCTGAGCTCAGCTCCTCTCGGCCAGGAATGCTGCTGGCTCACAGCTTAGGACTGGCACAGGACTTGGCCACCACAGAGCTGCTGTTTCTGCCCTGCCCCCAGCCTCCCAGGGGGCTGCTGGCAGCAGGGCAGGAGCCTCGGGGCCTCCCCTCACCTCTGGCAGCCGCAGCACCTTGCAGTATTTGACTCCGTTCCGCAGCCTGGGGGAGAAAGAGGAAGCAGCTGTGAGAGACCCCAGAGCAGAGGGATGGCAGAGGGCAGGGCTGGGCCTTGCTGGCTTTGCAATGCCAGAGGAATGCAGCAGCAGCAAACCCAGGCTGCAGCAGCACTGCCCAGGTTGCAGCAGCAGTGCAGCTTCTCCTGCCTCATCTTCCTAAGCCAGCAGCTCCTGCTGCCAGGCCTCATCTCCAGGCACATCCTTCTGCCTTTCTTCCTGCCCTGGACCTCTGCTGCCTGTGCCCAGCGACCCCCCAGAGCAGAGCTCCAGCACAAGGCAAGGCAGATGGTCCATGCCCCTCAACAGGGAAATGTCCAGGCCTGATGTCTGGCAGCAGAGAGGTAAAGGTGCAGGAGCAGAGCCCAGTCCCAGGGGTGCAGACTCACTTCTTGCAGCGCTCACAGCTGTACATGTTGTCCCCTGCAGGGCAAGAGAGAGGGGAGAGCTGCTCAGAGCACACAGCACCTCCAGAGTGCTCCTCCAGGGGCCTTCCCTCACTGGTGCTGTCAGACCCCACTGAACACAACTCACCCTTCAGCTCATCTGCTGCAAAGAAGGCAGCCAGGCAGTCCTCCAGGGTCACCACAGGCCCCCAGAACCAGCTGGGGATGCAGGACACCACAAACCTGCAGAGAGGGGACTGAGGGTCACACACTGAGCAGCTGGACCCAGGCATGCAAAGCCCCAGCAGGTCCTGGGGTTCCTCCTGGCTGCAGGTCCTAAGCTCACCACACATCCCAGAGCAGCAGGCAAGGCTGAGCTGACCTCTCCCTGCTGCTCCTCCCACTGTGCCTGTTCAAACTGGGAACGATTTGGGAATCACCAGGAATGATTTGCTCTGGGGCCCAAGCCTGAGCCAAAGGCAGCAGGCAGTGAGGGCTCCTCAGCTGCAGCACAGATCCCCAGGTGCCCAGCAAGTGGTTTGCATGGGAAGGCTCCAGGGAATGGTGACTGCTGGCACCCCTGGCTTGGCACTGCAAGGCACAGCAGGAGGGGCAGCAGAGGGCCCTCACCTGCGGATGTAGTCCATGATGAAAGCAATCCAGCCCTGGGAGGCATAGCTGTCCCCACAGCTCCCTGCCTTGGCTGGCACGTTCTGGTAGATGGCAGAGTGCAGCTTGGCCAAGTCCTCCTTCCCTGGGATGGGGAGTGACAGGTCCTGGAATGTCTCCACTGTCGTAGAAACCTGGAAATGTGCAAGAGGAAGAGGTCTGAGCTCCCTGTGCAGCCTGCAGCTGGGCCTGGCCTTCATCAGCTCTGCTCACTGCTTGGGTTTGGGCTAGGCTAGAACTGGAGCTGGCTGGGACAGCAGCTTGCTCTGGGTAATGACTGCTCCCTGCTGCCAGCAGACTTGGGCACAGGGTTTGTAGCACTGGACCCAGTTTCCTGGTGTGAGGGGGACCCTCTAGGCCAGCTCAGCAATGTGGGCAAGAGGACAGAGCCTGCAGAGAAACACAGCTCCTGGTGTCTGTCCCCCTGCTCTGCTCAGCTGCATGCCACAGTGTCTGGAACAGGGGCAGCACCTCCCAGCAGAGGGCTAGGAAGGAGAGGAGGCTGGCACACAGCAGGGCACTCACCCTGTCACAGGTGAGGCACTGCACCAGGCTGAGGATGGAGCCGTCAAAGATGTCGGAGATGACGCTGCGGTAGCGAAGCTCTTTCTTCTTCTTGCCAGAGGCCTGCAGCTGGGCTGGGGGCAGACAGGGCACAGAAAGGGCACAGAAAGGGCACACTCAGCTCACCCCCAGCCTCCCAGCTCAGCACAGTGCTGCAGCCACACGAGGAGGTGGCAGAGCAACTGCTGCCCTGCATGTTTAGACACCACTTGCATGCCTGCTGCCTGGTGCTGTGAGGGTCTCTGCTGCTGTGAGGGTCTCTGCTGTGCTGGGTGCTGGGGGGGGTGGTGGGGAGGGGCTCTACCTTTCTTCAGGATGTAGGCAGGGCCCATCCTGGCCGGGCTGGAGCGAGGAGGACTGCTGGAGAGCTTGGAGTGCAGGTCGGGGTGGGCAGGGCTGCAGGGCCGCGAGGGGCAGCGCACGAAGGCATCGTTGTCAGGTTCTGTGTGGGGCAGAGGAGCAGCAGAGCTGTGGTGAGGAGCCCAGCTGGGAAAGGCAACCCTGCTGCAGCCAGGCCAGCACCAGGGCTTGCCCAGTATGCCCAGTTCAGTGCCTGCTTCTGTGCTCCCTGCACACGGAGCTGCAGGGGGCAGCTCAGGATCACAACCTGCCACCTTCTCACACTTGTGACTGCTGAGGTTTGCCAGCTCGCTCCTGGCTGCCCCCTGCACACACGCAGCCCTGCAGCGCCCAGTGCCAGCTGGCAGAGGCAGAACCTGTGCAGGCAGAGCTGGCTCCACACCCACACCTTCACTGCTGCCCTTCTCTTTCCCCCGAGACACAGAACTGCACAAACCCCACGGCCCACGCGGGCACAGCCCTGCTGCGGGAGCCACTGAGGACGACCTCGGGTGGAAAGCCTCTGCCAGCCCCAGCAGGCAGGGTCACGTCCCCGGTGCCCACCGCTGCCCCACCAGGCGGTCCCCGCGCCGGGTGGCAGTGCCCTCTCCCGAAGAACAGGGCTGCCAGAGGGCTGTACCTGGTGTCCTGCAGGGGCTGGCAGGACAAGGAGCCGGCAGCACCTCGGGTGAGGCTCTGCCATCCACTGGCATCATGGTCGTGTCCACATCGGCGTCCTCGTCCACCTGCTCCGAGTTGCTGCGCCGGTGGCCGCAGAGCTTCCTGTCCTTCATCCTCTCCTTCTCCGAGATCCCTCTGCCGGCCTCGTCCTGGATCAGCAGCTCTGCCTCTGCCAGGGAGCCGCCGCTCACGCCCCCGGGGGTCCGGCTCTGGCCATCGCCTTCGCCCCTGTCGCTGCTGGAGTCGCAGGACAGGAACTCGTCCTCGGAGGGGCTGCGGTCGCCCTCCCGCTTGTCCTCCTGCTCGCCGCCCTCCAGCTGCCTGCTCTCGGCCGCCAGAGGCTCCTTCAGCTCTTCGTGCAGCTGGTCCATGAGGCAGCGCAGGAACTCCTGCGTGTCCTGCAACGGCAGCGGCGCCCTCGTAGCCGCCCTCGCACAGGGCCGCAGCAGCAGATGGCTCCGCTCACAGCCTCCTCTGAGGCTGCCCGCCGAGGGCGTTGTCGAGGGGAGAAAGTGGCACAGGAAAAGGCACTGATTTGGTGCCAGCCAGAGGCAGGGCTGGAGGGGAAGCCTCATCTAAACCCCCACTCCGGTGGGGGGCTTCTGCCAGAGCTTAGCAGCTCACTACAAATGGGCACAGCTCCTGAGCTCCAGCTGCTCCTCCTGCCCACCAGCACAGAACACTGCCCACACCCCGCTGCCAGGGTTTGGGTTGGGCCCCACCTGCTGTGCATAGCCCCTGAACATGGGGTTGACCAGTTTGATGCCATGGGACAGGCTGCTGGGCACAACGTAGCTGGGGCTGTGGAGAGACAAAAGGAATCAGTTTGCTTGTCAGGCTTGCAGCAGGGACAGCTCCACCAGCACAGGGTGCTCAAGACCTCATCCAACCCTTCAACGCCTCCAGGGAGGGGGCATCCACAAGCTCCCTGGGCAACCTGTGCCAGTGTCTCCCCACACTCACTGTCAAAACCTTCTTCCTCACGCCCCCTCCTTCAGCTTAAATCACTCAGCAATGGCTGGGAGCATTCCCTCATTCTATCACTACTTCTTCAGCGCCACAGGGAAGCTCCCTAAAACTCTTCCCTCTGCAAGTGCTCACATCAAGGCACTATTCCTGCCCCTGGCATCAGCATGCCCAGCAGGAGGGCACAGGACCTCCTAGAGATAGGGGAACCCCAGCACTTCCTCCTCTGCAGCGCTTGAACCACCTGCCCTAGGCAGGTGGCTTACCCTTGAAGACCAAAAGTCCTCTTTGCTGACACCCCAGAGGCAGCAGGAGCTGAGGGCAGCCCAGGCTGGGCTGGGGGTCCCCACTCACCGTTTCTTGTGCCAAACCTCAGACACCAGCTTCTGGTAGCTCTTGCACAGGGCTGGCTTCTTGTCCGTGCGCACCAGGCCTCCACACTCCAGAAAGAACTGTGTGAGGGGTGGGCTGCAGGAGAGGACCACAGCTGAGAGCACAGAAAGCTCTGCCCTGCTGCTGCCCCAGGCTGCAGCCTCCCAAAAGCAAGCCTTAGACCCTGGGTTCAAATGGGGGGAGAAGGTGCAGGCCTGAGTCCTAAGGTGGAAAAGGTTGATATGAATCTGCTCCCAGATCCTGCCACTGGTTCTCAGGAGGCTGACTAGGGAGTGCTTGAGGATGGAGGTTGTCAGAGTGGCATCAGCAGGCAGGCTGCAGAGCTGTGCCATCTGCCATGCAGTGAGCACATTGCTCCCAGCTGAAGTGGTGCAGGTTCACTTCCAGCACTCCCCTGGCTGGATGTTTGTTCAGCCCTGCTGTGGCCCTCAGCACTCCTCTCCTCCTGCCCCAGCCTGGCTGTTCTCCCTCTGCAAGCCTCAGGAAGGCCTCAGCTCAGAGGCACTTTTGCCATTTCATGCTGGCCAATGGAGCCCCTGCCAGGCCTCAGCACCTACCAGTTGGAGAGAGCCTGGAGTGCTGCGTTCATGTAGCAGGAGTTCCCCAGGTTCTTCATCCCAGTGAGGCCTGAAGCAGAGACAGGAGCAGCATCAAACCCTGCCCAGCTCTGCTGCTGCCCACCCTGCACCCCAAAGCAGAGGCAGTCTCCACACTCTGCTCCTAGGGCAGGTCCTCCCCAGGCCTGTCACAGCTGGGTGCAGTCACCTCTTGGTTTCAGATCATCGTCCTCAGATTCAGACTCTCCCTCATCAGCCACTGCGATGGGAACAGCCTTCAGAGGGTGAGCAGGCAGGGGGCAGTCCTGGGCAGAGAAACGAGCATCGTGAGAGGCCTGCTCCGAAAGCCAAGCTGTGAGGGACAGCACCAGCCCAGCACAACCCAGCCAGGCCCCAGGCACTCTGCAGAGAGCAGGACCTGGTATAGCATCTCTGCTGCCCTCACTAATGCCAGGAGGTGGAAACAGTGCCACAAACCGAGGGAGGCATCAGGGGCCTGCAGCAGTGTCCTGAGCACCTCTGGTCTGACAGCTGCAGCCTCCATGGGCCCTGCCCCGACACCGAGGACTTGGTTCTGCAGGCTGGAGACTGCACACCCCCAGCTCCCGCAGCTGCTCCTCCCCAGCCCTGTTCTCCAGAGCCTTCACCACCTCTGTTGCCCTTCTTGGGCCACGCTCCAGCCCCTCAATGTCCTTCTTGGGAGTGAGGGACCCAAAACTGAACCAGTGTTTGAGCTGTGGCCCCGTGGAAGGGGCCAGGAAGGGTTAAAACTGCAGCCGGAGTGGCCAATGAAGCCATCTGGAGGTCTTCTGGCTGGGAGATCTTAAGCCAGGTAAGCACTGGGGGCAGGAGCTGCCAGCAGAAGAAAGGCCTGGCAGTGCCAGGCTGGCTCGGCAGCAGCAGGGCTGGCAGGGGCTGTGGGGCAGACCCACCAGCTGCGCCCCGGCAGGGGGCAGGCGCTGCTCCAGGAACACCTCCCGCTCGCAGGCGTAGCACCAGACGCGGAACGTGGTCAGGTTCACCGTCAGGTTGTGCTTCTTGGCCTGGGGAGACAGAGGCGAAATCGTGCCCCCGGCGCCGGGGCAGGGCCGGAGTGCCCCCCGAGGGGGCAGCCTGCCCCTGCCCCTGCCCCTGCCTGCCAGGGAGGGCCCCGCGGGGCAGAGTCACCTGTGCGTGCAGGGTGCTGTGGTCAGCGAAGGACTCCCCACAGCCCACGTACGGACACCCGACCTAGGAGAGAGCAGAGCCCCCGGTGGGCACCGCAGCACAGCCCTGCCCAGGCTCCTGCCAGCAGCTGCAGGGTGGGCACCGCAGCACAGCCCTGCCCAGGCTCCTGCCAGCAGCTGCAGGGTAGAGAGCAAAGCAGAGTTACCTGAAGACAAGCCCAGAGGTTTGGTCCCACAGCTCCACAGGACTGGCAGGTTCCCTGCAGTGATGACAGAGGAAGGTTGGTTGCCTTGGTTTAAGCAGCCCAAGTCCTTCAGGAGTGGGAGTCTCCTCTAGCAGGTGGCCCTCACCACCCTGCAGCTCACAGCATTTCTGCCACTGCAGGCTTTGAGCCACGTTTGGGCAGGAGGAAAGCACAGAGGTGGGTCAGAGGCTGACAAAGTCTGACTGTGGCTCACAGGCAGGGAACATCAGCACTGGGCAAAGCCTCTGCCCCTCCTCTCTGGAGGCAGGCAGCATGTTCTTCAAGAAGCAAACACACAAACCCATGCACCACAGCTGGAAGGGGAAGGGCTGAGAGCAGGACAGGTCCTACCTTGGACTTGAGCAGCAGATCATCCCTGGTCACCTCTCCAATGGAGTCCAGGTGAGGACAGCTGTCTCTTGTGTCCCCCATTCTCACCACTGCACCCTCACAGCTGCCTTCCTAGGCCAAGAAAGGACAGTGCCTATCAGCACAGGTCAGGTTTGCTCTCACAGCTTCTAAGAGAACTCAGCAGGTCTGTGTGCTCAGGAGTACAACACCCACCTGCAGGGTTCAGAGATCAAACCAGATCTAAGGGCAGTGCCACCCTGACCACCCTCTCAGTTGCCCCCAGCCTGTCTGCAGCAAGGAGCAGCTCTGAGCGATGAGGAGCAGCAGATGGAAGCTGCCCCTAGCCCCTGTCTGCCTCACACAGAGAACTGCTCCTGGCTCCCAGCAGCACTCCCTCAACCTGACTGGACTGCTAAGCTCCACTCTCCCTCCTGGGCTGGGGCTGTTCTGTGCCACCTCAGCAGGTAGGGTGGGGATCTGAGCTGCCTCCCTCCTGCCAAGCACACACAGGCAGCACGAGCAGAGACAAATCCAATTAGCTGCTGAGCATGAAACTGAGATGCAAAGGTCACTGCAGCCCATGCCCAGGCACCCAGCACGTGCTCTGGAGGGGCTTCATGCTGCCCATGCTGTGCTGATCTGCTCCTCACACCCACCACAAGGCTTCAGCACAGCTTCAAATGTGGCTGCTGGCACAGAGGGAGCTGGGCCAAGGGGCAGCAGAGGCTCTGGAAGACAGAGCCAGGCCTCAGCCCCCGGGGATTTGCCACTCAACAGGAGCCCTTTTAAGAGGAGGAGGCCCAGGTCTGTGAAAGGCTGCACAACGTGTGCCAGCATCGTGCCACCCTGCCCCGGCGCTGTGCCACCCCCAGCAGCAGCAGCGTAACGAATTTCCCAGCTGCAGGCTTCAGTGCACAATAAACACTTTGATGGGAGCCGTGGGGACATCAAAGGCTTTCATCATGTCTCAGCAGCAGGCAGCTCTAAAAAGAGAGATGAGTTTTGTGTTGCTTAAGCACAGATTAAGTAACCTCACTGGTGGCAGCCAAGCAGGAGAGAGGAGAAGTGATGTTCACCACTCCCTGGCAGCCAACCTCTTCCTGCTGCCAGGGAACAGCTCTGGACAGCCCAAACCACCAGGAAAGCAAAGTGAAGTGAAAAGCCCAGCAGCAAGGCTGCCACCCTCGGGGAGAACTCCCAGAGTTAGCCCCAACCACAGACAGCAGGACAAAGGCAGGGAACAAAGGAGCCAGAGGCCTCAGCAGCAGTGCCTGTCTGGGGAGCTGCCTGGCACCTGGGCAAGACACAGACCTCAGGGATGTTTTTGTGGTAATCTTTTCCCAGCACTCTTTAGGGTTGGAGGAGCAAAGCAAAGCAGGAGGGCAAGGAATTGTACCTGCATGCCAGGAAACAGCAGTGGCTGTGGGCAGTGTCTTGGGAAGGGAGGCTCAGCAGAGCCCTGGGGGGAGGCCAAGCAGAGCCCTGAGGGGAGGCCAAGCAGAGCCCTGAGGGGAGGCCAAGCAGAGCCCTGAGGGGAGGCCAAGCAGAGCCCTGAGGGGAGGCCAAGCAGAGCCAGCAGCCCCATGCAGCTGCAGAGCAGCCAGGAGCACAGTGCAGCAGGGGATGTGAGAGACAAGCGAGCAGAGCACAGAAGCACTGAGGAACACAGAGAACTGGGACACCTCCAGGCTCTCAGTTCCTTCCTCCAAACCAAACCCTTCTCCCAGAGGCATCAGCTGGTCCAATTCCAACCAAGCAGGCAGCAGTACCCATGCCCTGTTTGCTCCTTCACCTTCCTTGGCTTCTGATCCCTTTCCTGGAAAACCCAATACCAGAACTGTTTTCAATGAACTCAGCCCCGTCCATCCTCAGAGCCTAGGCCAGGTGGGAGTTGGGTTTGGAGCTCACTGTGCCCCCTGGTTGGCAGTGGTTTGAACTCCTGCTGTGGGACCACCCCTCAAAATCCAAGCCATGCCTTCAGATTTCCCAACACTGGGATCTGATCTTCCCACCCAGGGCTTCCCTTTCTTAACCAAGCAGGGAAAGTTCCATTTTTACTTCTCAGCCCTGGCTGAGCACATCAGGACAGGTTTGAGCTGTGCCTGCTCAGAAGGAAGTGTTCAACCTCGGCTGCCCACGGCTCTGCCCGCGGAGCTGCAGCTGGCACACACAGCCCCCGGGTGGCACACACAGCCCCCGGGTGGTGCCCAGGGAACGAGGGACTTCACAGCAGCACTGCCACAAAGCTGAACTTGGGCTGTCAAAATGTCCTCTGCGTGCTGGGAAGAGAAGCTACCTCAGAACGGGTCCTTCAGCCTCTCTCCGGCTCCGCCGTGGGCAGCACAGACACAAACATGTCAGAACAGTTCCACACCAACTGCACCCTACAGCTGCTGCCAGAGCCTGGCCCTGCCTCGCCTCCGGGGCGGTTTGCTCCAAGCGGCTGCGCGGTTTAGCACCACGGCCAGAGCAGCTAGCAGGGATCTGAGGCACGCAGTGAGGGGCCGAGGAGTGGCTGTGGGGAGGAACCAGAGACATCCTCACACTGCTCCTCCACACAACTGCCAGCTCTGCTCCCTCGTCTTGCCTAACCCTCCCAGCCCCAGCAGAACCTGCAGTTGTTCTCAGCAAGATTTCGTGCTGGATACTGGAGACCGAGAGGTTCCCTGAGCTGCCTGCTGACGAGGCAAAAGAAGCCAGGCACTGCTGGTACCCAGCTCGACATCGGCACCACATCACGCCCCGGGAGCAGGCATTTGGCGTGGAACAGGCGGAGGAGAGCAGGTTTTAGCACGGAGCTCTTGCTGAGGGTCGCAGAGCGACAGCATGCCCAGGGGTTGGCATTTCACGGGAAAAGCTCCTCTGGGACCCCCACTTGCACCCTGCAGCGCAGCAGCCCCCGGGACCCAGCCAGCCCTGTCCAAACAGAGGCTGCAGATGCAGAGCGAAGCTGAACAGCAAATCCTTGCTGGATTCGGGCAGGACGAGCCCCGCGGGACCCACCCGGAGGGTCGGGGGGCGCAGGGGCTGCTGTCACCCCGCGGGAGGAGCCAGGCCCTGGATCGCTGCGCGGCTGCCACCCGCCCGGGCAACGCGGGACGCCGGAGGGGCCGATCCGGTGCCCCCTGGCCGCTGCTGCATCATCCCCG
>VWZE01006495.1:308625-329228 GCA_013396675.1 Eubucco bourcierii | reverse complement strand
GGGTGTCCTGCGTGGGTCGGGCCTCGGTGGCCTGGCCGGGGGCGGGTGCCGGAGCCGCCGCCCCGCAGGCAGGAGGCCGCGGGCAGCCCTCCCCTGGCCGCCCTCCCCTGGCTGCTGACCGCGGGCTCCGTCCGTGCAGGGCTGCAGGAGAACTTGGAGAGGAGGCTGTTCGGGCAGCACCTGGTGAGCAAGGTGGTCGTGAAGGCCGTGAGGGGCTTCTTGAACAACACCAACGCCAAAAAGCCTCTTGCGCTGTCCCTGCATGGCTGGACCGGAACCGGCAAAAACTTCGTCAGTAAGATCGTGGCCGAAAGCATCTACAAACGAGGTCTGCACAGCAAATATGTCCACCAGTTCGTGGCAACTTTGCACTTCCCTCACGCTAACAGCATCAGTCTCTATAAGGTGAGAGCGGGAGCAGGGCAGGGGCTGCGGGGCTGAGTTGTCGATGTTCTGCCACCAGCGATGTAGAAGTCTTGATGGAGCTTTGTGCAGTGAACTGTGGCTGGTGCCAGCTGGGCAATGGTCTGGGCAGCACTGGGTGGATCCTGGCAGCCAGCAGAACTGGGCTGGCTGTGAACAGAAGGGCTTTGAGTGTCTTTGGCACCTGCTGGCTCTGAGCTTTGCTCGAAGGTGTGGCTGAGCTGAGGATGAGCAGAGTTCAGCAGGCTTTGAGGGGTTAGGTGATGTGCTGGGGGTGCCCACTGCAGGAAAAGCAGAGTTCCTGGCTGCTTCTTGGTGACCTCCAGCTGTACCAGGTAGCTCAGCAAACTGCAGCTTTGCTCTCTGAGGTAGGGGAGGACCTTTCTGCTTCCTCACAGGCTGAGCGGTTTGGGATTTTTTTGTGCATCCGTTTCCCAACTCTACAACAAAACCACGAAGTGCTTTGTTGTCAGGAAGCTGCAGATCAGTGTCCTGCCAGGCTGCCAAGTGCCAGTGCAGTTCCTCAGGCAGGGGGATGCCATCCATGTGCAGTGGGAGCTCAGCTGCGTGTTCTCTGGGGTGGTTTTTTTGTCCTACCTTCATTAACAGCAGAGTTTGAGCACTGCTGCTATTGGTAGGGCTGAAAGTTGTTGTCCAGTTTGTATCAGCCTAAAAAGAGAACTGGATGGGACACGAGTTGTAACTGGAGGAAGTAGCTGTTCCCTCCTGCACAGCTTGCTCTGCTCTTGCTTGCAGCTGAGCTGTTTTAAAGCAAGCCAGACCCCTTCCTGCCTTGCTTGCAACATAAACACCCTTGGGAGACCTGCAGAACTCTCACTTCTCCTCTACAATGCACCAGCCCTGAGACCCCCTGAGTCTTCTCCAGGCTGCACCTCCCCAACTCCCTCAGCCTGCCTCACAGCTGCTCCAGCCCTTAGAGCATCTTTGTAGGCTCCTCTTTCCTCACTCCAGCAGCTCTGTGTCCTTCCACTGCTGGGGACAGCAGAGCTGGAGGCAGGATTGGAGGTGAGGTCTGAGCAGAGCAGAGGCAAGGGGCACAATCCCTCTCTCACCCTGCTGCCCACACTGCCTTGAATGCAGCCCAGGGATTTGTGCTGCTGCCAGGGGTGCAGGGCAGTGTCTCTGCTGCTGCTCAGGCAGCAGATTTCATACTGCTCTGAGCCCTGAGAGAGTTCAGCCAAGTGCTGCTGGGCTTGGTGGTGCCCACCCTATCCCCCCTGCACCTCAGCTTTGCTGTGCCTGCAGGAATTCCTTTCTCACAAGGACATTCCCTGCTGGTCCCCTCCTGCCCCTCGGTGTCTGAAAGTGCTCCAGAGGAGACTCTGTCTCAGCTGTGTTTGCAGAATGCCAGGTGGGAAGGGACCCCAAGGGTCACCTGCTGCAGCCTTTCACAAGCCACTGCTGAGTCCAGAAGCCAGAGCTGCCAGGACAGCAGCACTGAGCTGCCCTCCAGGGGAGGCTCCAGAGGCAGAGGTGTTGGTTCTTGCCCTGCCAGCACAAACTCTGCCACCAGCTTTTGGTTTTGTGCCTCTCAGGACCAGCTGCAGTCGTGGATCCGAGGCAATGTGAGCATCTGCCCCAGGTCTCTCTTCATCTTTGATGAGATGGACAAGATGCATGCAGGACTCATTGACTCCATCAAGCCTTTCCTGGACTACTACGAGCTCCTGGATGGGGTCTCCTACCGCCAGGCCATCTTCATCTTCCTCAGGTAGCTGCTGGCTTCTCAGCTCCTCTCTGACTCTGCCTCGTGCAGCTGCACCCAGCTCCAGTCTGTGCTTTCTCTTTACCTTAGCAATGCAGGAGCTGAGAAGATAACAGAGGTGGCTCTGGACTTCTGGAGGAAGGGGAGGAGCAGGGAGGACATCCAGCTGACAGACGTTCAGAACGCCCTCTCCGTGTCTGTCTTCAACAACAAGAACAGTGAGTTGGCCTGGGGGGGTGCTGGGGGGAGAGCTGTGGCCTTACAGCAGTGATTGCTACCTGCTGGGGCCTCCACTTCAGCTAGCAAGGAGCCAGGAGGCCTGCAGCCAGCTCTGGAGCCGAGGTGAAGGTCCTGGAGCTCGGTGTGCAGCTCAGCTGCCTGCTGGGTTGCCTGCCAGGGGAGCTCTGCACAGGGCATTTTGACCTGCCAAAAGCAAACAGATCCTGAGAGTCAGGTCAGGTGTTGCAGGAGCTAAGAAATCTTGCAACCAATCGAGCATTTTATTGTGGGGGAGCCACTTCCTTGGCCCCAGCACACTCAGCCTGTCTGACTCAGTCTGTTAGCAGCTTTGGGGCAGCTCTTCAGGAGCCACACAGTGAGCCCCCAGCCCTGCTGTGGGCAGTCAGTGCTTGCCAGGCTTCCTCACAGAGGATGCCTGCTGACAAGGAGCTTAACTCTGCTCTCAAATTGGCATGGGAAGCAAACTTCATGAGGGGTTCAGATGCAAGCTCCAACACAAAGAGCTGGAAGGTCTCTAAGTGAGAGCAGGCTCCAGTCCTGGAGACATTCAGGATCAGCCTTGGTGTGGCCCTGAGCAGCCTGATCTGTGTGGGGGTGTCCCTGCTCACTGCAAGGTGACCTTTGAGGGTCCCTTCTAACCTGATGCATTCTGTGATGCTGTGAGAGAGGGGAAGGAAGGAACCAGCAGCACCTGGGGGCAAGGCTTGAATGCAGTCAGCCAGAACTCATTCTGTGAGCTGTGGCTGTCCAAAACTGTGCACAGGAAACAAGGAGCTTGGGCTTGGGCTCAGCTGTGCCTTGCAGGGCCCTGAAACCACAGGAGAGTGTAGCGGGGGCTGTGACCATCACAGAGTGGCTCAGGCTGGGAGCCTCAGAGCTCATCTGCTCCAACCCCCCCCCTACCATGGGCAGGGACAGTTCTCTGCTAGACTCAGCTGCTCAAGGGCTGATCCAGCCTGGCCTTAAACACCCCCAGGAAGGAGGCAGCCACAGCCTCCCTGGGCAGCCTCTGCCACTCTCACCACCTGAGGAGCTGCTTCTCGGCTGCTCTGCCTCTGCTCCAAACCATTCCCCCTGCCCCTTGCTCACCCTCGAGCCCTGGCAGTGCTGGCCTGCAGGAGCTGTATGCTGCCCCTTCTCTTTGCCTTGGCAGGTGGGTTCTGGCACAGCACCTTGATTGACAGGAACCTGATCGACTACTTTGTGCCCTTCCTGCCCCTGGAGTACCGACACGTGAAGATGTGTGTGCGGGTGGAGCTGGAGGCCCGCGGGCAAGCCGCTGACGAGGAGCTGCTCAGCAGGGTGGCTGAGGAGATGACCTACTTCCCCAGGGAGGAGAGGATCTACTCGGACAAGGGCTGCAAGACTGTGGATTCAAAGCTGGATTATTACTTTGACTTCTGACACCTCAGTGCCACCGCCTGCAGAGCAGCAGACCTAAGGCCGGAGTGGAGCCCCCAGGACGTGGCGCTGGGAAGCGCTTCCGAAGCCAGGACCTGTCCCTGCGCTGGAGGCTGACTCCGCAGCACTGCCTCTGCCTTTTATGCTCACTTGTCTTGGCTCCCAGCTGCTCCAGCCTCCTGTGGCCAAGGTAAGAAGGGACTGACTGGGGGGGGCTGTGTCTGGCAGTGCTGAAGCCCCTCGCAGCGTGTGGCTGCTGTCAGAAGCTGCTGTCAGATGCTGGCACCTCCAGAGGGCCTGAGACTGAGCTCCTTTTGGTTGGGTTTGCTTTGCTGTGGGGGATCAGTGGATAAGACTGAGAATTTTAATCAGAGTTCCTGTGTCTGTGAAAGCCTCTCCTGGGCTGTGTGTGTGGAGGAAGACTCCTAGAAGTGCATGGCAAGTGGGATGTGAGTCTTTGCTCGTGGCTGCAGTGAGGACAGGCCCTGACTCCTCTGCCCAGCATCATGCAGTGCCACTGCCTGCCTCAGAACTCTGCTTTCATTTGGCCTCCTGCAGTCAAGCCAAGAATCTCAGATGCTTTGGTGCAAGAAGTGTTCAGAGGGCAAGGAAGGGAGTTTCAAGTCCTTGGCTGCCCACAGCTGTAGCTGGCTCCTGCCTTGGCTTGCTGTATGAAGTTGCTCACAGCTTCCTTGTGAGAGGGGAAGGGCATTGTAGAAAGGGTGGAACTGGGTGCAAGGGGATCCAGGCTGAATCTTACACCAGGAGTTAAAGAGGCTTCCTCTCTTCATCTGCATGTGGAATTCAGGGGGCAGCTTGTGGGGGTTCCCTTTTGCCTTGGAGCCTGGATGGAGACACCCAAAGGGGCTGGGGCTGGGGAAATCAGTGTTCAGTGTGTCCATGAAGTTAGTGCAGTGTCAGCCTTGCTGCTGCAGGGGGGGTCCACTCCAGTGTCTATTCAAAATAAACTTCCTTTTTTTCCCTCGTGGGAGGTGTTCTTTGCACCCTCCTGGACTTCCTTGCACTGAGTGATTGGATCTCAGTGCTGCACAAACCACCAGGTGAGGTGTGCTGGGGGCTGGAGCTGGGCCTGAGAGCTGGTGTGCAGCTGCCTCCTCTCTGGAGTGCAAGGGGAGCTGTGAGTCTGTGCCTGCTGACAGGGGAGCAGCTGAAGCTGGCAGTGGGAGCTGCCCATGCAGCCATGGCTGCTGCCCCTGCTCTGAGGCAGCCTGTCCAGCTGGCAGTGCCCCAGAGGGCCAAGGTGGCTGCTCCTGAAGGCCTCCCTGTGCCAGCACTGAGTGAGCACTGCAGACTCTGGCTGAAGCCCTCCAGGTTTCCAGTGGCAGCATCTTGAGGTTTCCTCTGCAAGGGTGGAAGTGAAAGGGCAGCAAGGCCCCAGCTGTGCAGTGTGAGTTGTGCAATGGGCACATGCTGGCACCTGGCAGCAGAGAGTGCTTGGAACTGGGGCACTGATCTGCTCTTGACCTGATTACAGCAGAGGTGAAAATGATGAACTTTGCCTGGTACCTTCTCACCAAATCAGCTGAGCAGTGCTGTGGCTGCTGCAGCATCAGCTGCTGCCAGTCCTGCTCTGGGTGCCATGCAGCACCTCTGCTGGCACCTGGCACACCTGGGTAGCAAGGGTTGCATTATCTCACAGCCCTAGTGGCTGCTGCTTGAGGGGGCAGGAATGATGCTCAGGGGCTGGAGACCTCTGCTTAGTCCCTGCTCTTCTGAAGAGCTCCTGGCTCGGAGCATCTGCAGCTGGGTAAATACCCTCCTGGCTGTGCTGGGTGCTTCCAAAGCTGAGGGCCTCCCTGGCTTGCTGTGGCTGGGGAACTTTGGGCTACTTGAAGTGAGTCAGGAGAGATCCAGCTTCAAGTGAGAATGCAGAATGTGGGCAGGTCTGATCCCTAGAGGAGCAGGCACTGAGGCTCAGTTTTGCTCCTCCCACAGAACAAACAACTACTGCTGGAGTTCATCCTTGTGCAGGGAACCTTCCCAGCTGCAGGGCTGTGCTCAGAGGCAGCTGTGGCTGCAGGGAGTGCTGCTCTGACAGCCTGGCCCTGGAGAGCAGGGCAAGCAGCCAGGCTGGCACAGGGCAAAGTCCTGCTGAGCAGGACAGCTTGCAGCTGCCCTGTGTGCTCCAGCAGGGCAGTGCCAACTGACTGGTGGGAAGGTGCTGCTGGCAGCTGTACCCCACTTGAACCAGGCCAGCAGCTACCTCCTGGCATTTTCCTCAGTGCTAGAGAGGCTGGAGGTGCTCTGGGCCATGGAGACACAATGGGTTTGGGTTGGAAGGGACCTTAAAGAGCATCCAGTTCCAGCCCCCTGCCCTAGCAGGGACATTTCCCACTGGACCAGCTTGCTCAAGGCCTCATCCAAGCTGGCTCTGAACACTTCCAGGCTTGGAGCCTCCACAGCATCTCTGGGCAGCCTGTTCCAATGCCTCACCACCCTCCTGGGGAAGGATTTCTCCCTCAGTGTCCCCTCAATCCAGCTTCTTCCAGTCCAAAGCCATCAGCCCCCATCCCAGCACAAACTGCCTTTGTCAGCAGCCCCCTCTGCAGCTCTCCTGTAGCCAGGCCTTTGCCAGCTAGAGGAGAGGGAAAGAGCCATCTTGAGTGACAGCTTTCCAGGCACAGCACTGGGAGGAGGAGGAATGGCTAAAGCAGCTTCCCAAGGCCTCTTTGTTGTGCAGAGTGTGGCAGGGAGGAGATCCTTGCTCCTGAGCACATTTGCCAGGTGCTTGCTTCCACTGAGCTGCAGCCCAGTGCTGCCTGCCTTGCTGTGCTGGGGAACCACTCCAGCTCCAACAGCAGGAGGCTGCCTGAGCTGCTGCTTGTCAGAAAGGAATCCTCAGGGGTAAAAGGAGCTCAGCTGCAGCACAGCTGCTTGAGAACAACTGCATCAGCTTCCTGCAGCTGAAGAATGAAGCCAGGAGTGAAAAGGAACTTCAGGTTTATTCCAGGTGCAGCACAGAGCACAGTTAGTGTTGTGAGTTGCACAAGTGCCTCGTGGCTGGAGCTGCAGCACAGGCCCAGAAGTCAGCTCCCAGGCACAGCCTCCTACGTGACGAGCAAGAGTCCAATGTGCCAAGGTTAACAGTGCTGAGCTTGGCTCTGGAGGTTGCATCAGCACCCAGACAAGCTCCAGCTGGGCTTGGGAAAGGCAACTGACACCTCACTGGGAGCTCAGGATCAGTGCTGAGCTGTCTGCTCTAACCTGGACTGACATCAGAGCAGGGAACTGTGCAAGTTTGATGTCATGGCTTAAAGCAAGCAGTGGGGAGGGGATGCTGCACAACACAGCCCCTTGGGGCACTCAAAAAGCAGCCAAGGCAGAGGCACTGCAGTACCTGACCCCTGAGTGAGGGCTGCTGAGGCACTGAAAGCTTGCAGCAGTTCCTGCCAGAGGGTAAAGGTTAAATTGGCTTTTTCTCAGCTCATCCCTCACCTTTCCACCCTTATAGATGCTAAAAGCTGCTATAAAACATCTGTACCTGGTGAGGGATGGGACTGACTGCTCCCCCCTGCCCTCCTCACCTCTCTGGCTCTGAGAGGAACTTTGCATTGCTCTTGTTTGCACTGCAGGTCAAAAATACACCCTGAAAAGTAACCTCTGCTATCAACGTGGCTTCCAGGCAGGGTCAGAGGAGTGAAGCCATGCCCAGACCTGGGTGCAACCAGGAGGAGCTCCCCAAGATTCTGCAGCCCTCATGGCCAAGAGCCTGCAGACAGATTGTCCTGAGGAGCTGTACCAGTCAGCTCCTCCTGAGCAGGTTCCCTGCTGGCACAGGAGCCTGGCCTGGCATCTAACAGTCAGGGCCCTGTGCCTAGGAAGGCCCAGAGCTGCCCCAGATCCCCTTCACCCTTCAAGAGAACAGCAACTCTCTGATACATTCCTTTTGCCCAAAGCAGCATGGGGACAACACTAAGCTTACCCCCAGCCCCTTTCTGTACTGGTGACACAAGTCCCGGGGCTCACCATGGCTGCAGCAACCCCACAGCTCCAGCTGCAGTCAGACCTGTCCCTGGATAGCTGCTGCTCATCTGGAGAAGCCATCACAGCATCAGGCTGCTAGGCAGGACAGGAAACCTTCCACCACCTCATCTGACTGCAAGGCATCAAGGGCCCATCAGCCCTGAATGCCTCTCCCTGCCCTGCACTGCACTGCAGCAGCCCTGGGTCAGGTGCAAGGAAGGGGATGTTGAGTGCCTGGATGAGTTCCTCTCTTCTCCTTCCCTCCAGTCTAGCTTTGGTGGAAAGAGGAATTAAATAAGAGCCCCAGCACGTGGCAGGACAAAGCAGGGGAGGCTGGACCCAGAGCTGTCTGTGTCACTCTCAAACTCCCTAACAGAACTAAAAAGGCCAAGGTGCAAGGTTTGGCTCCCAGCCCAGCTCAGAGCCCAGCGCCGGGAGGGTGAGTTAAAAAAGAACAATAAAAAAACCCAAAGGAGTTAAAAAAAAAAAGTGTAAAAGCCTCCCCCAGCTCACCCTGGTTATCTTCACCACACTCCCTGCAACAGTGACAGAGCTGAAGGGCACAGACAGAGCTGCCCAGGAGCTCTGGAGGTGCTGCGGAGCCCTGCAGGGCACTCAGCGCTTGGCAGTGCGGTGCCGCACGGCAGCGTCCTCGTGGATGTCCAGCTTGGCCTGCACGGTCTTGCAGCCCTTGTCAGAGTAGAGCTTCTGCTCCCTGGGGAAGAAGGTCATCTCCTCCACCACTGCCTGCACGATCTGCTCATCCACCAGGTAGCCACGGGCCTCCATCTCGGCCCGGACGCACATCCGGACATGCTTCTGCTCCAGCGGCAGGAAGGGCACGAAGTAGTCAATGAGGTTCCTGTCGATGAGGCTGCTGTGCCACAGGCCACCTGCAGGACAGGGGACAGCAGCCCCGGGTCAGGAGAGCAGCCCTCCGAGGGCACAGGGACTGCCCAGGTGTGGAGGCAGCCACTCACTGTTCTTGTTGTTGAAGACCCCCACGGAGAGCATGGGCTCCAGGTCCTTCAGCTGCATCTCCTCCCTCTGCTTCCCACTTAGCCAGAAGTCCAGAGCTGCCTGATTGATCAGGTCCCCTCCTGCGTTACTGTTCAGCAAGGAGAGATGTGCAGTGGTGAAGCAGCAGCTCTGCTCCAGCACTGATAGATGCTGCTGATGCTGCTGGCAAACAGGGCACCAGACCCCTGCCAGTCAGGCTGAAGGGAGGTCTCCAGCTGCTGAAGCAGCCATCAGGGTGTGATGGGTTAACCCCAGCCAGGAACCAAGCACTAGCACAGCTGCCTGCCCACTCCCACCTCAGCTCCAGGGCAGGAGAAGATAAGAACACCACAAGTGAGGAGCTTTGTGGGTCAAGATAAAGGCAGCTTCACAGATTAGTAGGAAACAAAACCCAAGAGAGGCCCTGAGGCTTAGCAAGCACCACCCAGGACTAACCCAAACATTGCTGCTATCAACTGTTCTGCCTCAAACCCAAACCACACCACCACAGCAGCTGCTGTGCAGTTAGCTCCATCCCAGCCAGACCCAGGACATGATGCACCCATCCCACAGGACTCCCCCATCCCTTGTGCTCTGCCAGGCTCCTGAGCTCAGCAGCTGTAGGCTGTGCAAGAGCTCACAGGAGCTCAGAGCTCTCCTCTGCCCTTCCAGAGCGCAGTTCTCTGAGCCAGGTGCCACAGGAGCATCCTTACCCCCAGACTGATCTCAGAGTGACTGCAGTGGGTGCCACAGACCTGAGGAAGATGAAGATGGCTTTCCTGTAGGACACTCCATCCACCTGCTCGTAATAGTCCAAGAAAGGCTTGATGGCATCAATGAGACCTGGATGCATTTTGTCCATCTCATCAAAAATGAAGACAGAGTGGGGACAGGCACTGACATTGCCCCGGATCCAGGTCTGCAGCTGGTCCTGGAAGGAGAGGGTGAGAAGCACTGAAAGGCAAGGACTGCCCTGGGGGCACGGCCAGGTGCTGGCAGTGCAGGTCCCACACTCCCTGCCTGGAGAGCAGCCCCAGCCTGTGACCTGGCCCCTGACACTGATTTTCAGTGGCCGTTCTGCTGCTGCTCACAGAGGACTTTAATCCTTTGTTTCATGTAGGGGTAAATGAGACACAAAGCCAGGCTGAGATGGGAAGTCACAAAGAATGAAGTCAGAGCAAAGAGCTTGGCAGGAGATGGGAGGAGGGAAAAGGGATCCAGAAGGGACTCGGTCCTCTCCTCCAAAGGAGCAGAGCAACACCCAGGCAGTGCTACAGCAGCGACCACCTTGGAAGCCAACAGCCCCCATTTTTGCCTCCTTTTACCCCAGGTTTATGGGAGGGGACATCCCTGGGGCTGCTGTCCTGGCCGTGTCCCCTCCCAGCCCTCATCCACCCCAGCTCTGTCTCCCACAGCCAGCACCGCTTTACCCACAGCTGGGGGCTGCTGGGGGTCACCTCCATCCCAGCCTGGCCACGCTGTGGTCTTAATGAGGATCCCCTCCCAGCAGCAAGCAGCTGATGGCATCAGCGAGGGGACAGGAGCAAGAAACTGCCCTCACTTGGGATTTCTTTGTGCCTTCCTCTTCCACTTTCTGCAGCCATTGCCTCTGGCATCACCCAGGCAAACTCTCACAGCAGCGCCCAGGGCACACAGCCCCCCTGTACCTGTGGGTCTGGGCACTCGGGGAACTGCGTTTCCTTGTGCCCCTCCTCACCTTGTAGAGCTTCACTTTGTCATGGTGGGGGAAGTGGAGGGTGGGCAGGAAGAGATGCACGAACTTGCTGCGCAGGCCAGCACCGTGAACGTGCTCCGCCAGGATCTGGCTGAGGAAGTTCTTGCCGGTGCCGGCCCAGCCGTGGAGCGACAGCGCCAGCGGCTTCTTGGGGCTGCGGTTGGTGCTGTAGCCCTGCACCGCCTTCAGCACCACGTCCCTGGCCAGGTGCTGCCCGAAGAGCTTCGAGTCCAGCTGCACCTTCAGCGCTGCGGGGACAGCGAGGGCTCAGCACGCCCGCCCATGGGTGCTGGTCACCAGCCGTGCCCCGGGCGAGCTCAGCACGGCCACCGCCGGGCGCAGTGCTCCGTAGTGCACAGCCCTGCTGTGTAGGCTGTCCCAGGCAGCGGCCGTTTACCGGCCGAAGCCCCGGGTCCAAGCTGGGTAGCCCAGCGCGGCCCCGCGCCCCCCGCTCCCGCTGTACCGGTGGCGTTGAGGCGCCGCTCGGCGCTGGGGCAGCACTCCACGTAGCTGCAGTAGAAGCTGGGGTGGGAGAGGTAACTGGTGAGGGCCCAGGCCACGCCGATGGCCAGGCCCACGCTGAGCGGCTCCTGCGCCGCCAGCCTGGGCAGCAGCAGCCAGACCAAAGCGAGCGCTCTCCGCATGGCGACTCCCGCCCGAGCCTGCTTCCGCCCGCTGCCGCCTGCCGCCCGGAAATGGCCCCCGCGCGCCCGCTGCCGCCATCTTTGTGAAGGGCACAGCCAGCATTGGCTGCCCCGCTGATGACGTCAGCGCGCCGTGACGCAGCCGGAGGGTCAGACGTCGGGTTGCGTGGTGGGGGGCAGCCTAGGGGTGGGGGGTGTCTCACCTTGTCGTCGCTTCTCTGCAGAGCCGTCCTGGCTCGTCCCTGCCGTCACTACTCGGAACCGCCCACACCCACTCCCCACCGGCACTCCCCAGAGCCACCCTGGCCCCATCGTCCGGCGGTGTCCTTCCCCCCCGCCCCGCCGGGCCTTCCTGCAGGGCATCGGCACGGACGGCTGCTGGACGCGAGTCTTGGTCCCTCCCTGGTGCTGCCAGCAGGAGCCTCCTCCTCCCTCTCCTGCCCCACGGGTGCCTGGGGCTGGCACACTGGTGCCGCGCCAGCAGGCACGGGTGGTTGGTGAGACCGAGCTAATGCCCAGCTCGGGGTGTCCCAGCTGGAGACGTCCCTGCTGGCTGCAGGGGCTTGGGACAGGATGACCTTGGAGGGTCCCTTCCAAGCCAGTGCAGTCTGTGAATCTGTGGCCCTAGGGACCACGCCACTGCGGGCACTAATCCTGGCACAACCGGCCCAGAGGAGTTGGCATTAACGCCGGGAAGGGCCACCAGCTGGTCCCACTGCCAGCTTTGCTCAAGGTGCCCCTGGCACTGCCTTACCTGTGAGGTTCAGCGTGTCGTTCGTATTACAGCACTCCAGGAGACTGCACTTGAGCCAGGACTGAGGGGAGAGGAGGTCCCAAGCAACGGCAGCACCCCCAATGAGGAGCGAAACGCTGAGAGGGTCCAGAGCTTGTGCCAAGGTGGGGACAAGAATAAAGACAGCAACAACATTCAGGAGCCTCATGGCGCTGAGCAGCAGCCTGGGTCAGCAGGGTAGGAAAGCGAAAGAGCAGCGCTGAAGAACTTCCTGGAGCGGGAGGCCAGAGGCTGCTCCTTAGACTGGCAGCCAAGTGCCCGGGTGCCAAAGGGTTAACGGGGATCGTGTCGCTCCCGGAGAAACGAAAGTACCGTGGGCAGGGCAGTGCCTCTTGAGCGTCACCGGAACGAGCCCAGCTCGGAGAGCAGCAGGACCGGACCCTCTCTGCGCCTCCAGCAGGGTGCCAACGGCTCTGGTGAGCTGCCGAGATGCTTGTTCTGGGCTTAGCTGTGCACCTAGCACCGCACCTGGCACCGCAGAGCCCACAGGTTTCCGTGGTACCGATGGAGCTCTGCAGCTCCCGGGACAGAGTTTGTCCTGCCAGCTTCGTGGGTCTGCCCAAGGCAGTGTGGCTGCAGCGGGGGGCACAGGCGTCGGAACAGACTGCCCAGGGAGTGCTGAAGTGCGGTGCTGAGGGTCCGGGCTGGGTGGCAGCGGCTGCAGCGGGCTGCAGGCGGGCGGCTGCACTGGATGATCGCCAAGGTCTCTTCCAGCCTCAGCAGCACTCTAGTTTAATGCCAGTTTTACAAGGGTGGGTTGGCACGGCGGGAAAGGGGCTGGGAATGTCGCCGCCAGCTGCGGGCGTCGCTGCCCCCTGCGCTTGTCTGTGCCGAGCACTAGATGGGGCGGCAGGAAAAGGCTTGGAGCAGGGCTCGGAGCTGCGGCTCCTGCGGAGCACCGTGTGATGCCCAGAGCAGTGCCAGCCCAGACTGAGCCCGCCCAGAGCAGTGCCAGCCCGGACTGAGCCCGCCCAGAGCAGTGCCAGCCCGGACTGAGCCCGGAGCAGAGCCCGCCCAGAGCAGAGCCCGCCTGCAGCTGCCCGCTTCTGCCAGGGATGAGGACGTGCTGGGATGCCACAGAATCTCCAGCTAAGGGGACACAGGGAGCAAAGACAACTTCGGCAGGGGACCGAGGACAGCCAAAGGCATCCTGCAGGGGGAGGTGGGGCTGGGTTAGCTGGGGTCCGTGGGCCCGGTGGGCTCTGTGAGCTCTCGGTGTGCCTCTGAGGTGGTGTTTGCTCATCTCGGTGTGAGTCTAAATCTTCTCTCCCTTGTTGACCTAAATCACCAAAGCTAAAGATGACCTTTGCTGGCCCTCAGACAGCAGCTGCTCAGGTGCCTTAAATGCCCAAGGATGTGTATTGAAGGGAGGGGCAAAAGCCACTGCTGGCACCGGACCCCTACAGGCAGAAGGGCCCCCGGGATGTGCAGCAGTCGTGAAGGACCTGCCCGATGTGTCCGCTCTGCCCACTGACAGCACACCCGACGGGCACTTAGGCGTTGGTGTGGGCAGGGGGAGTTGCCAAAAATGGAATAAAAGACACTGGGCCTATACCAGGGGTGGTGAGCATGGGAGGGAGTGAGACAGACAGACAAAACATCACCGTGGACATCCTGCCTGGAAGCAGCAGCCCAGGAACCCTCTCATCGCCACGACCAACCACCATGCTGTGCCCTGAGTGACACCTGCTCGACAGAAGAACTCCTGAAGGAAAACGTCCCTGGGCAACACAAAACTGGTAAGGACTTGGCCTCTGGAGACTCTTTCCCTCCCCTCCTCCAGCCAAGGATGAACCCGGGAACATCTCTTGCAAGCCAAAAGCAGCAGCAGCTTTCCCCGGACCTCCTCCGGCCAAAGAAAGCATCTCGGCGGTGGGCGGGGGTTGGTAACATAATCCCTGTCCTGCTCTTCTCTCTTTCTGGTTTCTCTCTCTCTTCCTCTCTTTCACTTTATCCTCTCTAACAAGCAGCCCCTTGCCGATTGCACTTTCCACTCTGCCTGCAGATGTGGTCCCGTGAAGACTGAAGTGTGCCACTGCCCTGAGATGTCTCTGGGGTGAATCACAGGATCGTTTGGGTTGGCAAAGCCCTCTGAGATCATCCGGTCCAACCATGAACCCAGCACCACCCTGGCCGCTACATCATGACCCCAACTGCTGTGGCCACACCTTCCTTGAACCCCTCTGGGGATGGTGACTCCACCACCTCCCCGAGCAGCCTGTTCCAGGGCCTGACTATCCTTGCAGTAAAGAATTTGTTCTTAATCTCCAACCTAAGGGTAGTCCAAGTTGTGTCCCGGCGAAGGCTGAGTCAGTTTCACTGTTCCTGGTGCACCCTTTCAGACCCGGCTGCCATGGAGCCTCCTCTGGCTGATGTGCTGCCCCTGGTCAGCTTTTCACTGCGGGTTTGTGTCCTTTCATGAGGTCTCAGCAGCCTGTCAGGGACTGCAGCTCCCAAAGCACAGACAGGAAATGCAAAGTGATGTCCTAGGAGCAGCCCATTAGCATTAGCTCACCCACACGAGAAGGGGCAGGATGGGACACATCTCCTCTCCACGTGGGAGGGAGGTGGCACAGATTTCCTCTACAGCAGAGGGATGTGTGCTGTGTAACAGGTACCAGATGGGTGCTTAAATATCCCTCAGCTGCAGCATGTCCTGCTGTTATCTCCTTATCCCTCACAGCTCACATGGGTTCAAGCTGGCCCGGCCACGGCTGTGCTGTCTGGGGCAGTGGTGGGGCTGACAGTGGTGGCAATTTCCTTCAACAGCTGTCAGGAGGCTCTGGGTGGAGCACAGCCCCTGCAGAGCACACTCCAGAGCCTCTCCAACCCAAACAGCTCAAGCTGTTGGCACGGCAGGCAGTGAGGGGGGTGGGAGCTGCAAGGGAGAGGTGGGGGCTGTGGAGGTGGAGCACTTTGGAGATGAGGAGCCCCAGACGAGAGCTCTGCCTGGCCTTTGCTTTCTGTGTGCTGCATTCTTCTGCCTCCCACCCACACTTCGGTTGTGGATTGTTGATCTGAAGCCTGCACTGTCAGGACTTTGGGCTCACAGCTCTATGGCAGAGCGCCTGGAGAAGCTGGGAGCTGGCTGTGAACCTGGCAGGGGGTTCTGAGCCATGGAACATCACCCCAGGGGCCAGGGGGCTGGGAATCAGGGATGCTGCCCTGCCTGGACTTCCTGTAGTGCCAGAGGTGAGAGATGTTGGGTCAGGGAATCTCTGCTGTTCCCAGAGCAAGCTCTGGGTTTTGCTGGAGGATGTCATGAAGCTCCTCAGCGTCTCCAAGGGCTTTCTGGCAGAGGTTTGGCAGCACAGCTGCTGTTTGAGGTGCTGGGCTGCTGAGAGCTGCAGGCTGAAGGCTTCTGGCTGGAGAAGAAGAAATGGGAGACTCACTTTCCCCTAATTCCTACCCTAACACCTCTCCCCCTCCCTGCCCCCAGCTCTGGCTAGACACTTTCTAAGTCTCAGAGCTTTTCTGAGGGCAGTTTGGGTTATTTTTAAGTTTTGGTGGTTTTTCCCCCCCTTTCAATTTCAGCATCATCTTCCACCACGACCTTCCCGGGGCTGCCACTCTGACGCAGGTCGGGCGCTGGGAGGGTAGGACTGCGGTGGGCATTGTGCAAAGAGAGCCTGGCTGAGCCCTGGGGAGCAGCGCCCTGCCGAGGCTCTGACTCACTGGAATGTGTTTCCTGACCTTTTGGAAACGTGGCAGCAGCAACAACACAGGAAACCAAAGCCTGCAGTGATGGTGAGCAAACATCAGCCCCAGCAGCACCCAGCAGCCTGGAGCCCATCACCCTGCTCTGGCAGGCAGCAGAGCTGAGGCCTGCAGCTGGCTGTTGTAGAGCTCTCCAGATCCTGCCTGCTCCCCGCCCCTGCCTCTCCTCTCCACGGCCTTGAATGAGGAGGAGAAGGCACAAAAACTGCTTCCCTCGCCGCGGGCTTGAAGGGGGAGCAGCAAAAGCCTTTCCCACACGGACACCGACTGGCCTGGCAGTCTGTGCTGGGGTCGGGCTGGGGGCTGGCTGGGGTCTTTGTGCCCACTGTGAAATGACAAATGGGCACTTGGTCTAGGAAAGCATAAACAGGGCAAGGGAGAAGGTGCAGGGTGCCCACCCTGACAGCTTCTTCTGAAGAGGAGGTGCCAGGCCTGGCACAGTGCTGGACTTTGATGAGAAGAGGGTTTGGATCTGTAGCTGGGTGCCCATTTCTGAAACGGGCTTTATGGCACAGGCAGGCTCCTGTGAGGGTTTGGTGCCAGGGGTGAAGAAGTTACCCCTAAGGAATGGTTTGGAGACAGCTGCTGTTAGGAGTTTAAATGCAAGGCCACAGGCCAGGGTGAGTGGTTCCTCTGCTGTCTTGGGTGTCCACTGCTGCAGGGCAGGACACAGCAGCTGAGGTTCTGCTGGTGCCCCAAAGCCAGGTGCAAACCAGCTTATGGACCATGCAAATCTGTGCTGGCAGCTGAGGGAAGCAGCCTGGGGGCAGGAAGTGAGCAGGGCAAAGGTGTTCCTGGCTCAGCTCCCACCCTGGGTTGTGATCTCCAGGCTGTTGTGCAAGATGGGGCTGAATAATGCATGAGGTGGTGGCGGCAGAGCCGCTGGCCCACAGCGGTCCCACTCCTTGTGAGCCAACCTGTGCTGCTGGAGGGATGCTCTGTGCCTTGCTGATTGCACCTGGGGACTGCACAGGGACTCCAGGGTCAAGCCCAGCTGCTGTCACCCAGCTCCCAGCAGCACCAGGCAGGACACAGCCTCTGTTCTTCCTGATCCTCGGGTGACATCAACAAGGAAAGGAGACCCAAGGAAATTCTTTTTGCCTTCATTTGAATTGATTCATTGTGGAACTTCTCGTCCCAGGAAGCAGCGGAACAGTCAGGGCAGTGACCTGGCACATGCAGTTACCAAGGCTCCCACCGTGTGTGCCAGCACATCTACAGGGGAGAGAACCAAACCCTCTGCTGTACCTCACTGGGAGGAGCTGGCCTGCACCTGCCTCAGTCCTGCCTTTGGGTGAGGTTTGGAAGTGCTCAGTAGCTTTGGGGTTGGACTAGAGGCTGTGTTTGGCTTGGGGCCTGCAAACCCTCACCCCCCCTCCTGCCCCCACCTGTGTCAGAGTCACCAGCACAGGTCACTAAAATCAGCCTGGCCAAGCAGCTGCTCTGACTGCTGCTTCTGCTGCTCCCCTGCAGCTGCTTCTGCTGCTCCCCTGCAGCTGCTTCTGCTGGTGCTGCTCCTGTCTGCAGCTGCCTCTGCTGCTCCCCTGCAGCTGCTTCTGGGGCTCCCCTGCAGCTGCTTCTGCTGGTGCTGCTCCTGTCTGCAGCTGCTTCTGCTGCTCCCCTGCAGCTGCTTCTGCTGGTGCTGCTCCTGTCTGCAGCTGCCTCTGCTGGTGCTGCTCCTGTCTGCAGCTGCTTCTGCTGCTCCCCTGCAGCTGCTTCTGCTGCTCCCCTGCAGCTGCCTCTGCTGGTGCTGCTCCTGTCTGCAGCTGCCTCTGCTGGTGCTGCTCCTGCCTGCAGCTCACACCTGAGTGAAAGGGGACAAGAAGGCTCAGCAGGAGACAGTGACCATTTGCTGCTTCCCCCATTTGCTCAGGCAGGGTGGCAGTGGCCAGCAGTGTGTCACTCTGCTTCAGCAGGACCAGCTCCCAGGTCTCTTGGTCCTTCCATCCCTGCAGTGCCCAGCTGCAGTGCTCTGAGGACCTGGTGAGTGATGGTGGTCAGGGAGCTGGGAAGGATCAGTGCCATCAGTAGGTGTGGAGGCAGAAGCACTCTGGTGCAGCTAGGGCAGAGGGTCGGGAAGGGATCATAGAATCATAGAAGGGAAAGGTTGGAAAGGACCTCAAGCATCATCCAGTTCCAACCCCCTGCCATAGGCTGGGACACCTCCCACTAGCACAGGTCACACCAGGCCTCGTCCAGCCTGGTCCTGAACACCTCCAGGGAGGTTGTGGAGCACAGAAGCACAGAATGTGATCTTTGATCTGATCTGATCTTTGATCCCATTCTGTGCTTCTGTGCTCCACAACCTCCCTGGGCAACCTGTGCCAGTGTCTCAGCACCCTCACTGTAAAGAATCTCAGGTTCCTTTTGCAGGAGCTCTTATCTAACAGGAAGAAAAATGTCCTCTGCTACAAGGAAGGTTGTGTGCAGGGCTTCAGCTTCCAGGTATTGTTAAAATGTGTGCCTGGGAGCTGGGGAGCCTGTGCTGGAAGGAGCTGGAGCTGGACGTGCTCTGAAGAACAATTTTTAATCCCTGCAAAGAGCACAGTGAGAGGAGACCCTGCTGGGGGGTGCAGAAGGGCCCCGGAGGAAGAGAGATGAGCAGGGCAGATCTGTGCTGGATAACTGCAGTGTCCCAGGGCTGTCTTCTGCAGGAGCATAGCAGGAATTCCTGCAGCTTGGGAGCAGCCCCTCCAGAGCACTAAATAACTTGGTGTGGAGTCATCCCAGCCCCCTCAGAGCTCTCGTGCTGCTCAGGAGAGGAATGAGCTGTGAGGGGGCAGAGGGGTGGTCAGGGTGCAAGGGGTGAAAGCAGTTGACAGTCCTGTGCTGGAGATCTCCACACCTCAGGGCTGGATGGAGAAAGCACAGCTGGGAAAATGGGAAGCATGGAGGAGTGCCCTGTAAAGAGGAGTGAGGGTCGCTGGGAGTGTGGTAAAGCTGTGAGTGGAGCTGCTGGCATGGTTGGAACAGAAATGTGCTGTGCTGAGAGCTGCTGCTGCTGCTGCTTTGGGAATGCTGCTGCTGAGCATGGATCTCCTCAGGGAGGGCTGCAGAGGACCAAGGTGGAGCAGATTTCAGGGCACACATCATGGACACAAGGACAAAGCCTGCAAACCAGGAGAGCAATCAAAGCCTGGGACCTGAGGGATGGTTCAGGCAGGGAAGAAATCTCAGCACAGCTAACCCAAACATCACTGCCTGGGGAGTACCATGGAGAGGCTTCTCTGCTTCCCTGTGCCACTGAGGCCAGGTTCTGGCCTTGAGAAAGTCAGGAGGTCACTCTGGGGGTGTCGTGTGGTCCCACACCCCCTTCCCTTTCCTCACAGTGGCTTTGGGAAACAGGCCCTGCCTTACTCAGTTTGGCTGGGAGCTCCATCCCCTTCTCCTTATCTCCTGCTCTGCTGCCTCAGGACATGACAGTAGCCTGGGGCAGGCTCCCACCACTGTGAGCTGAGACAGCAGCACCATCAAAAGCCCCCCAGAATTGGGGGTGTGTGTGTGTGGAAATAAGGCAGCTGAAGAACTCTCTCTTCCCAGGCTGGCCACGGGGAGGGTGTCCAAGATCAGAGCTGAGACCTGGGCCACTTTCCTGCTGGCTGCTGGGGTGCTGGAGCAAGCCCAGCAGCTGTGCTGTGCTGTGCATCCCCCAGCAGTCCACAGGCAGAGTTCCCACTTGCAGCTGGAGCTGCAGGCTTGAGGGGGACTCAGCTCTGAAGCTGAGCCTGCTGAGCAGCTCTGGCTCCTGCACATCTCCTGCCTGCTGCTCTGGGCAGCTCAGCACCCTCCTGCTGAGGGCCTGGCTGGAGCAGGGAGAGCCTGCAGGAGAGGAGCAAGGCTGCTAAAGGCAGTGTGCAGCAGGAGCTGGCAGTGGGCTGGGAGGAAACGCTGCTGTTTGGTGCTGCTGCTTAGTCTGGGGGTGATGGAGGGGACAGGGAGAGCCTGGGAGTGATGGAGGGGACAGGGAGAGCCTGGGGAGTGATGGAGGGGACAGGGAGAGCCTGGGAGTGATGGAGGGGACAGGGAGAGCCTGGGGAGTGGGAAGCAGTGCGGTGAGTGACGCTCCAGGGCAGGCCACGAGGGAGGCTGTCCCCAGAGCTGGTGTCACCAAGATGGTGCAGCCACTCTCAGCTGGGGGCAGGCACAGGCAAGGAAGTGCAGACCCTTCTATTCCCTCCGGAACTATGTCTCTGTGACAGCTTGGAAATGCTGCTTTTGTGTTGGGGAGAGGAGTGAGAAGGCTTCCAAAGGGATGATCTCTGACACCTGCTGCCCTTCTGAGCTCCAGGGCTAACAGAGCTGAGAGGTACCCACCTGGCAAGAAAGGTCCCAGTTCTTCAGCTGGGCTCCTCTGCACTTGTGAGAGGGAGCAGAGCCCTGTGGATGAGCACAGCAGGAGCTGACAGCCCTTGGCCAGGCACTGAGGAAGAGAAAGCTCACCCTGGGGTCTTCTGCTTTCCTCCTTGAAGCTGCTCCTCTGCTGCTGAACATCTCCATAAGGCTGAGACCTGGGCCCATGGCTGCTGTCTCTGGAGCCCTGTTCCTGAGCCTGTGAGGTGCCCTCAGCTCTCTGGAGCTCAGGTGTACAGGCAGGACCTCAGCACTCTTTGCCTCTGCTCCTGCTGCACAGCATCCCCCAGACAGCCTCTGCTGCCTCCGTAGCCCTGCAGAGCTGGAGCCTGGGAAATGTTTCCAGCTCTGACATTTTTGGCAGCAGATTTTGTTTCCTTTCTGTCCCAGTCTGGCAGAGAAACTCCCTCTTTATGGGCAATAACATCCTCAGTTTTTGCCTGTTGTTTACAGCTGATGGGCTCTGGTTCTTGGGAGGAGGAACACATCAGGAGCTGCTGTGGTGTGCCTGGGTGCGAGGTGCCAGCTTCCCTCACACCCTGAGCTTCATCCCCACTCCTTGCCCTCTGGCAGCAGTGGCAGGGGCAGGCC
>VWZE01006495.1:288086-308577 GCA_013396675.1 Eubucco bourcierii | reverse complement strand
GGCAGGGGGGGGAGGGGGGGCAGGAGAGAGGAGAAATTACTTCCTCAGCCCCTCTCCCTGAAGGCACCGAGCAGCACAGCCGAGGAATAGTTTCCTCTAAGAGAAAGGCCAGGGGTGGATCCCTCTGGGGCTCACTGCAGGGACAGAGAATCTGCCTCCTGCCTGCTCCCAGCCTGCTGCACCTTCCTGTGCCACAGCAGCCAAGGGTGCAGGGACTGCTGCAGCCTGCCCAGGACAGTCTGGGGCAGGAGGGTGGCTGAGAGCAGGGCAGCAGCCTGGGAGCATGCGTTGGAGGGATGGGGCTGGGGTGGGGGCTGGAGCTGGGGCTGGAGCTGAGGCTGGGGCTGAGGCTGGAGGGAGAAGGCAGGAGGATGTCACTGCCTTTCCTTTGGCTCTGGGCCTGGTCCCTGTCCCAGGGCTGGCTGAGGAGCAGCAGCTTCCTCTGCCTGAGACCCAGAGCTGCTGCACCCCTGCCCTGGGCCTCTCCTGCTGCAGGCAGCTGGGCTGCAGAGCATGAAGGGCTCTTGGGGAGAGTCTGAGCCCACATTCCTTATGCTTGATGCCTCTCAGATAGCTCCAGTACAGTCACTGCAAAATGCAAACCAGAAGGAATCTGCCCCAGTTTACCAAGGGCTGAAGCATTCCGTTTGCCTCAGGAGATGCTCATGGTGGTGGCTTTGCTGCTGGGTGCCTCTGCAGCATCTTCTGCCATGCTGCAAGGAGCAGTGAGGGGCCCAGGGGCTGGGAGATGGAGGCTGCAGGAGAAGCAAGGGGATCTCATGCCTTGGGGGAAAAGCTGCATCACAGTGCTCTGGCTTTTCATGCTGGCTGAGGAGAGGACACAGCTGCAGCACCTGCAGCGAGCACCCACACTGCTCACACCTGCCCTCCAAGCCACTGTGAGGAGCAGCACAACCTGCCCTGGGCACCAGAGATCTGCCAGGGCTGGGTGCAGCCAAGGGCAGGAGCTCACAGAATGAGAGGATCATTAAGAGTGGAAAAGACCAAGTCCAACCTTCTACCCACCAACTGCACGGGCACTGGGCCACGTCCTAAAGTGCCACAGCTTGTTCCCTGAACACCTCCAGGGATGGGCACTCCAGCACCTCCCTGGGCAGCCTGTGCTGATCCCTGACCACTCTTGCAGTGAAGAAATTGTTCCTGATCTCCAAACTAAACCTCCCCAGGTGCAGCTTGAGGCCATTTCCTCTTGTCCTGTCATTAGTTACTTGGGAGGAGAAGCCAACAGCAGCCTCACCACAGCCTCCTCTCAGGGAACTGTAGAGAGCAGTGAGGCCTCCCTCAGCCTCCTCCAGACTAAACCCCCCCAGCTCCCTCAGCTGCTCCCCCCCAGTCCTGTTCTCCAGACCCTTCACCAGCTTCTCTGCCCTTCTCTATGCTCACTCCAGCCCCCCAGTGCCCTTCTCACACTGCAGTGCCCAGAATTGGATGCAGCCTGGGGTAGCTGGGGCAGGGCACATCTGCAGAGCCCAGGGCTTTGTGCTGGTAGCAGCAGGAGGAAAGGGCAGGGAAGAGGCAGCAGTGCCCACGGCAGAACATGCTGGGAGCTGTGGGCCCTGGGCAGGCAGGATCCCAGCTGGGCTCTGCCCCTTCTGCAGCAGCACGTGGGTGCAGGCTGGAGGTGTGCCACCCGCCTGCCTGGCTCCTCCAGCCTGGAGTGGTCCCCTCGGGCCCTTTGCTCAGCCCAGGCTGTGGGATGGAATTGCTCATCTGGGAAAATCTGGGAAAGTCTGAGCTGTAATTGCCCAAAGCCTCTTCTGCCCTTTGAGGCCAGGCTGGAGCCCAGACTGTGCCATCCCAGCAGGCCTGGCCCTGCTCCCACTGCCAGAGCTTCCTTACACAACCAAGCCTCTGGTGGAGCTGGCACCAGGAGGTTCTCCAGCATGGCAGTAGTGGGAGGCATGGAGCTGTAATCCTGGAGTGCCACTGAGCTGCTCAGGTCCCCAGCAGGGCTCTCTTAGAGGTTGCTGTTGTAAAGTCCTTTTCTCAAGCATGTCCCAGGAGGTTTTCATTCCTTCTGCCCCTGCAGCTGGGTTCCTCCAGCAGCAGCCTCCCTCTGCTCCCCACAGCTCCTGCTCACCAAACCCCTCGGCGCCCAGGCCTGGCTCTTGCCAACCATTTCTGCCCCAAACACAGCATTTTCTGCTGGTGGAGCTGGGTTTGGGCAGGTCTGGTCCTGGGGTGAGTCCCCTCGTGCCAGAGGCTTCGAGGCACAGCTTGTAGGTGGAAGACATCTGCCCCTGGCACCGGGTCTGGGGCAAGGAATGGCCCTGCCCTGGCAGGCTGTGGTGGGTGGAGGAGGACCAAGCACTAACATTACCATGACCATTACCAGGCTGCTGCCGGCAGGGTTAGTGAGGTGGCTGAGCTGCTGACAGCTGACTGCAGCCAGGAAGGTGCCACTGTGGGTGTGTCCTGCCCTGTGTGAGACTCCTCACCCTCACCCCTCACCCTCCAGGAGCGCTGCACCTGCCTTGGCAGGCACCTTCTGCCCCCCGTCCCCGTGCCCACATGTGCTGCCTTGCCAGCCACGTCCCTCAGCTCCCTGTGGTGGTGAAAGGGTCTGAAGTGCACAGACACCAGGAAAAGGACCCCCACAAACACAAACTCTCTCTGCCCACACGGATTTTATCCATCCCAGAACCCACCCAGCACATCCAGCACCCCTGCCTGGGGCTGCCCTGGGGGGCTGTGCCCAGCCAAACTGCTGTTCCATCTCTCCACTCAGTTTCAGTTCGTGCCAGCTGCTGGTGCCAGCTGTCCAGGGCTCCCGGTCAAGCCGAGTCATGCTGAGGAGCAAGTGGCTGGCAGGAGGAGTCCTGACTCGTCTGCAGGTGGTACCAGGCTGTTCCTGCTGCTCAGTGAGGCATGTGGGCAGCCTCGGGATGGGGAGGAGGTGCAGGAAGGAAAAAGAGCTGCAGAGCCCCCGGGCTGGATCCTCAGCTGGTGCAAACTGGAGCAGCTCCAGGGAGGCTCTGATGTGGTGCTGAGGGCCCTGCCTGCCTGCCCCAGCCCCAGGCTCCCAGGAGAGCTGGGCAAGGGGCTGCTGGAGAAAGTCTGGTGCCTGCTGCAGGGCCCTTGCACCACTCCACCTTTGGGCACCAAGGTCTTCCCCACTCTGGGTTTGATCCCTCTGGAGGGAGCAGGGTTTGGGCTGTGGTTTGCCACCAGCTGCTCATGCTTGGCCTGATGGTGCTGGTAATCCTCTGCTGAGCTCGAGCAGACCTGAGTGGGCTCGGAAGCAGGCTGGGGCCCGGCATGCATCCACACGGCTGTGCTGTGCTCTGTCCCCATTCCCAGCCCTGGGAAGCAGCCCGTTGGAGCCATTCACTGCTGGGCTGTGCTGGGACTTGCCCTGCAGCCGCCCTGATGCCAGGGGTGACCAGCAGCAGCCAACCACCTCCTGGAACCAAGAGTGTGGAGTTCTCAGAGCCTCTGCATTCTTGGGTGTCCTGGGGCTGAGCTGTGACATCCTGGTGAGCAGTGGCAGCTGTGGGCTGGCAGCACCAGGGCAGCAGAGCTGTGCAGAGAGAGAGGCAGGGTCAGACAAAGACTGCAGATCCAGGTGGCAGGTTCTGAGCCCCAGGAGGCTTCTGTCTCAGAGCCCTGCCCAGCCACCTCTGGCAGTTGCCCTGAAATAAGGCTGCTTTTTGCCTTTTTTTTTCTTTTGTTTTTGTGGGTATTTTTTTTTCCCATTCTCTTTCTCAAGGAACCAATCCCCAAACTCAGCCTTCAGCACTGACGGCCCTGGAGAGCTGCTGCCAGCCTTCATGCTCCAGCTCACAGGTTTGTTACTGCCAGCCCCGCGGCCACGGCTGGGGGAGGAGGAGTTAAAGGTTTGCAGTGGCAGAACAGCTCAGCCGCCGGCACAGCTTCGAGCCCACTCTTTGTTCACCTGTGGCTGGCAAGAGCCAGCTCCAAATTCAAATGGCACTTTGCAGAGCGAGGTCCAAATGCCCCGACCCAGCCCCTCGGAGCTCGGTGGCACAAGGNGGGGGGGAGGGAAGGGCTTATTCCTGCTTGCCGTTTTGGGGTTTGTGGTCCACGACCAGGTGTGCTTCCAGGCTGGCCACTCCTGGTGACGGGCACCGGCGGGGCGAGGAGCCTGTGCCCACCCCTGGGCAGGTGGCTGAGCAGGGGAGGGCTGTGGCTGCCTGCGGCGCTTTGCCTGCGCTGGGCGGGACTGCGGCTACTGGAAGCGTGGCCACAGAGGAGTGGGCTGAGGGATCTGGGACAGAGCGAGAGCAGAGCACGGAGCTGGACGTGCCTGAGGTAGGTGCTTACCTTCTTCCTAACTCCTCCTTCTTCAGCTCCTGCCCATGGGTGAGCAGTGCCTGACTGGGCGAGGGATGCTCAGTGCAGCTCCATCCCGCTGGGCACGAGCAGGAGGGGGCATGGGGAAGGGGGATCCTGGTGGTCTGCGTTTGGGAGGTGAGAGGTTGAGCCGTGCCCAGGCCGAGTCTCACTCACCACGGCCCAGACGGACGAGGGGGCTGTGTCCCAGCCTGGGATCTGTGGCGGCAGGGCGTGAGGGGCAGAAGCAGCCTGGGACGTCCTGCTCCGGGCTCGGCTGCCCAGCGGCTCTCAGCCTGCCGGGGCCGCGACGGGGCTGGGGGCTCTGTCTGGGGAGAGAACCGGTGCCTGGGGCTGCTCCAGCGTGGCTGATCCTGGCCCTCTCACACAGCCCGAGCCCAGCACCAGCGAGATCTCCGCCGGCTCCCGGTGCTGCGGGTAGGCGAGCGGCAGCGTCCCCAGCATGCTGCAGAACGAGGTCCTGCTCTCCTTCGCCTTCTACAGCACCATCCTCATCATCAAGATGTTCGTCGTTGCCATCATCACAGGGCAAGTGAGGCTCCGAAAGAAGGTGAGAGGCACTTTCCTTTGCCTCCTTCTCCCTTTTCCCTTCCCCCCGCCCCCTTCTGCTTCTGCGGCTTCTCTTTAGTCCTGTGAAGGCCAACAAAGATTTCCTGCAGCAAGCTGAGTTCTCTTGGAGCCGAGTTGAAAGGCAAACATGCTCCAGAGCTGCGGCAGATAAATATCTCACTTCTCTTTGGCTCTTTTTGTTTGTTTCTACCATCCGTAGCCTGATGTTTATGAGTTCTGACTCCTAACCCAAACAGCAGGCTCAGGTCTCACACGCAGGTGAGCTGCCGCTGGGAGCAGGCTGCTCGCAGCTCGTTTGCTGGGGCCGGGAGGGGGAAAGAGGCTTGAGAAGAAATCTTTGCAACAGAGGTTTTTACTTGTAGTGAAGCAGAAAGCTTCGGAGCTTCCCGGGGCTGTGTGTCTGTGCGAGCTCTGCAAGAGAGCAAGTCTGGGGAACACAAACGACAGCTGGAGGAGATGGCTCTTGGGCACAGGGGGAAGTAGGGGAGCACCAGGAGCTGCTGGCAAGGGTTGGGCTGGGCTGGATCTTTAGCACCCGCAACCCAGACTGAACTCATGGCAGTGTAAGATCTGTTCTGAAGTGCTTGATGAGTTTCAGCTGCAGGAGGGAGAGGTTTCTGCCCTCAGCCCACATGCTGCGAGTGGTCTCTGTGCTCCTGTGTCACTGGGGCTGGCGTTTGCCTTCTCTCCCGACGATGCCCCAGCCCTGGGGCAGTCTGTAAGTGACTGCAGACAGCACCGGGGTCCTGCCCAGGCTGCTGCTTGTGCCTGGGGAACAGCCTCCGAGCTGAGCTGGGGACTTGCCATAAATCATTGCTATTTGTAAGTTTATTAGTGCAGGATCTGATTTCCTCGGGGCTGGCTGCAGTCACAGGGTCAGGTTTGGCAGGGGCTGCAACTCCTTCCCCTGCCAAAAAGCCAGCCTGGGAGTGCTCCTCCTGGTCAGGGTGACCCAGCCAGGTAGTCCTCTGGGGGCCACGTTTGGTGTCTGCCAGCAGTGAACTCATTTGGTGGTTGGCAAAGTCTCCTTTAAATGGTTTCATGGGGAGCAGTGGATGGGGATCAGGCTGCAGCTCCCTTCAGCCCCTGCCATGGGACCCACTCAGTGGACAGGGCAGGGCAGGGCAAGGTTCCCAGAGAAAGGGGAAACCCCCTGGGGGGTGCTGGGTCTGACCCCCAGGCCCACGCATGTGCAAGGGCAGTTGTGTTTGTGAAGGGTGGGGAGAGACCAGGGCAGGGAGAGACCCCCACAGGTCTTAAAGATGGGGGGGCAAAGCTCCTGCAGCCTCAGGGTAAGTGCCCATGTCTGGTGCTGTCTCCTGCAGGCCTTTGCCAACCCCGAGGATGCCCTGCGCAATGGGGGGCTGCAGTTCTGCCGCCAGGACCCCGACGTGGAGCGCTGCCGCAGGTGGGTACTGTGGGGCTGGCACTGCCCGTGCCACGGGGCCGTCCCTGGCAGCTGCAGGGGGAAGCTGAAGGACTCCTTAATGAGGGAAGGGGTGACTGGAGTTGTGCTGTGGGACCCTGCACATCAGAGCTGTTTAATCTTTAACAGGAGCATGGTGCCAGGGCAGGGTTAGGTTGGAGATTAGGAACAATCTCTGTGCTGCAGGAGTGGGCAGAGACTGGCACAGGGAGGCGGTGTGCAAGAACTGTGTGCCCACGGCCCCTGGGGACAGGGTTTGGTGGCCATGGTGGGTTGATGGTTGGGGTCAGTGATCTTGGAGGGCTTTTCCAACCCCAGAATTCATGGTTCTGGGATTCTGTGCCATGTGCTGGGGCAAGGACCTTTGGAGGGACCCAGGGCTGGGTCCAGCAGCTGACTCCACACAAACTCATTCCTAGGTGCCCAAAGTCCTGCGAGCCCCCAAGGGCTTGTCCCATGCTCACACCCAAAGGTTGCTTCTGCCCTGCTCCAACAGATCCCTGCACAGCCTGGGCAGGGAGCTGTGTGCCTGGCCCCAGTGCTGTGTGCAGCTGCCCTCTTTGGGGGTTGGGAAGAGTCTGGGCATGATCTGAATCCTTCCCCTCTGCCGTGGGGCTCACAGTGTCTGAGAGGTAAAACATGAGAGAATCAGCCCCAAGCTTGGTTTGCAGCCCCAGCCACCCACCCACCCACCCAGAGGAGATGCCCCTCGTGCTGGGCTGGGCCACTGGAGAGGTGCAGAGAAGGGGCTGGAGCTGTGCCTGGCTGTCACCGAGCCCTCAGCCACCAGCTCTGCTGCAAGTGGGGAGTGGGGACCTCAGCACTCACCTCCCACTGCCTGCAAGGTCTGCTCCAAAAAACACCCAGTGCCACCTAATCCCTGGGCTCCCAGGGGGAGGATGACAAATGAGCTGTTTCCTTGCTAGGAAAAAGAAAATAGCAGTGACCATAATCCTCCTCCTCCTCTTCCTCCTCCTCTGGTTAGTCAGAAAAGTGAATTTCCATAGGAGTACAGAACTGGAGCTGCTGCCAGGCCCCGGGGGGGGGTCTGAGTCTGACATGGGCAATTACAGCACAAGGAGCTGGTCCTGGCTGGCTGTCCACAGCCCTGGGGAGAGCAGAGGAAGCCTGAGGCATTGCCCTCAGCAAGGGTGATGTTAGAGTTCATGCTCAGGTGCCCTCAGGAGGGGAGCAGAGCCAGGGCAGGGCAGGGAGGTTCCCTCCTTACCTCCCAGAGAGGCTCCTGGCCACAGCTCAGATTTGGGACCAGAATTGGCCTTTTTTTCCCCTTCCTCCTCCCTGTTCTCCTGTTTGCCCTCCCAGCCCCGCTGCACCCCCAGTCCCCAGGGGCTGTTGGGCTGAGGCTGCTGCAGGATGGGGGCAGGGGGGGAGGCAGCTGCCCTGTCCCAGCACTGCTGACCCCAAAGCAGTGTCCTCATCCCCATGGCCCCGGAAGGGGTTTGTGGTGGTACCCACAGGTGTGACATTGTCTAGGGATGGGAGGTGGGGCCCTGGGCAGGGGGCTGGGGGCAGGCAAACCTGTCCTTGTGTCTGGGAAGGAGTTGGCTCCGCCTAGGACTGTCTGGTCAGGAGGAGCAGAAAGTTTCCTGCACCTCCCCTTCATGCTCCGAGGCTTGGCAGGGGCTGCAACTCCTTCCCCTGCAGACTCCCATCCCCACGGAGCCTCCTGGCATCACTGCTACAGCAGCAGGAGCTGTGCCAGCTTCGAGCTCCCTGGGCAGTTCGTTTTGCTCCGTTTAAGAGCTCCAACCCTGGAGCTGCCACAGCAAAGCCGTCACAGGCCTGGAGTGCAGCATCCCAGGGGACAGAGACGGGGGTGGGACCCTGCTGCCTGGGTGCGTGGGGGGCACCTGAGTCTTTGGGTGGGCACCGGAGGGATGGCAGCCAGCAGGGCAGCCTGGTGGGGAGGAGCAACCTTCTCTGCCTTTCAGGGCCCACCGTAATGACATGGAGAACATCTTCCCCTTCCTCTTCCTCGGAGCCATCTACTCCCTGCTGGGTCCCAGCCCGGCAGTGGCCAGGATCCACTTCCTCACCTTCTGCGCCGGGCGCATCGCCCACACCACTGCCTACCTGCTGCAGCTCAGGGCCCCCACGCGCTCCGTGGCCTACAGCCTGGCACAGCTGCCCTGCTTCTCCATGGCTCTGCAGATCCTCCTTGCCACCGCCCCGTACTGGTAACGCCCACTGAGCCTCACCGCCCCGACCCCCTCATCCTGGTGCCTCCAGCTGGGCCGCGTGATGCATGGGAGCGTGCACCAACGTGTGTGGGCATGGGGTGCGTGCCCCAGGGATGCCACCTGTGCCCCAGGGATACTCAGTGCAGCCTCAGTGAAGTCCCTGTGCTGTGGAAATTGGGCAGGGAAGTCACCAAAGAGAAGGGGCACAGCTCTCTGCAGGGCAGGAAGGGGATGCAGAGGTAGGTTTGGCTCGGTCCTGCCAAGGGCAGGAGGAAGCAAGCTGCTGGGCTGCTCCTCAAGGAGGAGGGCACCGAGGGAGAAAAGGTTCTCTGGCCAGTTTGGAACTGGGAAGGGGAAGATGTGCCCTGTCCCCTTGGTCAAGGACACCCTTTGAATCAGGAAGGGAAAATCATGAGGGCCCCACAAGTCTCTTGGTCAGCAGATATGGGTGGTAGCAGAGGGGGCTTCCAGCTGTGCCAAGCGCCAAAGCTGCTCTCTCACCCCCGCTGCCCTTGGAGGTACTCTTGCTGAGACCTCACTGAGCACAAGGCATGAGGTGAAATGCCAGGCCTGGGCCCTTGCCCATCCTGGGTAGCAGCTTCTGCACCAGTAAGTCCTGAGCCCAGTGCAGAGGTGGCCTTGGGCTAAGCTGTGGGGTTTGGAGCAAAGTGCTCTGCTCTGCCATGGGGAGCACAGGGCACACCATGTGGGCAGGGTGGGCAGAGCTGCAGCTTCACTGCTTTGGTCACTTCTCATTTAGGCAGCTCAGCAGATGTCTGGGCAATGCACACCCCTCCTAGTGTGCCTCCTCTTCCTCACATGGTGCACAAGTTCTTCAGCTCTATACATGTCTCTGCTGCTGCACAGACATCCTGGTGGCAGGAAGCAAATATTCCCAATAAAAATAAATCCCTGTGCTCTGATCCATCCTTCCTTCAGCAGCAGCAGCTGCAGCTGGGGAGCAGCTGGCTCCAGCCCCAGTGGGATGGATCCCCAGCTGCAGGGGGCTGTGCTAACCCCACTGCAGAGCCTGCAGTGCCCCCAAAGAGCAGCTCCTCACTCCAGGACTCAGCTGCCCTGAGGAGGAAGCTCCTTCCCAGGTGTGTGTTATTGGTGCTGATCCTTCAAATTCAGCAAAGCTGGGGCTTGCCAGGGAGCTCTGCTCAGCTGCACCTTCCCAGGGCTGCAGCATGCACCAAACCTCAGTGTTCCCTCAGAGCAGTCTGGTGCTGTGAGGTGCTTTGTCCCAGCAAGCTGCTGGGCTGCAGCAGCCCAGGTAAGATGTGGTCTCATTTCTCTGCTTCTGCCTTGCAGAGGAGCTGCAGACACTGCTCAGGCTCTCTGCTGCAGGCTGCTGGGGTCTGGGCACCCTTGGTTGGTTTGCTGCTGTCTCCTTCAGCTGCTGGTGTTTGGGAGGTGCTGCCCCAGCGGTGCCTGTGCTGAGGTGGACAAAACTACTCCCCTGGGAAGAGTTCTTGGGGTTTTTTTCCCCTCTCCTTTGTGCTGTATGCTTTCCAATCAGGACGGCAGTGTCCTTGCAAGATGGACTCTCTCCAGTGCATGTTGCTGTGGTTAGAAACGTAGCCCGGGCAGAGATTTTTGGCGTGCAAAGGAAGAAGTGGGGCAGCAGAACCCCACCCTCCCCCAAGCTGCCAGAGCTGCCAGCTCCTTCTAAACAGCCTGCTTGGTGCCTGGGGCTGGTGCCCTGCTCAGGGGAGCTGAGGTTACTCACAGAGCTCTGCTTGCTGCTTTTGTATGAAAAGAAAATAAACCCTGCTGTGCTGGCTGCAGGGGAGAGCTTGGGAACCTGAACTCTCCTGCCTCCAAAAAAACAAACAGAGAGCCACAAGGCAGGCTGCAGAGAGGCCCAACCCCTGTGCTGCTTTGGAAACGCCGCGGAGGGGGGTGGGAGGCAGGATGGACCCTGGGCAGCACAGCCCCACCGGGGCTCTCCCAGCACTGAGGGGGTGGCAGCTGTTGGCTCTCCCCTGGGCAGTGCCCCTGGTGTCTGCTGGACATGACTGAGGAGCCAGAGCATCCCTGCCTGCTCCCAAACAGCACCCCAGAGCTCCCACACTCTTTCAGTGGCACTGGTGTGGGGGGAGGATGTGGCCAGGTTCTCCTGTGGCTCCGGGTGAGTGGGGTTGGTAGGTGCCAGTCTGTGGGGGTTGAGGTGTGTTGTGTGTGCCAACAGCTTGACGTTCACAGCAGGCTCTGGCCTGAAGTGGTAGCAGTGTGAAAGCCACCTGGGGCTGCAGAGCAGCAGAGCTTGGGGCTCGGGCATCTGGGTGTGGTTCACAGCACCAGGGCCTGCCCACTCTGCCTGCTGAGCCCGAGGTGCCTGAGGGTGGGGGAGCAGCAAGTGGAGCCCCAGCACAAGGCACTTGCCCACGCCTGCTTCCAGCTAGTTCAGCACCAGGGTCCCTCCTACCCCCAGCTTTGGACTTTCCACTTCCTCACATTCCCAGGTCTCTCCTGTTCATCCAGGCCTTCCTTCCCAGAGGGTTTGGGATCAGGATCCCCCCTTGGGCACCTCTCCTGTGGCACAGGTCGCTCTGCCATCCCAAGCCCTTCCATTTCCTCCAGCAGATGTGGGGCTTCCCCCATGCCCTGCTCAGTGGTTTGTGTTGCCAGTCACAGAGTGGTTTGGGTGGGAAGGGACCTCCAGAGGTCATCGAGTCCAATCCCCAGCTAGATCAAGATGCTCAACGCCCTCATTCTTCTCCAGGATCACTCGGGAGAGCCAGGAGAGCATTTGGACACCCCAGAGGTTGGTCCTGCGTGCTCCTCTGTGCCACTCGCCAGGGCCAGGTTGGCACAAGCAAAACTTGATCCGCCGGGATTCTTCCTGCCCGGTTGTGGAGCTAAGCTACCAGATGTCCCCTGTTCGTGGCGTGGGTGCCAGTCCCAGGGCGACAGGGAGGCCCTGCCCCGGTGTGCGGAGCAGAGCAGCTCCCAGGAGGGGTCCGCGCCCGTGGGCTGCGCTGCGCGGGGCTGCAGCACCCTCGTGTGGCTGCGGGCACCCTGCGGGGGCTCTGCCCCTGCCCCTCCTCTGCTGCTCTTGCGCCGTGGGCTGAGGAGGAGCTCACTTCCACCCCTATGCCCATCAGGACAGGAGCAGAGGGTTCTCTGCAGCGCTCCTGGCCGTGCTGGGGCTGCCCGCAGGAGCCCTTCTTCCTCCTCGGCTTTGCAACCCCTTTCGCTCCCTTCCTCCTCCCCACACTGTCACCGACTGCCACCGCCCGGGCGGGCAGCCACCACCCGGCGTCTCCAAAGCTGCTGTCACCTGCTGCTGCTTCCTTCGGGGACTTGGGAAGAAGCAGCAGCAAGCAGAACAGCAGCTGCAGGGGGGAGATGCTCCTTCCAAGCGGCGCAGCCCCGGCACGGCTCAGCTGCTGGCAGGGGACTGGTGGGAGGTGTCCCTGCCCATGTCACTGGGGCTGGGGCCGGGTGGTCTTTAAGGTTCTTTCCGTCCCGAGCCGTTTGCTTCTGCGTTACTCTCGTGTCCGTGTTCCTGCAGCTGGTAGGTGGCGATAGCAGGACCTGGCGGGGCTCAGGACCTTCTCGTTGCCACCAGAGGGAGAAGAGCAGCGAGAGAGGAGGATGCTCTGACCTCTCCGTGGTCAGGACGGGGAGAGTCTCGTTGGCATCCCCGCAAACGATCTTCTTGCGACTTTCCTCACCCGAAGCTGCGGGGCGTGGGGATCGGCTCTCCCGCAGCACCACTTGGTGGTGTACGCCCGTGGCTGCTTCCGAGGAGGAGAAATCCCCGAGTCGGGAAGAGAGGAGAGGAAGCACAGTGCCTTGGAGCTCCTTTCCTTGGCAGCCTTCACCCTGGCACATCCCTCCCCTGTGGGATACAGACCCTGCCAGGTGAGCTGCAGCTCTCCACGCCTGTCTGTCCCCTGGTTTGCAGACCCTTCAGAGGCAAGCCCTGAGCTCCTGGGGGCTGGCAGACCACCGGCTGAGACCTCCTGCTGCAGGGGGAGCTGAGCTGAAGCTGGGACAGTCCAGGCAGGAAATCAGTGACACATTTGGTTAGCAGCCCTGAGGCACTGGAGGGCTCTGCAGGTCTCCACTTCCAGGGCTCTTTCGGCTCAGGGCTGGATGCCCTCCAAGGGGCTGCTCCTCTTTGGCCACATGTCGAGGTCTTGAGGATGCTGTTTGCGTGATTCTGTGCCTGGGGCTAGCAGGAGGTTGAACAAACGACCTCAATGAGCCACAAGTCCCTTAATGAGTGAAGTGGCTGTGAAGCGGTGGGGGAGCAGTGCGATGGGATGGTCGAGCTGCTGGTGCGCGGGACTGTGGCTGCTGGAGGGACCTGGGCTGAGCTTTGCAGGTCCTGCCTGGGGTACCCTGAGTGCCAGAGGGCAGCAGGGCACCAGCACAACTCCAGGTGCTGGGATGAGGTCTCTGTGTCTGACTGTGGAGTTGCCCTCTGTAGGGCTGGGCAGCTTCCCCATGGCACAGCTTCGGCCCTCTCAGCACCTCTGCTCCTTTACAGCTCCGTTTGGCTTTGGCTGCCCGAACCTTTTGGTACCATCCTTGCCTGCCCACCTCTTCTGCCTGCTTCTGGGTGCTCTGCTGCCTGGGCAGCACCCTGCAGGCTAAGAGCTGCTGATTGATTCCTACCCTTTTGTTTCTTTTAGCTGACTGTGCAAGATCTGAGCCTTCTCCTTGCATGCCCCTTCCCTTGCTCCTGCTCCTTCCCTGGGGGCATGGGGGTCCCAGGATGCTCGGCAGCCTGGCATGAAATCCAGGGGTTGTCTGGGTGAGCCTGCTTTAGCAGAGGGGTTGGACTAGATGGTCTCTGGTGGTTCCTTCCGACCCCCATGCTGGGATTCTGTCCTGGGGAGAAGCTGAGATGCCACCACCGTGCAGGGTGAAGGTGGCCAGGTGATGGCTCTGCTTCCCTTGCCCACGCTGCCTGTCCAGGGCAGGTGGAGAAACTGCAGCGAGCGGCACCAGAGCCCGCAGCTGCCCAGCGCCAGGTCTCTACTCAGTGAAATATTTATTCCTCCAGTATTTCACAAGAGCTGTTTCTACAGAAACCTTACAAAACCTCCCCAGCCCCCACAGGCAGAGGAACAAAGAGAGACAACCCCTGGGGAGGTCTGGGTGCGACTCACTGAAACGGGCAGAGCAGGGGCGAGGAGGAGCCTGGCTTCTGCCCACCCCTCCTTGCTGCCACCCCTCCCCGGCTGCCAGCTGTGCCCAGCCTTGCGGGAGGCTCAGGCTGCCCACGAGCTGCCAAGAGCACGGCGAAGGAGGGGGCCGCAGAGGAGGAGGGAACGTTTGGAAGACCTCTCTGCGGAGCGGTGCCCGGGGAGGGGATGTTCGTTGCCTGCCGTGCTCAGGGTGACTGAAGGGGCAGCTGCAACCCATTAGGGTTTATTTTCATGCCGGCTCCGGCTCTGGCCCTGTGGTTTCAGCTGTACAACAACAATAACAAAGAGCAGCCCTCTGCTTTCCATGGGAATGGGACCCCCCCCGGCCCCCTGCCCCAAGCGTTGTTTCTCATGGCAGATGACGTGGTCCATGCTGGATCTGCTGGCCCCCGAGCCTGGCACATCCCAGCTTTTTGCCAGGTCTCTGTGCAGTTGCTGTGGGATGGGGCAGCTGAGTGCTCCCCTCTGGCATGGCAGGGGGGGAAAAGGGGTGGGGGGCGCTGGGTGGGTGTTTAGAATCAGAAAGGTTGGAAGAGCCCTCCAAGAAGTCCAAACATTAACCCAGCACCACCATGGGCACTAAACCACAGTGCCAAGTGCGATGGCCACATGGGCCTCTCACCTCCCTGGGCAGCCTGTGCCAGTCCCTGATCACTCCTGTAGTGAAGAAATTCTCCCTAATGTCCAGCCCAAACCTCCCCTGGCACAGCTTTAGGCTGGGGTGACTGCTCCCTGGGTGAGGTGGGCAGCGTTGGTCAGGCTGTGCCCACTCTGTGTCCTGTGCTGGAGGAGGAGGTTGCAGCTGCTGCCCCCAACCAATGGAGCACAGAGCTGGGGCTGGGGGCAGGCCGGAGGGGGTGGCTCACCCCCAGCCAGAGGACATGTCCTTCCCTCCTGCTTCTCCCATCAGGTCTCCAGCTCTGAGTGCTGACTGAGTCCCACCTGGGGTGAAGCTGAGGGTCCTGGTACCACAGATGGCTGCAGTGTGAGCCCAGTAGGGAAAGGAGAGGATGGTCCTGGGGGTGATGGGGACTCGGGACAGGTGGGGTGAGACACTTGCAGCCTTCATGTCCCAGGCTGGAGGACATTCACCTGGAGGGAGCCCTTCAGCCACCGCAGTGTTCGTGCTTGGATCCGGTGCTGCAGGCTGAGCCCTCCTAGGTGAGCAGGGCTGATGCCTTCCCCATCCAGGCCACCCACCTGAGCTGGTGGCTCTGTGCACTGGGTGAGGGAAGGGTGGTCTGGTTTCCAGAGGGCTTTGTCCACAGGCAGCACTTGCTTTGCCTTGGCACAGAGTGCTGGGAGCTGCCTGCTCAGCTCCAGCCCCACAGCTTGTTCCAATTTCCTTCTTCCTTGGGAGGCTTCAGTGACCTGGGACCCCAGAGTCACTGCCAGCTCCCCTCTGGGGACTGGGAAGGTTCCCCAGAGCTCGTGGGAGAGCTCACAGGCTCTGAGAGAGGCTGTTGGGGTGCCCCAGCCCCCCTCACCCCTCTGGGAAAGGATAAAGCCTGATGCCAACAACATAGGCAGCTCCTGAACTCCGGCTGGGACAATCCAATGGCTTAGCAAAGTCTCCCCCAAGCACCTCAGCTGAGGGTGCCGCAAGAGGAGGAGGAGTGGCAGTGGAGAGGGGAGCTGGAGACCCCCCCCCATGGCTGTGCTGCCCCTGTGGCAGGAGCAGGCCCAGTGGCTCTCTGGGTGAGATTCCAAATTGGTCAAATCCAATAGTCCAAGATCCTTCCATGTTTGGAAGCAAATTCTTGCTGCCTTGGCAAGTGCCTGCCCTGCGGCGCAGGGGTCCAACGTGTAAATATAGCCTGCAGGGAGGGGGCTCTGTGGGTGGGGCTGTGCTTGGTGTGCCACCTGGGCTTGGCACTGACTCTACCTTCAAGAGGGACAAGGAGAGGAGAGGTGCTGAGGCGCTGGATGAGTGGCATTGGGTTGTGCAGGCAGTGGGTTCGTCCTGGACTGGCACAGGAGCTCCGCTCTGTGTCCCGGATGAGGCCACGGGGTGGGCTCTGCCCAGGTCAGTTCACAGTGGGCACCTGGTTCTGATGGAGGCTGAACTCTTTGGCTTTGAGGCGCAGGCTGGCGATGCTGTTGGCCATGTTGACCCCTTGGGTGGGCGTTGCAGTCCCACTGGAGCTGTAGGAGGGCACAGTGCTGCGGGGAGGGAGCAGGGGAGGAATGAGGCATGGCCCAGTGAGGAGGCCTCGTGCCCTGCACTGTCCCAGGCCAGGCTGGCAGCTCCCTCTTGGGCATCTCCCCCAAGAGCAGGAAGGCTTCAGCGTTTTTCTGTGGCTGGATGCATGTGGGAAGCCCTCAAACTATGCACCAGGAGGCCCTGCCTTGAGATTTCAGATGGGCTGGCTGGCTGGGGAGAGCTGGGAGCCAGAAGGGACTGGTGCCACCTCCTGCACCAGAATGTCAGAAGGGTCAGCGTGAGGCCAGGTGAAGCCCTGTGAGGAGCAGAGCCCCAGCCCTGAGATGCATGGAGGCAGGGAAGCCTGGGAAGGGTTCCCAGAGCAAAGCTGGAGTTGCTCCTTCCCCACGTCCTTGGCAGCGCCCCAGGGCTACAGCCCCTGGGCAGCCTGTGCCACAGCCTCTCCTCACCTACCTGTACGGGGAGGTGCTGCTCCAGGAGAGGTAGTCCGGTGCCAGCGCGGTGGGGTGCGGTGCCATGGGCTGCTCGATGGCAGCCTCCTGGCTGTAGGACTTGAGCAGGGAGGCAGACCTGTTGGCCAGCATCGCCCGCTCGTTGCGGCGGAACTTGGCACGGCGGTTCTGGAACCAGACCTGCGGGCAGGGGCGGAGGCGGTCAGCAGGGGTGTCCTGAAGGAGAGGGGGCACAGCCCCTGCTGCTGCCCGGGCACAGGGCATTGCTCTCACCTGGACTCTGGCCTCGCTGAGGTTGACCCTCCTGGCCAGCTCCTCGCGCACGAAGGCGTCAGGGTAGTGAGTCCTCTCGAACACCCTCTCCAGAGCCTGCAGCTGGCTGCTGTTGAAGGTGGTTCGGTTCCTCCTCTGCTTCTTCTTCCTCTTGGCTGCCCCACGGCTCGGGCTCAGGCTCTCACCTGCAAAGACAGCCCAGGTGAGAGACCCCAGGAGGGGACATTTGCATAGCCCTGGGGTGGTTTCACATCCAGCCAAAGCCACCCAGACCCAGTCTCAGAGGGTCCCTTGGGACTGCTGGGACTGCATCCCACAGCCCCCATCTGCAGGGCCTTGGCTTGGCACTTGCTGAGGACTTGGGATGGTGATGGTCTGGCTGATTGGACAGGGCTAGGCGATAGGTTGGGCTGGGTGATCCTGGAGGTCTCTTCCAAGCTGGCGGATTCTATCCCATGATAAATTCAACACCCAAACCTCTCTCAGCTATGGGTCTCAGCTCCCACGTCCAGCATCCCTGAAGCCAAGCTGTAGCATGTCCCTGAGGTGGCACAGGACAGCAGCCAAGCATCTGCTCATCCAGTCCTGGTCCTCACAGCTAGGAAGGAAGCCACCAGGCCTGGCAGAGCTCAGCCTCTGCAGGCTTTGTTTCTGGCTCTGCTGCCTCATGGCAGCACAAAGCCAAGGGTGCAGTTTGGTTTCTCAGTATTGATCCTGGGCTTTCAGCCAGGCTGAGATTAATCTCCTCCTCACCACTGATATCATCAGGTTGAGGCAAGTTTATGAAGTCCTCTTCCAAGACCCCCAAGCAGTTGCCCACAAAGGCTTCCTGGGGAGCAAGGCTCTCTGTCAGCCCTCCTGAGGGAGGCTCTGCTTAATTATCCTGCCTGTTAATAAAGCATCTGGATCCAATCTGCACCTACTGGGGTGAAGGGGGTTTGGAATTGCTTGAAATGAGCCTGGGTTTATGACATTCTGATCATAGCAGGGTTCAGGGGGGGCTTTTCTTTGCTCTCCAGAACCCAGGAATTAACCCTCCCTGAATGTGCTCAAGAAATTAAGAGTCATTAATCACCCATCTCGGTGCCCACTAAACAGTTGTGCAGGACCTCAGAGGCTGCTCCAGCAAGCAACAACCTCTGCTGGAAGAGAACTGCTGCTTCCAGCCAGCACCAGGCTGTGGAGCAGGAGGGAACCAAGAGCTCCAGGGTCTTTAAGGCCAGGAAAGCCTTTTTGGACCTTAATTGTGAGTAATTCAAGCCATGAAACCTCCACCACCGAGCTCTCTATGAGTGCCTTTGTGCCCATGCAGACCACTCTGAAGGATTGTCTCACCCTGAGACGAGCCCTGAGGAGCAGAGAACCCCCCAGTGTCTGCTGGCAGGCTGTCACCTTCTGCCCAAAGCAGGGTCCAAACTTAGAGGTCCTGCAGAGGTTCCCTGAACCCTTCTCTTAAAACCACCCCCTGACTGCTGCCACCAGCAGCACCCCAGTGCCAAGCAGGAGCTGTGCCAGGGGATGTCACAGGGAACAAAGGGTTAAATTCATTCCCATGGGTGCCAATGGCCTCCTGGACAGAGCAGTTGGCTTCTCCAGAGCTTTGCTGTGGTGACAAACAGTGCCAGGGGGCTCTGGGGGCTTCCCACAGCCCGACCCAGGGGCTGGGAGGGGCTGCAGGGCACCACCAAGGCACGTGTGGGAATGCTGCATCGTTCTGACCGTGGTTTGGCTGGGCCCATGGGGACAGAAGGACATGGCTGGAAGGGAAGAGGAGGTGAAGGAGCTCTGAGCACCTCCCAGGGACTGCTGCACTCTCCCCCCTGGGTCCTTTATTGTGTTCTGGGTGCATTCTTTGTTCTAACTGTGTCCTCTGGACCTTGCCTGACCATCTCCTGGGCTGGCAGCTGCCTGTACTCTTGTGTTTGGGACACCCTGGTTGGGTGCAGCCACACCTGAAGTTCCTGCAGGTCTGAGTGCCCAGCCAGGAACCCACTGGCTGCCCTTTGCTGCTGGTCGCCTTCAAAGGCTGACCAAAAATTCTCCAGATTCCCTCCAGCCCTCATCCCTGTGGCTCCAAACCTTCTGCCAGTCTCCACTTTCCAGTTGCCCCTTTTAGTTAAGCTCCTTTTTTGGTCCTGTTTTCCTTCAGTGAGCTAATGAGCTGCTGGCTGAGAGCACACCAAGTCCAGCCGTGGTTGTCCTTGAGTTCTCCAGGAGCCTGGGACCAAAACCATCAGGCTGGGAAGGAGCTACAGGACACAAGAGGGGGAGGGACATTTCCTTGCAGGGTTGTGGCCACACCGAAGGGTTCCTGGGGAAATTATAGAGCAGGGCCTGGTTCAGAAAGTGCTGTCACCAGGGGCACTTTCTGCCCCTCACCAAACCAGAAATGACTTCAACAGGGCCCCAATAAAAGTATAAATAAAATTTATAACCCCCCTTGGGTTTGTCCCCAGTTTAACATCCAGCTCTGAGACTTTCCCATGTGTGGTAGCTTCCCTCACCACTCTAATTTGGCTGAAAGTGAGGAGGAGGAGGAAGGGTTCCTTCAACTGCCCCTCAAAGCAGCTCACTTTTGGCTGGTTTCTGTCTCCCCAGTTCCACAGAGGCAGGAGCCATGAGGGCTGGGAGGTGCTGAGTGACTGCTGGGATGGAGATCTCAGGCTGGAGTTGGGTCAGGCTGTGTTTGGGTGAGTGATTGGAGAGCAGCAAGCCCTGGGCTGTGCCTGAGCTGGGGGAATTTTGATCAGCCCCACTGAGGACCTTTTCCTGCACCACACACCCCTGTGGGATGCTCCAGGCAGCTTCTTGGAGGATGCTGATGGTCAAAGCTCCTTCCTCACCCACTTGCACCTCTCCTGAACCGCACTGCACCTGGGCATAGCTCAGAGCTCCTCAAGCCCCCTAACCCCTTTGCTTTCCAGCCCAGCTCTCTGCTGGGTTCATTCCCCCCATCTTGGTACTGCAGGGAGGCAGTTTCATGTCTGGGTCCTCTGCTGCAGGATGAGCCTTGGTAACAGCTCAACATCATTCCCCCACAGTGATGGGGAGATTAGCTTAGCACCCAGCTAAGGGGCACCCTGAGTGCTGGTGGTGTGCCCAGGGTGGCTGCAGCTGCAGAGTCAGGCTGGTTGCTTCTGTTGGAGCTTTGATAGCTCCAAATCAGGCTCCAAACCCCAGTGCTGCTGCAGGGCAGAGGGGAGCAGGGGGTGAGCTGGGTGCCCTGGTGACCCTCTGCCACCCATCTGAAGTGGCTGGGTTGGACCAGGTCGGTGACAGAGGAACCAGCAGCTGGATCCTCACCCTGGTGGGCCCTCAGCAGCCTGGGCTAGTGGGAGGTGTCCGTGGCAGGGGCTTGGAGCTGGATGACCTTTGGGGTCCCTTCCAAGCCAACCTGTTCTGTGACCAGGGAGCCCTGTCAGGAGGCAGCACCTTGAGCCCCCCTCTGCAGGGATCCTGCACTCCAATGTGTTTCATTTTCCCCTCCCTGCACCCCCCAGCACCTTTCTGCCATGAAATGATTTCACACTTCCCATTTACTTGTGAGCACTTGGCCAAAATCCTTTGAAACTTCACATTTTTCACACTTCCCCCTACCCCCCAAAGCCAAATGATCAAATCTGCCCTGAGCTGCCTTCCTTTCTCTCCCTGGAATGGCTTTGGGTTGTTTTTTCCCTCTTTTTTTTTTTTTTTCCCCTCTCCTTTNATAGCCTGGAGGGAATTAGCTGTAAATTCTTCCTAAGACAAATAAATTCAGCCCTCTCAGTTTCTAGGTTTTGCAAACCGTTGAGAGACGTTTTTGGGTTTGTTTAACTTGAAATAATGATCGGGGGCACAGCTGACCCCGGGGCTGCGGCCGGCCCTCAGCAAATAAATAACTTTTATTAATTAAGGTTTCTCCT
>VWZE01006495.1:258991-273227 GCA_013396675.1 Eubucco bourcierii | reverse complement strand
AAGAGAGAGGAAAAAGAAAGAAAGGAAGAGAGAAGTTGGGGAGGAAAAAACCCACCTAGAGGGCAAACGTTTTCTTTTTTCGCCATCGGAGCAGCCTGGTGGAGTTTCTTTAGCCATGCAAAGATTTACACACCTTTCTGCAGGGTGCCTTAAATTACCCTCCGACTCTTTACACATTTCCATGAGCAGAGCAAGAACAGTAAGTCATTGAGAAATGAACTGCCCTTGCAGGAATATCCCCTGTCGGCCCTTCAGAAGGGGAATGTCTAATGACTTTTTTGAAGTAGAGGTCAGGGTTTGCTTTTTTAAAATAAAACAATCTGTATTAATGCAATTTCCTCTTTAGCTGTAGGATTTTGCCTGTCTTTTTTTTTTTTTCTTTTTTTTTTTTTTTTTTTTTTCTTTTTCCCCTTTCAGCATCATTTTTTTTCTCTAAACTCCACCAGCCACACAAAGCAGCTGAAGCGGGACCTGCTTGTTTGAAATCCACTCTCCTGGTGCTTCCTAACTCCTTCTGCAAGCTCTTCTTTTTTTTAGGGGTCGAAAAATGTGGTTTAAGTACTTTAACCTGAGCCCCGGAGCTGGCAAGGTGACTCTTGGCCGTGCCAGGGGCACAGTGTGATGGGGGGTTCGGAGGTGAAGCCAAGCAGATTTGCTTTGCCCAGTGCCAAGCAAGTGGGTTTTGCTGAGCTGGAGCTGTTGGGCTGCTGAAGCAGAGCAACACCAACCTGGCAGGGTTGTGCCAGGCCCCTTGGTGTGAAGATCCATCTGGCCAGAGCCTGCCAGGTGGGCAATGTGGAGCCCTGGGATCAGTGTGATGCTGTTTGCCAATCCTTCAGGCTTTTGGTGTCTGGATGGTTTTTGGTGATTCCCCCATGGTAACCTCCTGGGAGGCTCTTGGTGTTCCTCTCGTGCTGTGGTAGCACCTCAGGCTTCCACAGTGCTCAGCATGGCACAGATCTGCACATGCTCTGCTGGCTCCAGCCTTCCTGCCCACCCTCAAAGGGAGGTGGTGGATATGGTGAGCTCAGTGGAGCACTCCTGGAGCACTGCTTGGGCTGGTGTTGCTCCCCGTGGCACCCAGCTGCTCCTTCTCCCGGATATTCCCAGCACCCTTCCCAGTGGATGTCTTTGTGCAGAGAAACCGGGCTGGCTTCCCAGAGCCCCGCGGCTGGAAGGGCTTTTCTTGCTACGGAGATGTTCCTCAGCCACAGTGTGAGGAGCGTGTTTGGAGTAAGGAGGTAGTGAAGAGCAGAGCATGGCAGATGGTGGAGGCTTGATGGTGTCTGCCTGGCTCTGGGGACAGATGACTGGGGTCAGTCCCTTCTCTGGCACTGGGGGTCAGGGCTGCCTGCCCCCTCTGCTTAAACCACAGCTGTGCCCAGCACCATGTTGTGCCCGGTGCTGGGGACCAGAGCATCCCCATCCTGCTCCCCAAGAGCATGGACCTGGTGCCTGCAGGGTGACAGCTGGGGGGGCCCTTGCTGGAGGAGTGCCCCCGCGCCCAACCCTGCCGGTCCCAGCAGGAATGGCCTTTATCTGCTGAGCAATTCCTCTCTTCCCATCCATCCCTGCCAGCCCGGAAAGCACCGAGTGCCCTGGGCTGGCTCCTTGGCAGTGCTGCGTTAATGGCTGCACTCAACCATCTCAAAGCCAAAACGATTCGGTGGTTCTGTGATGCCTTTCCTCCTCTCCCCTCCAGCTCCCCCCAGGCCCTCCAGCTCCTTGTCTCTGTGGTCGGTGGCATTAAAACCACCCCCAGTCAGGCTCTCGGTGAAGATTTTTCTCCCAACCCTCTTATTCCCTCCGCTTCTGCCTCTTTCTTTTGCTTGCTTTCTCTCCCTCTCTTTCTTTCTCTGCCAGGAATCCCAGTCCCAGATGAACCAATGCTCTGTGGCTCTGCTATTTCCCTTTTATTCCCTCCCCTCCCACACCCCCCTTCNGGAACTAAAAAAAAAAAAAAAAAAGAAAAAGAAAAAAATCAAAGCTGCACATATTGGATCCAGATGTGCTTACAGCCCTTTCCAGCAATTTAATTAAATTCCCCCAGACAGCCAGGAGGATTTCTTAATGATCAAATTTCCCTGGCTCTCCTCCTAAAATGCCCCTCTCGGCTGGCTGTGCTCTGGCTCCCTGATGGATCGCCAGCTCGCATTCTTCCCACCCGCCCCGCCGAGGCCGTGGGGACCTCGGCGGGCAGAGCCCAGCTGTGCTCTCAGCGGGCACTCAGACACTCTGGGCTGACCACCTCCCTCTTTGCAAATGGGTTTATTCACCCCAAAAACGCGGAGACTGGGAGTCAGCTCCCCAGAGGCTGTGGCTCATGGCACGACCCTGGCAGAAGGCTCCAGGAGGGGCTTCCTGTGCCCTGCCCTGTCCCAGCCTCTCTGCCCGGATGGCCAGGGAAGGCTTCAGCCCTTGTGTCTCCCCTCTTGACATGTTCCAGGGCAAGTTTTGAGCTGATTCGCCCTCACGCTGCACCCTCGGAGCCTCCTTTCCAGCCACGGGGGGCATAGTCAGGCTGCTGGGGGCCCTTCGGAACACTCCGAGGTCTTCTCTCTAACCCAGGGCCAATGCAGCTGGGCCCGAGGTGCCCGTGGGGTGCCCCATACTCAGCTGCCTTCCGTTCCCAGGCAAGAGTGGGTAGCCAGGGGGGAGCCCCCCGAGAGCGGTGCCTGTGGAGGGTTGGACCCTGCACGGTCCCCAGCAGTGCCACGCAGCTGGGGCCAGAGACTGTACCCGGAGCTGCCACCCCAGCTGCAGAGGGTCCAAGGTCTTACACGGAGGTTTTGGGCTTTACCCTGACAGGAGGGTCCGGGGCTTGCCCAGGTGCTGGCAGCAGTGAGGAGGGGATCTCCACTGCACAGCCCACCCCCTGCGGAGTCCCCTGTCCGCTGGACGCTCAGGGGAACGGGGAGCTGGGCTGGATGACGTCACGGAGCCACACCCACGCAGCCACACCCAGAGTCACACCCAGGCGTGCAGGGGCGGAGCGAGCACCGCGAGAGCGCGCAAGGGTCTGCCCGTTCTCTGAGGGCAGTGTGGGGGCGGGTACCGGGGCGGGCACCGGGTGTGCAGCAGTACTTGGCGCCGGGAAGGCGCCCCGAGGGTTACAGCAGGGGCGTGCAGCGGAGGGGTTGCACCGAGATGTACCCCGGTAGGTTGCACGGGAGGGGTTCCCCGCGGGGGGGATGTTCTAGGGGCTGCACCGGAGCGTGCACCAAGGGAGTGCTCCTGGCGTGTCACCGGACGGGTTGCAACGGTGACGTGTAGCGCGGGGGCTGGCACCCGGGCGCGCAGCGGGTACGTGTGCCAGCGTCTGCCCCGGGAGAGGCTGCACCGAGAGGTGCAGCGAGGTCGGGTATCGGCAGGGTGTCCTGGAGGGGTGTCCCGGAGGGGATGTCCCGGGGGTTCCCGGTCTGTCCCGTCGGGCTCCTCCCCCCTGCCGCGCCGCTGCCGGCCGCGTGCTGCCCCCTGCCGGCCGCGTGCTGCCCCGCCCTGTGAAGTCCCGCCCCTCCCGGTCCCACGGGCTACTTCCGGTTCCGGCGGCGGCAGGGGTAGGTGAGGGGCGGCGTGTGGCGGGCTTTGGGTCCCGGCGGCGGCAAGGGTAGGTGAGGGGCGGCGTGTGGCGGGCTTTGGGTCCCGGCGGCAGCTCCGTGAGGGCAGGGAGGTTGTTTGGGCCTCCGGCTCCCCGCGGCTCGGGGGGTTGCGCTGCCGGCGTTGAGCGCCGCGGTCGGGGGCTGCAGGACCGCCCCGGTGCGTCTCGGGGGGTCTCCGCCGCTGGCCCCTCGCGGAGCCGGGAGCAGCGGCTAAGGGCTCTGCGTTTTCTCCCGCGGGGCGCGGCGCGGTTTAGCCGCCTCGGCCGCTTCCCGGGCGGCGCAGCCCCCGGACCGGTTCCAGTCCCGGGGGGTTACTGGATGCGCTTCTCCGGCCCCGCTCTCGCCACAGCGGGCAGGGATGCGCCGGTCGTGGGCACCCCGGACCCCCCCGCTCCGCCGTGTCCCCAGCGCGGGAGGCTTGTGGCAGCGCCTCCGTGGGCTGGGTGCCCGCTCTGGCGGCGGCTGCGCCCCGATAACGGCGGCTGCGGCTCTGGCCGCGGCAGATCAGCTCCGGCGGCGGCGGGAGGCTAAGCGGAGGGCGGCGCCGGTTAGAAGTGCCTGAGTAGGGAGGGAGGGAAGGAGGGAGCCGTGGGGGTTGCGGATGGAAAGCTGCTGAAAAGGCTCTTTGCTCTGGAAGGAGGGGAAGTCCCCCGGGAGAGCGGGTGGCGGCAGGGGCTGCCCCGCCGGAGCCTGCCAGCGGGAGGACGGCAGTGCCATGCTGGAGGCCCCCGGGCTGCTGTGCCAAGCAGAGCACCATGCCCTTCCTGCACGGCTTCCGCAGGATCATCTTCGAGTACCAGCCCCTGGTGGACGAGATTCTGGGGCTGCTGCCCATGCAGGACGCCGAGCAGCAGCGCAGCCTGGAGAGGTAACAGGGCTGGGGCGGAGCTCCGGGGCTGAAAGGGCACTTGGCGTTGGGGGTGTGATGGTTGGAGCTCAGCTGTGTGACCCAGGTCACAGATGGCATCAGGTTGGAAGGAACCCTCAAAGGTCATCTTGGCCAACCCCCCTGCAGCTGCAGGGACACCTCCAGCCGGAGCAGGCTGCCCAGGGACACATCCAGGCTGATCTTGAATGGCTCCTGGGTTGGGGCCTCAACCACCTCCCTGGGCAGCCGGTGCCAGTCTCTCCCCACCCTCACTGTGCAGAGCTTCCTCCTGATGCCCAACCTAACTCTGCCCTGCTCCAGTTCCAAACCTTTGCCTTCACCTGTCCCTACAGACCCATCAGACACAGCCCTGGCTGGGAGCAAACCCCCAGCTGGTGCCACAGCCTCTGCCCTGGCTGCTGGCCTTTGGGAAGGTGAGGATAGAGCAGAGCAAACCTGGGCTGTGTGTGCCCCCCAGGAGCAGCCTAAATGGAGGCTCAGCTGTGCTCGTGCAGTTGTGTTGTGCAAGCTCACAGCCACCAGGTTACACCTGGTGGTTGCAACACAGGAGAGGACACCAGGAACTTCTCTTCCTCCATGCTGCTGCTTTGTCTCTGGCACAGCCCTAAGATGTGTGCCATTAGCTGGGTGACTGAGTGGTTGTTTTTGTGCCCCTCCAGCCCTGCCTGTCTGGGTGGTGACCGGAGCCAGCTCTCAGCTGTCAGACGAGTCCTGGAGAGGGAGACCCACTCCCCGTTCTACCAGGAGGGTGTGAGCTACACCCTGCTGAAGGTCACCGAGCTGGGGCTCATCTCTGCTGCAGAAATCCTGCTGGAGTTTGGAGCTGACCTCAGCTTTGAAGGTAGGGCTGGGGGCAAGGGGACTGAGCCTGGCCAGGGGGAACCAGCACAGCTGCAGCACAGGAGGTTCCAGCTCAACACAAGGGGAAACTTCTTGTCTGTAAGGGTCCCAGAGCCCTGGCACAGGCTGCCCAGAGAGGTTGTGGAGTCTCCTTCTCTGGAGCCTTTCCAGGCCTGTCTGGATATGCTCCTGTGTGCCCTGAGCTAGATTGGATGGCCCTCCTCTGTCAGGAGGGTTGGACTGGATGAGCTCTTTGGGTCCCTTCCAACCCCTGACATCCTGTGAGCCTGTGGCCCAGCTGGTGAGGAGCTGCTCTGGGAGGTGGTGATAGCAAGCTAGGGCAGAGAGAGGTGGTGCCAGATCAGAGCCCTGCCCCATGCTGGAACAGTGTGGGTGTGCTTTGTACAGGCCCAGCCACAGGGATGGTCTGTGGGTACCCAGGGGCCTGGGGACTGACTTGCAGCTTCTGGGGAGCTTTTACCAGAGATGGATCTGTTGCAAAAGCAGGAGCTGGGGTGTCTGTGCCAGCCCTGTCCTGTGCTGTCAGGGGAGCCCTGAGTCTGGCTGACTCTGGGGTCTTGTCCTCAGATCCAGTCACCTACTACACCTCTCTGCACATCGCGGTGCTGCGCAACCAGCCGGACATGGTGGAGCTGCTGGTGCAGCACGGCGCCGACATCAACCGCAGAGACCGGGTACGGCCCAACTGAGCCCTGCCGTGGGGCTGTGGGCACAGCCCTCCCTGCTCCCCACCTCCTGCACCTCGCTGAGACCCCTTCCCTTGGTGCCCTCCTGTGTCTGTAGCACTCTGATGCTGTGGCAGAAGCTGGGGTTGGTTTTGGCTCTGATGGGTGGGAGGAGGCTGGGGCAGACAAAGCTCTGCTTGTGGGCAGGCCAGGGGAAGTTCTCTTCAACTTTTGGTGCTCGTGGCTTGCCTTTAGAACGTAGTGGTGGTTTCTTTGGTCTCCTGTTGCTCCACAGATCCACGAGAGCAGCCCCCTGGATCTGGCCAGTGAGGAGCCTGAGCGATTGCCATGCCTGCAGAGGCTGCTTCAGCTGGGAGCTGATGTCAATGCAGCTGACAAAAACGGTCTGAGTGCTCCCAAATGGGGGGGCAGGGTGTGCTGGGTGCCTGCAGCAGCCTGGGGGGGCAGGGTGTGCTGGGTGCCTGCAGCAGCCTGGGGGGGCAGGGTGTGCTGGGTGCCTGCAGCAGCCTGGGGGGGCAGGGTGTGCTGGGTGCCTGCAGCAGCCTGGGGGGGCAGGGTGTGCTGGGTGCCTGCAGCAGCCTGGGGGGGCAGGGTGTGCTGGGTGCCTGCAGCAGCCTGGGGGGGGGCAGGTTGGGTGAGGCTGCAGGCCCTCCCTGCCCTGTTTCCTCCTCATGCTCTGGCTGTTGGGGCAGGAGGGGGCTGGAAGCAGCTCTGCATGGGTTGGAGCTGTACCTCCATAGCCCAATGGTGCCCACGCACCCTAAAGCTCTACTGTGGCACACATGCCCTCTGGGGCCCCCACCTCCCTGGTTCATGTGGCCCATGACTCTGTCCCCACAGCTGTGCCACCATCACAGGGACAGCAGAGCCTACCAGAGGGGTTCTCTCTGCCTGTGCCTGACCATCTGGTTGCCAGGGTACCTTGTTTTCCTTCCTGCCTTGTGGGGCATTGCCCCATGTCCTCTGACTGCCCTCTCACTCACTGCAGGCAAGACTGCTCTGCTGCATGCCCTGGCCAGCAGTGATGGTGTCCAGATCCACAACACCGACAGCATCCAGCTCCTCTTGGACGGAGGTGAGGGCAACCTTCTCCCTGCCAGGCACAGCAGCAGGCACTGCTCCTCTCAACCCCTGCCTCCTGGAGCAAGTGCAAAGCCCAGCAGTGCCAGTCAGTGCCATTCTGGGGTGCCAGTCATGTTCTCTGTCCCTTTTGTCCAGGTGCAGATGTCAGGGCCACCACCAGAGATGGTGACACAGTCTTCACTTACGTCATCTTCCTGCTGGGGGAGATGGTCTGCAGCAGCCCGGAGGAGGCGCAGGCCATCAGCCGCTTCTGCTTCCGTGTCACGCAGCTGCTGCTGGTCCACGGTGCCAACCCCAGCGAGTGCCCAGCCCCCGAGTCCCTCACCCACCTCTGCTTCAAAAGCTTCAAACGCCACTTCCCACTGCTGCGTTTCCTGCTGGAGTCAGGAGCTGCCTACAACTGCTCCCTCCATGGTCCCTCCTGCTGGTCAGGCTTCCACATCGTCTTCGAGTGCCTCTGCTCGCACCTCAGCGGCGCGGAGGACGACAGCTTCTCTGCAGAGCTCCTGCAGAAGGGCCAGACGCTGCTGGAGCTGATGATGAGCAGCTCCCAGGCCATCCAGCTGCCCAGCAACTTCGAAGTCAACACCAGCAGCTGTAGGTCCCATGGGGAGAAGATCAGGACTCTCTTCTGCTCCCTGAAGCAGCTGGAGCGTTCCCCACAGGCACTCAAACACCTCTGCAGGGTCTTCATCCGGCAGCGCCTTAAACCTTGGCCAGTGGATGTCAAAATCAAGGCTCTACCTCTTCCAGTCAGGCTGAAGTGGTACCTGCTCATCGACCACACTGCTGCTGCCCACGAGGACCTCTGAGCCTGACTGCTGCCTCTCCCTCTGCCCACCTGGTGGTTGTGGTGTGCCCACAGCCACCAAGTCTGTGCCCTGGACCACCTCTTGCCCCACAGGGTGTGGACTGGCTGCACCCTGTCCCTGTGCCCACATGTGCCCGGTGCTGCCCAGGGTGTGCCTGTCTGCTGTGGTTGAGGGCTTCCTTCCTGGGCATGCTGCTGTGCACACATCTGGAGGTTAGTCACTCTGTGGCACATAGTGGGATGGTGGGCAGAGCTCTGTGGCTTCCCAGAGGTGCAGAGTCCCTGGCATTGGGGAGCAGAGTGCTGGTTTGTATGGACTCCAAGGGTCTGGTGGACAGGAACAGTTGTAGCTGTTGGAGTGGTTGGACTGGATGGGCAGCTCCAGCCCTGCCAGGTCCAGACTGGGTGATGCAGTGCCTTAGGCAAGTGATGGAGTCAGGAGATGCCTTGGCATTCTGGGAGGTGCTTCTGTGCCAAGAGAGTGTTGGCATCCCTGTCCTGGCTTCCTGTCTCATGTCTGGAGCTGGAGGCAGCATCTCCCATGTGGATGTGGGTACCTTCCTTGCCCACCCAGGCTTCTGAAGATGGGCAGGGCTGAGGGGCAGGGCTGGCCATGGCACCCTCTGAGGTTCTGCTGGGACGATGCCATCCTGGCACATAGCACCATTTACAAAGGACATCTTGGCTGCTGGATTTCAGAAGACACAAGTAGATGTCTCTTGGCTTCATGGTTGTTCCCTGTGCAGGGAGGAGGAGCAGGCAGGGAACTGCTGAGTGCCTTGGGCCCCCCCATCTTGTGAAAGAGCCTCCCTTGGCTCCTTCCCTTACTGACTGCTTCCAGGGCCTCTGTTTCCAGTGCCTCCTTCCCATGAACAAGGAATTGCAGCACCACTCAGATTTTTCTTTCCAAGCAGCTACTGGAAATTCCAAACTCAGGGGCTTGCTCTCAGAGGTATCTGTGTGCCAGCCTTGCCACATCTTCTGGCTCCCTCCTCTAGGCACCTGCTTCCTCATGATGTGCCAAAGACAGGCCACAGAGCTGAGCCCCCAGTTTGTGCTGGTTTGGGGCTGGTTTGTCATGGGGAATAGGTGCAAGAGAGGATGGAAGCAGGAAAACTCTTCTGAGCAGGTACAGATCATAGCAAGTGCTCAGGGAAGGGTCTCCTCACACTGCCTTCTTGGCAGCATCTCCCCTCCCATGGAACTGGAGCTGATATTTAATAATGATGTGATCAGAACTTCTCTGGGGTCTGCAGTGGGCAATGAGCAATTAAATGAGGCCTTTTGCACCAACAAGGGCCTTGTTCCTCCTGGGGGAGAGGTGGGGTGGAGGATGGGGCTCTGTGTGAGCCTGGGTGGAGGTAAGGCTGTGAGTGAGGCCTGTGTGTGGGTGCTGCCACCTGGCAAGCAGTGGTGTCAGTGCTGGAGTCAGGCTGGCACAAGCTGGGTGACTGGAGTGGCTAAGGAGGTTGGGGGGTCAGAGGCAGCTGGGTGGGTTCCCAGTTAACACCCAGAGCACAGCAGCTCCTCCCAAGGCTGTCTGAGCTCCCCTGTCCCTGGAGGAGGATGTGGAGGACCCAGGTTACAGCCACCTCCTCTGCTGCAGGTTGTGGGGGGGCACTTGCTCGTGGCTTTAAAGGTTCTTCCCACAAAGCCTCAGAACGTGGTGGTGTTCCCCCAGCCCAGCAGAGGGAAGGGGCAGAGGTTCCAACTTGCCATACCCAGAGTGTTGCTGTGAGCAGCAGTGAGGTCAAGGGCAGGAAGGGGTCAAGCACCCAAGCAAGGAAGGGAGCCCAGACCCTCAGAGGTGGTCTGAGGTTTCTGACAGGAGCCCCTCAGAGGAGCTCCAAGCTCCTGCAGGAGCCCTGTGCAACCACAGTCAGCAAATAGCAGTGCCCACAGAAGGTGCCTCTTGCAGAGGAGAGCCCCTGAAGGTGGCATGGAGCTGGCACCGTGCCCCACAAAGGCCATGTGCAGAAGTGCCACAGCAGGAGAATGTATTTGGCAAACATCTCTTCACAAACAGCAGCAGCTTGGAAGACAAAGCCCTGGAGGGGAGGTGGGAAGGGGTCAGGTCACCCCCTCCCCACCAGCTGCCGCCCCGCGGGGAAGGCAGCCCCTGGCCCCAGCAGGAGCCCCTGGCCCCAGCAGGAGCCCCTGTCGGGCCGGGCTCATCTCATGGCGAAGGTGTAGACGTGGTAGATCTCGTCCGGGAAGTTCTCCTGGCGCTCCTCGGCCAGCAGCTGCAGCCCGGCGCTGCGGATCAGCCTGCGCACCACGGCCAGCTCCCGGCACACGCTGCTGTCCACATCGTCCATGATCACCCCCTCCTGGGCCATGTTGTCCTTGATCACCACGATGCCGTTGGGCCGCAGCCCGGCTCGGCACCGCCTCAGGAAGTCAGAGAGGTGATTGTCAGTCAGGTGTCCTGGAAGGGAAGAGCAGGGCTTAGAGGGCACAAAGGCTCAGAGGGCACAAGGGGGAACAACAGAGATGGCAGAGAGCAGCCCCAAGGTTGGAGCTGTCTCTAGCAGAGTGGCACTCAAAAGGGTGTTCTCTGGTGGGACTTTCTCCCCCAGCCCTGGCCCTTTGCTGGGCTCTGAGCTGAGGGGCACCAGTTCAGTTCCTTTTCCGCTCTGCATTTCCAGCTCTTGCCTCAGCAGCAATCACATAAACCCAGAGGGGACACTGCAGGTGGCACCTGGGTTTCATTGGAATCTGAGGGGCAAAAGGGGAGCCCCTGCCCCCTCTCTGCCATCACGAAGGGCTTTGCTGGTGGGGAGGGATGGAGGTGTCTGGGGCTCAGTGGAAGGGGTCTGCAGAAGCCCCAGTGCGGCATGGTGGGGATGAAAGGAGGGAGAAAAAAAAAAGCCCTTGAACCACTTGCAGGTGCCAGCTTTAGCTTGGGACGTCCAACTTGTGCCTATGGGCTCTGTCCACCCCCACCCAACCCACACCTCTGCCCTGGCCTCTGAAGGCTCAGGAGGTAGGTCCCCAGCACAGCCCCCACTCCTGCTGTGATGCTCATCCTTGATGGAGCTTTCAAGATGCCCTCCCCAGTGTGTGGGGCACCTGCCCCTAGGGGGAGAGATGAGGACAGGCTGGCAAGCCCCCCACAGTGAGCCTCACCAATGACCCACTGGATCCAGATGACGTCGTAGGAGTTGGGCTCGGGGCTGAAGTCCTGCAGGCCGCAGCGGTAGTAGTTGCGCACTCGCCTGCCCTCCGCCCCCAGGTAGCTCCTGGCCTTGGTAAGGAAGTCCTCTGTCACGTCCACCATGTCCACTGTCTTGAAGAGGGGCAGCAGCAGCCTCTTGGTGATGCGGCCGATGCCCGCCCCGCAGTCCAGGGCACGAGTGGTGCCCGTCCGGTTGGGACCATCCTGGAACGACAGCCGCGAGGGGCTGGATGCCACCCTGGGTACCCACCGGGAGCCGGAGCAACCATGCGGGACGGGGCTGGGGCATGGGGGACCCGTGGCAGGGCAGAGCTCTCCCAGTGCACATGCTGCAGAGGATCCTGTGGTGCACCTGAGCTGGAAGAGGCCAGCTCCATGCTGGGAAAGGGCTTTGGGAGGGTGCCCCCTGTGCCACCTACCCGCAGAAACCGCTGCAGGAACTTCCTGGAGCTGTTGATGTCGATGCTGGAGATGTGGCCATAGCCCCCCAGCATGCCATCCACGGTGGCTGGCACATCCTTCCAGTACTTCTCTGCCTTGGAGTAAAACTCGCATTCGTCCTCCACCACCTCGCTCGTCATCGCCGCCCGTGCAGGACTGCTCCTCCGGGATGGCACAAACCAGGGTCAGGGCCAGCAGAGCCACAGGCANTGCCCAGGGCCACTTCAAACCCCAAAAGCCTTCAGCTGAGAAGGGACAAAGCTCTACCTCCTGATGTCTTCCAGAGACCACCAGAGCCCTCCACAGCCTTGCTCAGCACCCACTAAACTATTTTATTTTTAAGGCTGCCTCACTCTTTTCCCCTGCTCTGCCTGCCCTCATATTCTACAAATGTCCTCCTTATCTGCCTTGGTGAGGCCACATCGGGAGTCCTGTGTCCAGTTCTGGGCTTCCTGGTTCAAGGAGGACAGAGACTTGCTAGAGAAGGTACAGCAAAGGGATGCAAAGCTGCTGAGGGGCCTGGAACATCTCTCTGCTGGGGAAAGGCTGAGACAGTTGGGGCTGTTTAGCCTGGAAAAGAGCAGCCTGAGGGAGATCTGTTCTATACTTCAAGAGTGGGTGTCAGCAGGATGGGACCAGACTCTGTTCAGCAGTGCCCAGTGACAAGACAAGGGGTAAGGGGCACAAACTGGAACATCAGAAGTTAATCTGAACAGGAGGAGGAACTTCTGGAATTTAAGGGTGAGTGAGCCCTGCAGCAGGCTGCCCAGAGAGGTGCTGGAATCTCCATCTCTGGAGACATTCCAAACTTGTCTGGATGTATTCCTGTGTGACCTTCTCTAGATGACCCTGGCTTGGCAGGGGGGCTGGACTCAAGTCTCCAGAGTCCTTCCAAGCCCTACCATGCTGTGACCCGTGGTGACAGCCCCATCAGTCACCTCCAATTACACTCTTGGTTGCTAAAAGTTACCCCAAGCAGCTACCTGAAGAGTGCAAATCTGAGCTGTAGCCCCAGGTTCAGTGTGTTTGCAATGCAGCAAAGTCAGGATGCAATCAGCAATGCCAGCTGTAACACCACCACCAGCCCCTGGCATCCCATAATTCAAACCCCTGTGCAGCTGATTAACTGCAGAGGGGACTAAAATCTGGATTTGAGGTGGCCAAAGGGGAAATGTGAGGACTTCAAACATCTCCACAGCTGAAAAACCTATCAGGACTTCAGCACGTGAGTTTGCTGGCAATGTCCCTCCAGACACAAAAGCTTTGCCAGGGCAGCGCAGGCAGGGCTGGTGGCCCTGGGTGGCCCTGCAGAACCTGGGAACAGAGCTGGGGACGCAGCATCTCACCTCAGCTCACCGGGGGAGATCCAGCTTGGCTCGGGGAGGCTGGGAGCTGCTCAGCGCCAGGAGCTGTGGGACGGAAAATTGGGAATTCAGTCCCAAATCACCACTTCAGCCCCCCCTGGACAGCCACAGCCACCGGCAGCCAGAGGTAAGAGCAACCCTCACCCCGTGGGCACCCTCCTGGGGCAGGAGCTGCTGCCGCCGCACAGCTCCGGAAGGGCAGGAGGCTGAGCGTTGAGTGTGGCTGGCCCCACTTTTAGCAGCACTGCTGCCTGATTCCATTCCTTGGGACCCGAATTTCCTCAACCCCAGCAGTGTCTTCGTTTCTCTACCCCCAGATCTGAACGGGTGGTGCGCTGGTGACGTTTGTCAGGGTGTCACAGGCCCCTACCAGGCACAGAGTGCCCACCGAAGTGCCCCAAGCCCCCAGTACAGACCCTGTGCTGGCATCTCCCCCTGCCCTGTGAGGTCCCGGAGCACAGCAGCTCCCTGGCCCACACGGGGCAGGTGCTCGCTTTCTGGGGGTTTGCCCCTCTGCGAGGTCCATTCCCCGACCCCTGGGGCCGCTGGCAGCGCCCCCAGGGCACTAGGGAAGGGGCCGCACGGGCTGGGAGAGCTCCCCAAAGGCCTGCACTGCCTCGGGGGGCACCTCCGAAGGCAAAGGGGTTCGACAGCTCTGCCCGTGGAGGTGCGAGGGGCCGATTCTGGTCCAAGGCCTAACCCGGCCGTTCCCCGGTGCGCCCAGTCTGCGGCCGACGACCCTCCCGGGGTGCGGTGCAAGCCCTCTCCGGGAGGCCCGCAGGCCGCGGCTCTGCCCGCCCGAGAAGGCCGAGTCCGGACCCGGTAGCTTCTCCGGTCCCCTCCCCGCCGCTGCAGGCACAAGCAGAGGAGCAGCCCCGAGGCTGGGGAGTGCCTGGTCCTGCCGCGACCCCCGAGGCCCCCTCCCGCTTACCCCCGGTTACCTTCGCCGGCAGCCGCGCTGCGTGTGGCCCCGCCCCGGCCGTGACGGGCGGCTGCGGGCACAAATCAGGTGGCACACTGGCGGTGACGTCAGCGGGAGGTCAGCGCGGCGGGCGGTACTTTCTCCGTGCCCTACTGGCTGTGTCCGCTGGGGGGCGGCATAGAGAGGGGGCGCTGGGACGGGCTGGGAGCCCTGGGACGGGCTGGAAGGGGAGTGGGGCGTGTCGGGGGGNAGAGCTCTGGGAGGGGACTAGGGGTCTGACGGGTAGGTGGCCGCAGAGACACGGCGCAGTGGCACGGGGTTGGCACGGGCAGGGCGGCGGGTTCGAGGTGAGCAGCACAAGGCAGCCGAGGTGGGTTTGGGATCGGGCTGCCTGTCTGCACC
>VWZE01006495.1:231289-252121 GCA_013396675.1 Eubucco bourcierii | reverse complement strand
GTGTGTGTGTATGTGTGTGTGTGAGGGTGAGCACAGTCTGGAGCCTCAGCAGGGCAGAAGCCCCCAGACTCCCCTCTCCCTCTAACCCTCCCAGGAATGTTCTCCTGCGGGTTAAGGCCTGTGCGGGATGTGATGGGGGCTGGGGAGTCAGATCCTGGGCTGAGTGAGAAGCTGAAAAGCATCTCAAAGGGCAAACAGCTCTGGGTTGGATGTGCCAATGGAGCCTCCACTCCTGGAGCAGAGGTGCCCAGTGCCCATGCCATGGAGGTTTCAAGCTGTGGCTTAGCTAAGCTGGACAAGCTGAGGCATCAGCTTTGCCTGGCCAGCCTAGGCTGTACCACAAGCCCCATCAGCTGGAGAGGACCCAATCCACAGATGCATTCTAGGCAAGTAACACAGCTTGGAAATGATGCAGGCAGGGACTGGTGCTCCACAGGGAAGGTGGAGTTCGACTTTCAGAGAACCAAGGAATGGGGTCCTGCCTGAGGCACCCACGCTGCTGCCCTCTGCACTAGGTGAGCAGGGCTTGGAAGATGCTGTGGTGACAAACCCACTGCTGAACTGCCCCCACTGCATTGCCCAAGTGCAGAACATTGTCCAAACCCTCTGGAGGTCCTGGGGAGACCCAAAGGTGGCCTGGTGGCTGAGCATCTTGATGATACTGCTTCCTCCTGCCTGCTGGGTGAGTGGTACCCCCAGACCAGCCTGGGCACCCCAGACCCAGGCACTACCCTGTGAGCTGGGAGCCAGCAGCACCTTCTGCTTTGGTCACAGAGCCCATGGTGGGTTGGGAGGGTGTGGGAGGAGGCAGGAGGGGACTTCCCAGGCCCAGCTGTTCCAGGGAGGCAGAGGTATGGGGAGGCTAAAAGGCATTCGGGAAGGAACTCTGGGGCTGGTACCTGGAGCAGGGCAACTGCTCAGGGTGTGCACACCTGGAGAGGTCCCTCTGCAGGGCTACAGAAATAAGAGGCCACACGAGGCATCCACAGACCACCAAAGGCCACAACGTGGTGACCAGAGGGTCCCCGGGAGCCCCCGATCCTGCCGAGGAGAGAGGGAACCACTCTGCTGCCTTCAGCCGCGCCGCTGAGAGATGTCCTGTGCCAGGACCTGGGGCTACCCCCGGGTGGCAGGAGCCAAAGCGCTCGGGGTTGGCACGGGAGACTCAACCACTGCCCCAGCACCGCGGGCACAGCCTGTGCAGGAGTCCCGCCCGGAGCGGGGACACAGCCAGCACCGCGTTGGGAGGAGGAGGAGGGATGGAACGGGAGGAGGCGGGAGAGAGGGAAGCAAAGGAGAAAAATGAGTTTTGCTGGCGGCCCAGCGGCGCGGCCATTGATCGGGTGCAGGCTGGTGTGGAGCGGTGCTGAGAGCCTCATTCCCCTCCGCCAGCTCACAATTATTGGCAAGCGCCGGGCGCGGCTGCTGCACTGAAATTAGTTATTGATCTCTTGTCTGGGTGACGAGAAGCGGCCGCGCTGGGGCCGCTCGCCCCGCTCGGGGCTCAGCAGCCCTGGCTGCAGGGGACCGGGAGGCCACCGGAGCACTCGGTGCTCGCCCCGCGTCAAAGCCGCTCCCCGGGGAGCTTCCTGCAGACGTCAGCAGGACAAAAAGGGCTCTGCCCGACGCAGGATGTGCTGCCGGCCCTTAGCAAGGCTTTGCCCCGCACCCGCAGCCGTCCATGCCCCAGCCCCCGGCCCCCGGGGATTTGGGTTAGGGTATCCTGGACCTTTCTCCACCTCCTGATAACCTGGCCGCGTGGAGGGAGATAAGGCAGTGGCAAATCAGGCGGCCAGAGAGCTTTTGTTGTCTGGAACAGCTCCACACATCCCTGTTTGCAGCATCTGCTGCCTGGCCCCGCGGGGACAGGGACACGAAGGTAGCTGGGGCAAAGGGTTTCTGCCCACCCTGGAGGCACTGCCACAGCTCCGACAGCAGCACGAATGGGTTTATTTTCTTGTTGTAATTGCTAGCATGAGGCAGGGACAACAGGGGACACTTCTGACAGCTCCACTGGCCCCCAAACGTGGGCACCAGAGAAAGGCTTCATGCAGGGTCTGGTGTCCAGGGAGTTCCTTGGAGCCTCCCTTTCTGTTGGCTACTGGAGGTGGTTCTTTGGCATGGAGCAAGAGTGGCACCAGCAGGGATGGTAGCTTGAGGCTGACACTGGGTCTCCTCTGTCCCACCGCGGCTGTTTGACTGTTCATGGGGGGGTGGTGGCCACCAACTTTCTACCCCAGAAAGCAACTCCCTGAGGATTTGCTCCCAGGGTGTAATTAAAGTGTCCTTTGGGATGTAACTGAAAGCCAAATGCTGGGCTCCTGGGGGGCAGATAATTTTTACTTAGACTTCTGTGGGGACACTGTTGGTGTCCCTGTGCCTAGGAGGGTCCCATGGGTGCTCAGTGTAGATTAACGTCTCAGGGTGTCCCCAGGGAGGGCATGAATTAGTGGCACTGCCCAGGTGCAGAACCTGCAACATCTGCAGAGGTGCCAGGAGGGGACATGGTGGGGACAGGATGGACCAGGATCTGTCCCATGAGGAGGTCCAAGGGATGAGCAAAAAGTGGCAGTAGGATGGCAGGCAAGGGGACTCGCAGCTGGAGGCCACTGAGGGCCACCAAGGTGGCTTGTGGGGTGTCCACGTGCCCAGTGGCAAGCGGCAGAACCCTGTCATGGGTGTCCCTGAATNNNNGGATAGAGGAGAGGAAACTGCATTTCAAAGCACTTCACCCTTCTGAACCCTTCACAACTACCCCAGAGCCCTCTTGATGGATCCAGTGCCCCTGTGAGAGCGCACTGAGCTCCCTCTGGCCGGCCCCAGGGTCTCTGGTAGGAAGGGGCAAAGAAAAGGTGGGGAGAGGAAGAAGCCAGCCCACGCAGGAAGAGGGAGTAGAGCCCCCTGCTCAGCCCCGTGTTGGGTGGGGGACGTGGGGATGCTGCAGCCCCAGGACTGATGGTTGGGCCGAGGGGAGAGGGAACTCAACTGCTTCTCCTCATTCCCCTCCATTCTCACCACTGCACTGTGTGGGGGGAATTGGGTCAGAACCTGCCCTTGGCCCCTTCCCAATCTGCCAGCACCCAGAGCAGAGCCATGGGCACTGGAGAAGGTTGGCAGAGCCAGGCAAAGGCCACCCCTCACAGACCTGCCCAGGGTCCCCCAGCAAGGTGCCACCGACACTTGGCCATCCTCAGGCTGGTGCCTTCAGCCCCGACTGTGGCACCAGTCTGTGCTGCAGGGGCTGCTGCACAGGAGGGCTCCCGGGACTGGTTTGTTTTCACCACCCCAAGAAGTCCCTTTTGCCCCAGCCGGGCAGGGAGCTGCAGCAGAGGCAGCCACTGGCACCTTCTCGTCAGAAACAGCTTCCCAGTTTGCAGCTGGGCACTCTCCCGGTGAGTTAGCTTCACAGAGAACCACGCGAGCAGGCAGTGTAGCTCCCCAGATCTCACCAAAGCTGGGCTGTGGGTCCCAGCTGCTGTGGGCAGAGGTGAGGGGAGCAGCCGCGGGGGCTGAGTCTCTCCTGCCGCCGGCTCGCCGGGAGCGGAGCCCACGCCGACGGCGGCGGTCGGGCAGATGGAAGGACCAAACGATGGCTTTGCAGGGGGCCTGGGATTTGTTTGAGCCAGCGCTGCCTCCGTGAGTGACTCCGAGTAACGGATCCACTTGAGAAAGCTGCCATCTGCTCCCGGGCAACCAGCGCGGCAGGGCACGGATCTTCGGCTGCCTTCTCCAGCGGCCCCGGGTCCGGCCCCGCCAGCGGCGCTGGGCTTCGTGCAGCCTCCCGGGAGAGATTTGGGAATCAGAGGAGGCTTTGGAATGAGCAAAGAGCAGCAAGAGGGAAGAGGTGGCAGAGACGAGGCCGCGGGATGCTGCGCTGCCGGCAGCTCGGCGGTGGTGAGGTTGGCAGAGGAGACCTCACCAGATCCCTTCTTTTTTTCCACGGCTGAATCTCGAGTGCCTCCTGCCTCCAGCTGGGCTGGAAATGCCACAGAAACAGATGCTCCAACGCAGCACAGAGAGAGCCTCCAGCCTGGGCAGAAACCAGACATGAAAAATAGATGCAGGGCTTACAGTGCTGGCCCCACCGGTCAGATGGGGCTGGGGTGGACTGGAGGAGCCCTCACACCCACACCCACAGCCCACTGCAGCCTCAGCAACTCCCAAATTCAACCCCCCTGGTCCTCAAAAAAGCAAACCCAGCTCAGGAGGTCTGCTGAGCCGTGCCCGTGAGCTCAGGGACCCCTCAAGGCTCAGATGCCTGCATTTTTACGCCAGGGTGATAAATCCTGCAGCAGGCAGCATGCCCTGGCCGGAGCGATCCCTGCTGCTCCCCAGGGGCTTGCTGGGACGGAAGGAAGCTCAGCGCTGGGTCTGCAGGGACAGGAGCGGCTGCGGCGGGACCCGGCTGGGTGGGACCATTTTTGGTGTCCTTTTGATTCCGCTAAACCCAAAACAAGGGAGCAAAGGTGCCCGGCCCTGGCACTGCCCTCTGCTTCTCCAGCACCAGAGAGTGCCTGCTGCATGCACAAAGCTGATGAGGAGAATGAGGATAGTGAGGAAGAGAAGGTTGAACATGGGGAAGAAGAGAAGGTTGAAGATGGGGAAGATATGGGGAGGGGGGGGTGGAGGAGGAGCAGGATGAAGATAAGGAGAATGGGGAGAGTAACAATGGGGGAAAAGAGGAGGAGGAGGATGGGGGAGGAAGAAAAGGCTGAGTGGGGAGAAGGAAGATGATCATGATGGGAGGAAGAGGAAGGTAAAGATGTGGAGGATAAGAAGGAAGAGGAGGATGTGGAAGATGGGGAGGAAAAAGACGTGGAGGATCGAAAGGAGGAGAAAGGAAGAGGAAGATGAGGATGGGGAGGGTGGAGAGAGGATGTGGAGAATAGGGATGAAGAGGAAGATAAAGATAGGGAGTAAGAGGAGGATAAGGATGGAGATGGGAAGTCAAAGGAGGAAAGGTAGGGAGGAAGAGGCTGGGGAGGCTGAGGCCAGGCAAGGGGAGGCAGGCAGGCTGGCAGGGCGGCATGAGGAGCCGAGCAGGAGCGGGCAGGCGAGGCTGGGCGCGGCAGGGACAGGGGCAGCAGCGCGGAGCCCGGCCGGGGGCGCTGATTAACGGCGCTGCCGCCCAGCACCTGCCGCCTGGCAGCACCCAGCCCCCGGCCTGTGCCCGCGGAGGGACTCCAGAAGGGTTCCATTTGCACAAAGTGCTGCTGCAAAGAGGAGCCAGAGGCTGCGGCAGGGAGCCGGGCGGGCAGGCAGTGCCAGCGCAGCTCCCCTCGGCCTGGGCCACGGGAAAACCCGCGGGGGGACGCGCAGGAGACAACTGCCTGCCCCCTGGCACTGCAGTCCCAGTCTGGGAGAAGATAGGACTCAGCCCATGCCCCCATCCCCAGGGGTCCCCAGCACGCTCTGCCACCGGGGGCTGCCCACACACCCCTCACAATGCCAGCTCCCTGGCAAAGCTTTGCCCTTGTCACAGGCAGCATCCTGCAGCTCTGCAGCTTGGCGAGGAAAACTGAGGCTGTTGAGGGGAAAACTTCCAGACCCGGGAAGGAGAAATTTCCTTTGCTGGAGCTTCAGCCCACGCTGCTGGGACCTGCAGGGCTTGGCACTGCCACAACATCCGCACACCCTCGCCTCTCACCCTCGGGCATCCCAGCCCTGCTGACCCATAGCACTATTACTGGGAGCCCAGCTCTCTGTGGGGTATCTGAGCCCACCAGCACTGCTCTCTGCTCCACAGTAGCCCCCCAAAACTTCTGCTCACCTCCCCCCCACCCCTTGCACCAAAGTGGCCTCCCCTTGAGTGTTTCAGCACCCTCCAGGGTGAAGCCCTTTGTCCTTCTCTGCACCAGGCCCTTCTCTTCACCGTCTCATCTTTCTACTGCACCTCAGCCTGGTCCCCTTTCTGTCCCCCAGCTGCAGAGGAGGGGTGAGGGCAGCACCCACCCTCACCCCGGGGTGCTGGAGCCAGCTCGCTCTGCCTCGCGCCGACAGTTTCCTTTTTCTCTCTCTTGTTTCCTTGGTTTCAAGGTTTTTTTCTTCTTCATTGAGCCCCTAATTAAAACAAAACAGAAGCCAAACAACAACTAGGGAAGATTCCCAGCTTCAGGGTGCTCAGAGGGGACCACAGCTGCCCCCACAGGCTTGGGACCCAAAGGTCTTGTCCTGGTTCCTTGGTTTTGCCCCAAAGCTTTCAAAGCTTTCCAATCTCTCCCTCCCCCTGTGCTGGATCCAGCCAGACCCCAGCAGGTCCCCTGCTCAGCATCACCCAGCTGTGGTCCCCACTGTGCTGGGGTGTGAGTTCCCCCTCCCTGCTGTCCCTCTGTGTCTGCTTCCATCAACATTTGGAGATAAGCTTCCAAACGAAGCCACTTGGCCTTATCAGCCACCAGCTCACCATTCCCCATCAACCCAGCAGGGCTTGGAAGAGGCTCTGAGGGGAAAATGGACCATAGATAGCCAAAGTTCTCCTTCTCCAAATGCAAACCAGCCCCAGAGCCTGCAGCAAGGCTCCAGAGGGCACTGGTGGCTCTGGGAAACCATCTCATGGCCCCTGCCTGGGCAGTGCCACCCTCCTGCAACAACCCACGGAGCAGCTCAGCACACCTGGGTTTTATTCCTGGTTCTGCTGCTGGCCCAGGGATGATTCTGGGAAGCTGTTTCCCTTCTCCTTGCCTTTGTTTCCCAAATCAGCCTTTCCTAAGCCCAGCAAGATGCCCACAGAGACTCAGAGTTCACATCACTCCCCCGCCCCCAAAAGGTGCACAAACAGCAGCAGCTCTGAGCATCTGTGGGTCCTGCATCCTCTCAGCCCCCACCTCCATGTTTCCTTTTCACAACGTGTGAAGCCCCAAGTACAGGAACCAGCTGCCAGCAGCTTCCAGTCCCCAAAGCTGCTCTGGGGAAAAGCAGCTGCTTGCAGGAGCCTCACCACAGGAGTGTCCCCTGGGACAGGGCTGCAGTCTTCCTCTCTTCCTCCAAGTCCTGAGGACCATGGCAGGAGGGAGATGATCTGCAGTGAGAAGTGTGGGGGGAGAAACACCAACGATGGCAGCAAACTTGCTCCACTGAATACCCAGCTGCTTGGAAACAGCAAATCAAACCATCCCAGGTAAGCCCTGCTGCTGCTGCTGCTGCTGCTGCTGCTGCTGCTGCTGCCTACAGAGCCCCCACCCCACCAAGGGTTCCTGTTAGGGTTCAGCTCTTTTAGAGACTCCCTTACTGGTGGTGGAGGAGCACTAGTGGTGAATGGCATGGAGGAACACAACCAGAAACCCTCTCTACCCTTCACTGGCAGGATCTTGGTGCATGGGAGCTGGGCACTGCCCTGGGATGTGGGCAGGGATTGAAGGAGGTGAGGCATCAGCCCCTGGGTGCTGCATCTTGCTCAGCAGGAGCCTGGTTCCCAGAAAATGCAGCTGCAAGCCCTGGTGCCAGAGCACAGAATCATAGCAGCAGAGAACTGTTTGGGTTGGCAGAGACCTTCAAGATCAAGTCCAACCACCAAGCCAAGGCCACCATGACCACTAAACCATGCAAGGAGTCCCAACCCCAAGCAGCTCTTCAGGGAACCAGATCTGGGCACAGCACTCAGCAGCTGCAGCTGTGGGCAGGGTGGTGGCCCTGGGACAAGTGTGCCAGGCTGGGAGCTGCTGGCTCCTCTGGGCTCCATCCTGCGCTCGCTGCCTGCCTTGAGCCTGTCTCAGGGGTGAGCTTGTTCCCTGCTCTTCTCCCAAAGCTTCTTGCCCTGAAAGGTTGGAGCAGATGATCCTGGAGGTCCCTTCCAACCTGGTGTTCAGCAAAACAAACCTTGAGTCCACTGAGCCCTGGTTGTGGACAACAGAGCTCTGCCTGGCTGCTCAGGGCTGGTTCCTCCTCCTTCCCAGCTGGCAAACAGCATCATGGACAGCTCAGCACACAGCACCTGGCTTCTCGTGGGACTCCTCCATGGGCAGCAAGCAGCAGGGCCACCACCCAGGTGCTGGGGGCCATGGGGAGAGCTGCTCCTTGCACCCATGGGTGGACAAGTGAGTGGCTCTGCTGGCTTCCAAACATCCCCAAATTTGGGTCCCACAGGGAGGAATTGCCTGGCCCTGTGGAGGGTTTGGCCTCACTGCCCCTGGTCTCAGCTTTCCCACTTGCAGAAGCACTTTTGGTCCATCCTCTGTGATGAGACAATCACAGGACTCTGTATGTTGGACAAGACCTTCAGCACCAACCAAGGATCCCACATCAACCAGATCCTGGCAGTCTTTGTTGGGCCTTACAGGAAAAGGATCTTTGGCACAGGGATCAGAGGCTGAGAAAGGTGTGGATGTGGCACTTGAGGACATGGGTTTGTGGCCATGGTGCTCTTAGGCTGATTGGCACTAACGATCTTAGATGCTTCTTCCAACCAAACCAGTTCTATGGTTCTAACAGAAGTCCAGGCTTGGGCTCTGCTCAGGGCAGGGCAGTGGAAAAGCTCAGCCCCTGAGCACGACTGGCACTGGCTACATGCATCCCATGAAATGCTGCCCAAAGCCTGCAGTGGGCACAGGACAGTGCCAGGGTGGTTGAGCTCAGCCCAGGGCATGAGGGTTGCTGCAAGCCATGAGTGAGCTGGGCTGAGTGTCCCCTTTGGGCAAGGCCTGCTGAGGGCTGGGGGGGGTGTGGAGAACCAGCAGCTCCTCCTGGCTTGCTGCAGCAGCTGCAGGGGCAGCTCCCAGCCCTGAGGATGGGTTCCCACCTGCCCGGGAGACCTCAGTGGTGTGGCTGTCCTGGTGGGGAAGGCAAGGGGGGGGTGTGGGGGGGCAAAGTTTGATCCCCACGGGAATGGGAAAGTCAAGCACCCTACTCCTGCTGTGCTGCAAGGCTGAAGGTGGCTGCCCCATGCCCCAGGTCAGGCTCCTGCCCTGTGCTGAGTCTGCCCAAGGGGACAAGCCAAGAGGAGCCCTGGGATGTGGGTGCCTGCCCTCAGCTCCGGGGTGGGGGTGGCTGCATCCCTCCCCTTCACCCCCAACCCAGCTGCACCCCAGAGACTAATCCCAGCAGACCCCAAGCAGCCCCTCACAAGACCGATGCCAGGGCAGTGGTGAGGAGCCCAGGGCCCAAAAACAGCCAGGGCACCCCGGACCCTCAGCGAGGGGCTGGCATGGGGAGAGGAGCCTGCGAGAGGGTGAGGAAGGAGTTAACCCCCCGGCACTGCCACCCCCCTCTCCTGCTTCTCCGCTAACTTTGGGAGGAAGGGAATAGCGGCAAGGTAGGAGAGGAGGAAGGAGAGAGGAGACAGATGAGAGAGGAGCAGGGAAGGGGGAGCGGGAGAGGAACAGACGGCGGAGAGGGAGCGTGGGGGGGAGCTGCTGACGCTGCCTCCATCGCAGCGAGAGGCAGAGAGGGGAGCAGGGGAAAGAGGGGAAAAAAGAGAAGGCAAAGACCAAGGGAACATGGGAGAGGGAGAAGGAAGGAGCCGGAGCGAGGGAGCATGTGTGAAAGAGGCAGAGAGAGAAGGGGCCTCTTTGATTCCCCTGCCTCATACCAGACAGTGTCTAGACTGCAGCAATTATTGTCAGCTCGGAACACCCAGGCTCTGCCATTCCAGCTGAAAGGGAGCTTAACAAAGAGCGGGGAGGGGAAAAAATGCCCTGCCGGCAGAGCGCCGAGCTCCCCCCGGCACAAGGGGCTCTTGGAGGGTCCTCCATCACCCCAGTCCCCGGGCAGCCCCAGCCCCAGGTGCCCTGGCAGTGGGGGGAGCTGGGTGCGAGGTGGCTGTGGGGTGTGAGTGGTTCCCAGCCCAGAATGTGGCTCCTGGGCTGGTTCTGGGATGCAGCAATGCCTGCGAGGCCAAGTTATGGAGCTCAGGGCTAGGGGGGGGAGCCCCTGGGGAGGTTGGAGGTAGCTCAGCCAAGGGGCAGCTTCCCCAGCTGGCAGCATCCAGCCGTAAGGTGCCATGGAGCATGGTCAGATGGGCACCTTGGCCTCACCATGGACTCCAGGAGACATGGACACCTCCTCCAAGCACAGAGCTGGGCACCATCGTCCTGCTTGGGGCTCCCAGCAGACGCTGCTGCTGCAGCTCTGGAGCTCACTCGGGTTTCAGGAAGGGATGGGAGGTCGCTGGTGTGAGGTCACAGGAATCAAACCCACTCCTTCCTCTCCTCCATCCTAGCTCCTCACTGCCAACCAAGGAGTTACCTCTTCCCATCCCAGGCCCTTTGCTCTCTGGGGGACTTTTGTGCCTTTGGGATGTGCCTTGGAGTGTGGTTAAGCCTACCAGGGGGGATTAATGCCCAAGACTGGCTGGGAATGAGGAATTCCTGCCCTCTGCTGGAAACACCCTCCGGTGCCCACCCAGCTCCTGGTGAGAGCCAGCTCCAGACACCTCCGAGGGGAAGAGGTCAGGAGGAGAGCTCATGTGCCCTGTCTCCACCATGCCCATGGTTTTGGGGGTGGCAGTGATCCTACCCTGCTGCCTGTGGGGCAAATGAGCTCCTCTGGGAACATTCCCAGCTCCAGGGTCATGCCACCTCACCACTTGGCAGAGCCAAGTGACCTTCTCTGCTGCTGGATGGCGTGAGGGACCACCCCCCCGAGCCCCAGGGCTGTTGTGCTGGGGAGCTGATCCCTCCACATACCCAAGTGCAGCTCAGCTTTAATTAGCACTTTGGATGCTTGGGAAGGAGGCAGAGCCTGGACACCTCCTCCCGAGCAATGCAGTGCCAACAGGGAAGCTGCCCAGCTCCAAGCTTGCCTGTGTGGGCTGGGGTGACATTGCTGTGGGGTCTAAAGCACGGCAGATACCCTCAGCAAGCCCCAACTGGACCCCTCACAGCAGGGGCACCTCTGCTGAAAGGGAGTTTTGTGAAAGACCCAACAACAGAAGTTGTTCTGTTCTGGCAGCAGTTTGAGAGGTGCCCAACCCAGTGCCAGCTCTGCTGAGCTGTTTGTCCTTGTCCCCTCTCTGCCCCTGGGGAACAAGATCCATTCTCTGGCCAGCTCTGCTCACGACTGCTGAACCAAGGACTGCTCACCTGTGTACCTGGCTCTGATGTTGCTCTGTGGATACAATCAGACCCAGGCAGGATCTGGCCACTGTGGCAGAGCAGAGGAGATGACAGCAGAGGTCAGACAAAGGATCAGGATGGCAGAACCTGCCCAGGGAGGGGCCTGGCCCCTCGGTTTACCTTGGCTGGTTACAGCATGCCATGGAGATGCTGCTGCTGCCTGGGTGAGGCCTGCAGGAGCAGAGCTCTGCCCATGGCTCTCCCATCACCATCCCATGGCAGTGGTGCTCTCTGGTCCCAGTGCTGTGGGGCTGAGCTCCCTCACACAGCTGGCATCACTTCTGCATCCTGGGGACAAGGCCTCCATGCCCAGCAAAGTCCTACCCCCAGGGCTGGGTATGTGCCATCCCTGCAGGATGCTGAGCTGGCAGCTGTGGCTGCTGTGCCAAAAGCAGAACCTGCCAGGAGCAGTGGAAGGGCTCAGCCTGGTGAGCTGGAGAGTGCTTAACCTTCTGAGAACTTCTGCCCAGCCTGCCTGGACCCAGAGCTGGGCCACAAGGAGCCTGCAAGGTGACTCTTGGACTCAGGGAGGTCTTTTCCTGAAGATCTGCCAGCTCCAGGGCGGCAAAACTACCACTCCAGGGCTCTGTGGCACAGACCAGGCACAGCTGGGAGCAACCAGAGAGGCCTCCCTGCTGGACCCCCACCCAGATCCAAGGGGTGCCAATGGAAGGAGGAAGAGTTTGCTTTCTGCCTTCCCTCCCAGAGCAGTCAGGCAGCTTCCAGAGCAGTTTGGGAAGCCTCACTCCAAACGGTGCCTGTGTGAGACCCAACCCTGCAGGGACATCAGGGTGCCAGCAGCATGTGCCCACCATCAGGCTCCCTGAGCCCCCTGCTCCTTCCCACCTCCGACACACTCACAGCCCCACGGAGCGGGAAGAGGAGGGAGCTGGGAGGCCACAGACACCAGTGACACCCTCCCTCCGTGGCCGGGTGGGGAATTGGCCACATCCTGCTCGCCGCAGGGCAGACAGGGGAGCAGCGACGGAGGCGTCAAGGGTGGGAGGGTGTGGGGCAGCCCCAGCGCTGCCGCCACGGCAGGGGCACTGCCAGCCAGTCCTCAGCGTCCTGTCCCCACCACCATGCCATGGGGGATCACCTGGGGCAGCCCTGGCAACCCCTGTGACACCTCCTTGCCCCCTGCAGATGCTCCCTGCCTGCTTTCCAGTCCCTCCAGATTTGGTTGGCTTTTTTTTCCTCTGGCTGGTTGGTTGTTGGGTGTATTTCGTCCCCCGCNCCGCCCCGCTCTCCTCTTCCTCCTCCCCACCCCCTGCAGGGATCTGACTAACGCTGGGGCTCTGCTTGCCAGCTCAGCTGGAAAGGAATTTAACCATTGCCTGGCGTGGAGGGAAGCAGCCGAGAGTTCAGACCTCCCCCGGAGAGGAGCGACCCTTCCTCCATGCACCACCCGGGACCCCCGGGCTCCCCCACTGGGTGCCGGCTGGAGGGTGCTGCAGGAGGAGGGGTGCACAGTGCCAGCACCCAGGGCGAGCAGTGCACCCAGCCCAGGGTACAGCAGCCCTGGTGGGGTGCTCGGAGGTGCCCTACCGTTCTTTGGGCCGGTTGGAGCCCCAGTGCCCACGGCTCGACCCGTGGGAGCTCCCAGAGCACCCCTTCAGCTTGCCCTCCCCGGGAGGGTTCAGCAGTGGAGGACCAGCCCCGACTCTGGCTCCCAGCAGGGCAAAGCAAGCCCAAAGCCTTGGCCTGGGTGATCCCAGAGCCTCTGTGGCAGAGCTGGGAGCTGACTTCCCCCTCCCCAAGCCTCCACCGCGCTGATGTGCTGCAGCCAAAGCTCCCCTTGCAGTCTCCTGCTCACTGCAGAAGGAACTCCACGTCCAGTGCCAGGGCGCAAAAGAGCCCGCAGGAGGGGGCTGCCCCTGCCAGTGCCCAGTGGGCGCGCAGGAAGCACAGCCCCTCTGGAGATGTGCCTGGCAAGGAGGAAAGGGCACAGAGCGCAAAGCTGGCAGCAGGAGAGCTGCAGCCAGAGCCTAACCCTTGGCTGCTGGGGCCTGCTGGAGTGGGGTCCAGCACACGCCACGGAGGCAGGGCGGGTGCCGAGTGTCTGCAGACGGAGAGTCCAGCACCTCCCCGAGCTCGGTGCTTGCTGCCTGTGCAGGACCCGAGCGTGGCTCAGCCTGGGACTGCAGAGCTGAGCTCTCCAGACACCTCCCCGCAGCCCCAGCCCAGCCCAGCCACAGCCTGAGCGCCACAGCCCGGCGCAGGGGCTGAGGACACCAGAGATGAGGGGCGGAGAGCACCCAGCCCACTCCCACCTTGGTTTTCTGCCCCAGCCGCTGGTGCCGGAGGCAGCAGGATGGGACCCCTGAGCCCTCACTGTGTGCCAGGAGAGGCATAGAGCCCCTGCAGTGCCACACTGCCCATGCCAGGGGATGAAAGAAGTGATGGCAGGAGATGGAGTGGGGCCAGGTTCCGAGCATCCCTAGGCAAGGAGCCCTCCCGTTTGCTCCCAAATCCCCCCCCCCCAACCCGGCCCTGCCTGCTCCGTGCCCCGCAGCAACCCCAGCAGGCAGGAAACGCCGCAGGAGCCAAAGGGATTGAGAAACTGCAGGCAGCAGGATGAGACCGGAGCCAGCACACACAGGATGTGACTCGGGGCTGACAGGACCGCCGGGGGGTGTCACCAGGAAGTGGTACCTGGGGCCCATCCTGTACCCTCCCTGCCGTGCTCATGGCCAAGCCCCAGCCCAACCTCTGCTCCCCGCACAAGTCACCAGGTCCTGTTTGTGCTCTGCCACCTAAGCTCTCCCTTAAGAGCACACTGATGTCTCCTCCACCCACCCCTGCCCCTCACAAGATGTCACTCAGGGCTGTCCCTGCCACCACAGCACCCAACCCCATCAGCACAGCAAGCCTGCACTGGGAGGGTTTAGGGGGCTCAGACACTGGCCAGACCTTCCTCTTGTCCTGCCTCAAACCAGCTGTTGCAGTGCTGCAGGAAAGGAAAGGAGAAAGGAGAGGAGGAAGGAAGAGAAGCAGAGAAAACCAGAGGAGGAGGAATCCTTTGCTTCCCCACTATACACCCGACACAGCTTTGCTGGCTTCCCACCAGCTCCCCAGGCTGAGGCTGACTGGTCCCAGGCTGGCCCCTTCCATAGGTGCTGCCATCCTTGCAGCTCCTGGCTCCCTGTCCCTCTCCTTCCTGTCCCCTGTGCGTGCCCTGGGCCCCGATGGGGACCCCAGCACCTTGCAGAGGTGCAGCATGGCCAAGGAAGTCCAACTCAAGAGCTTGCAGAAGTGTCTGCTTGGGAGGAGACACCCAGCCTCAGGCACAAGCCAGTCTCCTGAAAGGCAAGAAGGGTTGAGCTAAGACCCCCACCCCTGGCACCCCAAAGTGCATTGAAACCAGGAGAGCCCAAAGCCCCTGGTGGGCAGGACTCAGTGGTTTTGTGGTTCACCCCAAACCAACCCCAGCTTTGGCTCACCCTGGTATGAGCACGGAGGAGTCAGCATCACATTGATCCCTCGAGCAAGGGGACCCATTTTAGTGTCTCCAGCAAGGGCTCAGGGCCCATCTGAGGCCTTGAGGGTTCCCAGGGCCACCCTGTGCTGCTGCAGGGCAGGGAGCAGGTCTGCAGAAGGGCTGTGTCCCCATGGAGGGGCTGGGAGGTGTCCCCTTTGCAGGGGAATGGCTCACACAAGTGTCACAAACAGCCAGTGCTCAGCAAAGGGGTTTGGCTGGGTGGGGACCCTTCAGCCCAGGAGCTCAGCTCAGTTCACAGCCTGCCTGTCTCCCAGGCTCAGCAGCTACCCCTCCACATTGGGAATTATTCTTGCTGGATGAGGAAAAACAGCAGCAAGGAGATGGATCCAGCAGCTGAAGCCAGTAAAGGCCAAAGCTGGATCAGCTGTGTCCCTTCTGTGGGGCAGGGCAACAGGCAGAGGTCAATCTGCTGTGGGTCAGAGTCCAGGACACCCAACATGCTGCACCCCCTGGTAGAAAAGGGCATCTCAGACCCCTGCAGAGAGACACAACAGAAAAGCTCCTGTCTTGGCCCAACACAATCTCAAGGGCTCTGAGCTGCTGCAGCTTCCTTTCTCCATCTCTCCACCCAGGTGGCTCAGCACAGCCCAAGGACACACTCCCAGGGAAGAAGAAACCTCTAAAGCCTGGAAGGGAGAAATGGGGATGCAGGAGTGCAGGTTAGCCTGAAGGCCTTGAGCCCCTGATGGGATGTGTCTCTGGACCCAGCAGGATACAGAGGCAAAGCAGCACATCACAGCAGCTCCCTGGAGCATCACAGCTGCTCTCTGAGCAATGCAGAACCTCCAAGGTGGGGCAAAACCTTTATCCAGCACCCATGATCCAGGAGGGTCTCCACAGAAAACATGGGATGCCTTTCCATGGCCAGCTCCAACCCGGGCATGGAGGCAGCAGCTGTGGGGCCGTGAGGGGACCTCTGCTGTGCTCCACTCCCTTGGTCACTCGCAGAGGAGCTGCTGGGGACTCTGTTTCCTGCCTGTGGAGGAACAGCAGATTTACCACAGACTGGAAGCCTCAGAAAAGGCTGAATCATCCTGGAGCTCAGGGTGAAGCTGGAAATTTCTTTGGAATGAAACCCAGAAATACCTGTGCTGGGCAGGGGAGAAGTCTTTGAGGATGTCAAACCATCTTCTTCCAGCACTCCCAGGCTGACCTGTTGCATTTGGATGCTTTCTAGAAGAATTTTATGACTTTTTCATTCCAACAAATCAAATTTTTTTCAGTTCAAGAAGTGACCTCAACATGGAAGAAGAGATCTGATGGAAGTTAGGCAATCCTCGACCATAAACCCCCCAGATCCACACTCAGGATGTCCCCTTTGGGTACCAACCAACTCTCCCCATTCTCTCACCCTGCAGCATGGTACTGCACTGCTGGCCCAGAACCACTGCAGCATCTCTCTCCTCCGAGGAGGATGAGCACTTTGGTTCACCTTCCACACCGACCTCTGAGCCTGCCCTGTCCTTCCTCCACAAGACCCTCACTCAGCCTCAGAACCCTGGTTAAGGAGAGAGACTTAAGCATCCTTAGCAACAACTCAACAACCCAAGGGCCTCCTCTGCTCTTCCACTGGAGGAGACTCCTTTGGGGAGGGAAAAGAGAATCTCTTCTCCAGAGACCTGCTCTCCAATCCACCCAACTCAGCTCAGCCTTCTCGCCACCACCCACAGCCCCCACCTCCGTCCCCTGCCCCCCAGACCAGTGCCATCACATCCAGCTCCAAGCTCACCATACAGCCATGGCCAGGAGGAAGGATTTACCACCCCAAAAAGGCTGATGTGGAGGATGTTGGGGGGGAGGCTAAAGAGCTGCTGTGCTGCATTGCCAGTCCCTGTGCCTGGTTGGGGGGGTGGGGGCGGGGGCAACGGGCGGCAGGACTCTGCCCTCCAACCCCAGCGAGGAGGAGGAGAAACCCCAGGAAAGGAGCAGAGGAGTGGAGGCGTAAACACGGCACAGCCACCGCACCTCAGCCTGCTTCGTTATCTCGGCTCGGGCTGGAGCCGGGTTTGAGGGGAGCAGAAATCTCAGCAATTAAAGATATGTCGTGTCAAAAAACCTCCAAACTGATTAAAGTTGAAGGCTCCGTTTTCTTCTTTTCATCAGAGAAGGGAATCAAAACCTGCCTGGAAAGACGCTCCCCCCCGTTCCCAGCGCTCCGAAGGCAGCGCCTGCATCCGTCCTGCTGTGTCCCTGCATTTTAATTACCACCTTATTAATATTCATGAGGCTAGGCACTCAAGGGGGATTGCAGTCTGTCATTCTCTCTCTCTTTCTCTCTCTCTCTCCCCCCCTCTCTCTCCTGAATCTGTGGGGTTTTTTTCTCCCTCCCTTCCCTTTCTCAACAGTTGGTGTGATGCAGATCCGCACGCGTCAAGGGGGCGTGGGGAGGGGGCCTGCGCTGGGTGGCACAGCTGGGGGCGGGGGTGGGTGATGGGTTGACCCCTCACTGGCTGTGGTAGCCCTGAGCATCGCACCCAGAGCACAAACTTTGGGCTGCGGAGTGGCGCCCACCTCGGAGCAGCCTGCGAGTGCCACGCTGCTGGGCGTGAGGCTGGCACATGGGCAGAGCTGCCACGCTCGGTCCCCAGCCTACCGCTTCTCCCTGAGGACAGAGCAGCCTGCACTCCAGTGCACTCCGTGCCCCAGTCCAGCCTCACTCCAGCTGCCCCTGCAGCCCAGCTCTCCCCCACCCACCTCTCCCTGCTGAAGCAAGTGAGAGCACCACAGCATGGCCAAGGGACCACCATCACGATCATAGAACCACAGAATGGGAAGGTTGGAAGGGACCTCAAAGCTCATCCAGTTCCACCCCCCAGCCACAGGCAGGGACACCTCCCACTAGCACAGGGCACTCAGGGCCTTGTCTAACCTGGCCTTGAACACCTCCAGGCAGGGAGCAGCCACAACCTCCCTGGGCAACCTGTGCCAGTGTCTCACCACCCTCACTGTAAACAGCTTCCTCCTAACATCCAGGAGCCACAGCCTCGGCCTCGGGGTGAAGTGGAACCTAATACACCTCAGATGAACCCACCACGGAGGTGACCCCTCCAGCTGTGCCCCACCTACTGCTGCAGTTTGCTGCCTGGGCAAACTGGATCCCATTTGCTTTCTGAGGTCCAGGGCACTGGCATGACCCAGCAGGAGAGAGGGCAGAGAGCCTGGCTTGAGGGCACAGAGGGAATGAGATGGTGATGGAGCTGCAGGTAGATGGGTCGGCTTGCTCGGAGATGAGCAGTGTGGGGTCTGCCCACTCCTCACCTTTAACCCTTTCAGTAGCCATCCCTGGCCACAGTGCCCAGGTGGGCAGCAGAGAACTCGCCAGGCTTTGCAAACCCTTCTGCTCCTTCTGGAGGAAAGCACAGGGGAGCCAACCTGTGCCCTTGCAGCTCCCTTGAACTGGCTCCACCATCCCACGCTGCTCAAGAGCTCTTGGCTGCCCCAACCCAACAGCTGCCAGCTGCAGGCTGGAGCCCACCTCCATTTGGCAGTCAGCCGCAGCCACACCTCACTGCCACCTTCCCCAGCATCCTCCTCTTGGCCAAGGGCACCCAAAGCACCACGGGGAGCCCAAAGTCTGTTTGGGGATGGCTCCTGCAGCCCAGAGTTCTGCCTCCTCTCTGCCAACCACCTGCAAGCAACCTGTCGAGAGCCACTCCAAGTCTGCCTCCCCACCGCCCCACTTGCTCAGCTCCACAAATATTTGAGTTAGGGCCCCCCGGGGAGCGGCAGTCACCGAGTAACTGATTTCTCCTCCTTCATTATACCTCGGTGTAATTTACCGAGGGACGGCGGCGTGTGCCTCCGCTCCAGCCAATTCCCAGCAGGGCTCCCGGGAGCTCACAAATCAGGCAGAGGCAAGGCATTAGAATATGAAAGGTGAGGTTGGTCTCCCCACTAAGACTCATCTTGCTCTTCCTCAGCTCCAGCAGCCCTGAACTCTGCTTTCCCTCCACCTGCTGTCTCTGGGGATGGGCCACGGGGCCCTAGCTCCTGTGTCTTCGTGGGCAAGGAGGAGAGAAGGGTCCAGTCCTCAGAAGCATCTCAAGAGATGCCAAGGAAGCTGATGCAGCAAAGGTTTCCAAGTAAAACCATCTCACCTGGCCCTAAACTCTGACTTCTTCCCAGCTGGGTGAGTAGCCTGTGCCTCAGTCTCCACGGCTACAGAATCCCTCCACTTACTGGCTTAAGACCCTCACCACTTGGAAGCTGGAGGTCTGTAAAAGACAACCAGCATCATGGATCCATCTGTGCTGCATCTCCAGCAGGGAGGAGCTGGAGGACGTGTGCCAGCAGAGCTCTATAGTTACCAGCAGGAGCTCAGAGAGTCGCCAAGGAGAAAGAGAAGGGAGGGAGGAATCTGAACCAAGGATGCACAACCAAGCTGCTTGGCCTTGCTGTTCCGTGATGCAGGAGGGGTGGGGAGTGGTCTTGGTGGACCCACCTCAGTTCAAACCCAACCCAACCAAGCCCGTGGCCAACCACCACATCTCAGCCCTGTGTCAGAGTGCCAGGGTGGGAGCAGGTCACCCTGGGAGGTTCATTCATGGTGGCTCATGAAGGATGCTCAGACCTCTTGCCAGTCTTTTAGCAGCATCTCTGGGCTGGGCAGGAGTTGTCCCTCTCCAGCCCCCCAGCCCTGGCCAGCAGCAGGGATGTGAGCCCAGAGCAAGGCTCCAGCCAGGCTCGGACACAGCTCTGCCCCAGCTGCACTGCAAACAGTGGAGGGCAACAGTTTGCTTCCTGGAAACCCAGAAAAAGAATTCTCTTTTTTCCTGAGGAGCTGCAGCTTGTAGACAACCTGTGATGGAGCTCTCCAAGAGCTGGGTGCTCCCCCTTCCACCTCCTCTACGAAGACAAAGGCTTGGCAGATGGTGGTGGTGCTCTGCGAGGCTCCTGCTCAGCTGTTCTTTGGGCTGGGTGCACGAACCCTCAGTCTCAGGCTTCCCATCGGGTCTGAGCGCTCTGCAACCTGCCCATCCCCAAACCCTCCCTTCCCTGGGCTACCTCAACTTCTCAGGGCTCTTCCCAGCAGCTGACTCAAAGCCCCGCGGCTGTTCAGCCCATAACAAAGGGCTCCTTCTCCCCAGCCTTCACCGGGCTGGAGTTAAACAGGCTCGGCTGAAAACAAACCAGACAAAGCCCCTGCAAGCAGCTCCAAGCCCCCGGGCCCTTGCCCGTGCTCGGGGCACGGAGCTCTCCAGGACGCCTCAGCTCATTCCCTGGCATCCTGGGGGAAGCAGCCAGGTCCTGTTTGCTCCTTGGCCTCTTGCTGCTGGGCGCTGTGGGAGCCGACTAAGGGATGTCTGCAGGCACAAGGTGCCGGGGAGCTGCACCCGCCCCTGCCTGCAGTGCTCTTGGGTCTGCTCCAGGCTCTGGCCGTGCTGCCAGTGCCACCAACCCCCCGGAGCAGCTCAGAAGCAGCCCTCACGGGCACCACGTGGCCTCCCCAGGCGTGTGGACCCCGACCAGACCTATCCAAACAGGATGCCTGATCCAGCCCCTCGCAGCTCCCATGGGAAACATTCACCCTCTCCCATTTTTTTTTGGGTGGGAGGGCAGCTCCCCATCACTGGGCAAAGTGTCCTCCTCCCCCCAGCAAGGCAGCTACCAGCCTGCTGGGGCAGGAGGTGATGGCAGACAGAGCTCTCCATCAACCGGGGGCGGGATCTTTGGCAATGCCAGCCCCGAGAGAGGTTGCTGGCCCCTGGGTGGGCGAGGCAGGAGGGTCCGGGGGGTTCTGCGCGGGTAGCTCCTGATCAAAGCGGCCGGGGCCGGGGAGAGAGGAGCGGGGGCGGCGGGAGATGAAACGGAGCAAAGTTCTCCGGGTTCGGACGGGGAGTTGGAAAGGATTCGATGGCAGCTTGGAAGAGGAGGAGAGGGCCGGGAGCAGCAGCGTTCAGCAGAAAGGAATGTCCTGATGGGACGCAGCCTGAACGCCGTCCAGGACCCCCCCTTCCCAGGGCTGCTTAAAAGCCCCGGACCTCTCCAAGCCCTTTAATTGGAGCTTTAAAAAACTTCCTTGTTCCTTGACGCGGAGAGGTTTGCGTTTCATGCCCAAAATGACTCAATTCCCCCTTCCCTCCCCACANCTAGCCCCTCCAGCCTCTTGTGTGGATTCTTGTTCTCCCCTAATAATCCACATCCCAGCTGCCTCCCTCTGCCTTCGCCCTCCTCCTCCTCCCTGCCTCTCTCGCTCCCTCTTTCTCTCTCCTCCCCCCTTCCTCCCCCTTTCCATAACTCAACAGCTTGTCAGGCTGGTTCCAGACTGCTGGCGCCAGGCTT
>VWZE01006495.1:195994-231224 GCA_013396675.1 Eubucco bourcierii | reverse complement strand
AGGCAGCCCAGCCCCACCGCATGAGCCACAGCGAAGCAGCCTTTATCTCCCCAGCACTCCCCGCTGCAGAGCTGCAGCCCCAGCCCCATTCCCAGCCCCATTCCCACCACCCAGCCCCACTCTTATTCCCATCAGCCAGACTCAGTCCCATTCCCACCAAGCAGACCCAGTCCCCTTTCCAGCCACAGCTCCCATTTCCATCACCCAGCCCCATGCTCATCACCCAGCCCCATTCCCAGCCCCCAGCCCCATTCCCAGCCCCCAGACCCTCTTTCATGGCCCAGCCCAGCCCAGCCCGGCCCAGCAGCACAGGCAGTGCACAGCCGGCGCAGGAGCAAATCCACCATCAATTATTTATCAGCCTTAATCAATTATTTAGCCCCCCAGTGCAGGGAAGGGGTGGGGAGAGGAGGCCTTGGTGGAGGCGACTTTCACCCCTGTAATTCAGGCAAGGGGATTCTGCCCCTGGCTCCTGCCCACCAGTGGGAAGGTGATTGGGGGCAGCTTCTTACCCCAGTCCTTCCTGCCTTCAACAGCATGGGGCTGAGCCCCCATTCCAGCTCCAGGGTCACCCAGGGGCACCAGACCCTGTGCCCAAGCAAGGGCTGCACCACCCACCCCACAGGCAGAGTGGGCACCCCAAGGCGAAGGGCACTTGCACACCCAGCACCTTGCCTCCCCTCCTTGGCAACCGTCACGGCCCCAGCAGGGTGATTATGGCAGCAGTCTGGACCTGCCCAGCCACTTCCAGAAGTGTCTCCCTGTCCAGGGCTCCATGCCTCCATCCCACCTCTCCCCACAGCTCAGCACCATCACAGACTGCACCTTGCAGCTCAGCACCATCACAGAGTGCAGTGGTGGCTGGAGCAGGGCTCTGGAGCCCCAGGTCACATCGAGCCACCCCTGCTGGAGCTGTGTCAGTGCAGGGCAGGAGGAGGATGCCCACAGCTCTCCACCTTATGGGAGCTTCAGGTCAGGTGTTGATTCCAAAAGGCCCAAACCAGCATCCCAAACCCAAGCCCTAGCCCAGGCTGCAGGAAGATGACCACACAGAGCCCTTCCAGCCGTTTTCTCCTGGATTTTGGAGCAAACCCCAGCCCACCTCTGTGAAGCCACTGTCAAGGGGTCTCAGTCACCGGGCAGGTGACAGCAGCAGGCACAGGTCTGTCCAGGGGACAACAGCCCAGGCTCGCAGATGGCCACCGCAGCCTCGCTGCCAGGCAGCTGCCTTGGGGGTGGCGCCGCAGCGGCCGCAGGGGAGGCTGAGGAGGTGTGGGGGTGCTGAGAGGGTTGGCTTTGGCAGACCTGGGGTTGACTTTACTGCTCACAAGCTCCCGAGTCATGGCTGAGCACCAGGCTGGTTCCACGGCTGAAACACACAAACCCCTTACCCAGCACAAACCCGACAGCCTGGCCAAAGCCTGTGTGCTCTGCTGCCCTGCCCTGCTCCAGCATGGGGGCTGGGGGGCTCCCACGGGGGTTGCCTGTGAACCTGGTGGCCCCTATGCTTTGGCAAGAGGGGTGGGCAGCAGCTCACACCGGACACAGGCACTAAGCCACATCCTGAGGTGTTGCCCAGGGGCTCCCCTTCCCAGCCCGTGGGTGACCTGCAGCAGAGCAGCATCGGCAGCCCCCGTGGGACCTCTGGGAAGCTGATTTGGGTGGTTGGATCAGGCCCACCAAGCCCAGACCTCAGCCTGCCCTGGCCTCAGCCATTTTCTCCTGTGTGCCAGAAGCTCTGCTTTGTGCTACCATGGCCTCAGCCAAGTGGTGTGAGGGCTCCTGGGCTGGAGCCTCAGATGGACCATGGAGGACAAATTCCTGCAGCACAGCAGCTGACATGGGTACTTCTGGGCACCAAGAGGGTGCAGAGAGTCTCACTGCCTAGGGACAGAAGTGTCCTACCTCCAGTACCCTCAGCTGCAAGAGATCAGAGGCTGCTCTTGAAAAGCAACCAAAGTGTTCCTAACCTCTGCACCAAAGCTGATCACATCCCTGCAGCAACCCAGAGTGCTTGAAGGCTTCGGTCACCCACCTCAGCCCAGGCTTTCTCCTCCCATCCACCTTGACCTGCGTCTGTCCCAGACCTCCCACAGCCCCACGGAGCCCCACTGACCTCTGATTGTCCCTCCACTGGAGAAAGGAGAAGGTCAAGGACATGGATCCCTCCAGAAGTTGGCTTTTGGGTGCCAAGAGCTTCTCAAGCTCCTCTCCAACCCTAAAGGAAGACCTTAACTGAGTCAAAAAGAAAAAAAAAACCCAAATCATTCCCTTGAGTAAAGAAAGAGTAGGAGCTGCTCTGCCATTTACTGTCCCAGTTCTCCCACACCAAAAGCTAAGCACAGATGAGAACAAGTTGTATGAAGGGGGAAACAACCAAAATGATGAATCCCATTCCAAAGGGTTCAGAAGGGACATTCTGGGAAATTTTCTGCTACATTTTCCTCTCTTTTTTCTGTGTGTCTTGAAAAACAACATTCCAGAAACAAGCAGCCCTTGGAGCTGCTGTTCCTCCTCCTCAAAGAGCAGATCCCAAGCAGGAAAGCAGAAGGGCTTGGGGAAGGGAGAAATTTCACTGAAGATGGAGAAGGAAGAGCAGGAGGAAGCCTTCATCTGGAAATGTCACAGGCAGCTCTGGAAAGAGAAGAATCCATTCTGGGGAGAATCCTTTCCCAAACCTTCCTGGGTTGGTTTGTTACAGGCTGGGGGTTTGCACCTACAAATGAAACTCCACATGCAAAAAACTCAAAACAAACAAAAAAACCCCAAACAAACAAAAACCCAAACCCAAACCCCATCATCAGTCCTGGGCACAGCCAGGAGCACTGAAGTGGGACAGCAGCCACCATGGGATGGCATCTTGACAGGTGGCCTTGGCCATGGGGACACACCAGCCCTGGTGCTGGGGAAGGCTTGGCCCTGGCTGGGAGCTGGGCAGTGCCCCAGGGGTCTGCTGGAGCTGACCCTCACCACACCAGCTCCTGCCACATGGGCTTGTGGATGCCCAAGAGCATCCCTGGTGGCATCTGACTGCTTGGCGGCTCCTGGCCGACCTCCCAGGCTGCCCCAATGGGTCCCTTTGCTGCCATTCCCAAGGAGCACCTCTAGGAGCTTTGGTCTGCTGGGAAGCAGCTCTGGCCCAGCCTATTCCCTCAGCCCATGCCAGGGAAATGTGGGAAGCAGCAGGGCCGGGGCAGTGCNGGGCCGGGGCTGGCCGCAGCTGCATCCTGTTCCCGTTTCCCGTGCACACGGGCGCTGAGCTCAGCTCCGGCCATTCTCTGCGCGGCTTCCCCCGCTCCTGCCACGCACTTCCCATCTGCCTGCGCCACCCTGCCTTGGCTGCGTCATTGCCGAGAGCTCCAGGTGGACCTGCTGCTGCTCCCGGGGCTGCTGGTGCCGGGGGCACTGGCACCAAGAGCCTGGGACAGCACAAGAGGGAGAAACGTGATGGAAAATAGCAAGGAGCTGGGGGCAAAGCCTGGGAGAAACAGGACACTTGCAGCAGATGGAGATGGCCAAGCCAGTGCTGGGCTCAGCTGAGTGAGACCTGGCCCTGACCCACATCTCATGTCACAGCCACCCACTGCCCCAGCAGGGCAGAAGCCCCTCAGTGCCCTCTCCACCCTTCTCTTAGCTCAAAGGTGCTCAGCACAGCCCTGATGCCTTCAAATTGTAGCACAACCATCTCCTGGACTGGACCCTGGGGGTCCTTCAGGAGGGGGCTGAGAGGCAAGAGATACAGAAGAAAAGAGTCCCCAGTGTCTGGTGGCCCTGGCAGCCCCACAACCAAAAACCAGCTCTGGGTGGTGCCAATCTCTGAGCCCACTGCAAGGGGCAGCAGGAGAGAAGCAGCATTTTGTTTTCAGGCTACTTTTAAGCGAGTCACAGGGAATTCTGGTCCCCTCCTGCAGGCCTTGCGCTCATCTCTTCCTCCTGCCTTTCTTTTGCTGCTTTTGATAACCTGGGACACTGCTCAGCTGCACTGGACCTGCAGGATTTGCAGCACCTGCAGAGGAGCATGGAGCTGGGGAACAGCACCAATGCAGCATGGCCAACCGTGAGCAGCCACAGCGCCGAAGGACTTCCAGAGNGGGGAAGGAAAGAAAGGAAAGGAGCCCACTTGGTTTGGTTTGATTTCCCTCTTGGCTTTCGAGCCTGTAGGCTGCTCTGACGTCAGGGTGCCAGGCTCCTCTCTGCAGCCGTGAGGTAAGAAAGCCTTCAGCCAGCACCCCCTGCCCGCCTCCCGCGGTGCCAGCCAGCAGGGAATGCTCAGGAGGTTTGGAGGACCCCTCCCAGGAGCTTCACTGGGCAATGCAGAGCGAGTGCCTCCCTGACAGCCTCTGTGAGCTGGTGGGGCACGGGGAGATGGGCACGGGGCCGTGCCTGGTGCGGCAGTGGCATGTGGTTGGCTCACTTGTGGCCATCAAGGACGGTCCCAGGAAAGCGAGGAGGAGGCTTCCAGCACATCTCAGCAGTTCCTTGCTGCTCCCAAAGGAAGCCTGCTTGTTGGAAGCCATTTTCTGCACAAGTAGCCCTTCCCTGCTGCTTCCCACAAACCCAGGCTAAAATCCTTCCCTAGGCTGAAGGACACCAAGCCACAGCCTCCTTGATGCACACACACAGCTCAGCCCTGAGCAAGAGACAAAAGCCATCCCCAAAATCCTGCCCAGAGCTCAGCTTCCCCAAAGAGGATATTTTTACATCCCCTCTCCAGCAGTGCTTGTACCATTTCCTGCCAGGATCCTGGGCAGGAGTCTCGAGGCCCTCTGAACCCTCAGGCCCACTCACTCTCCCCAGACACGGTGGAAGGAGATCCCTGTTCAGCACAGGGGGAGCAGCAGCTTGCTCCAGGAGCCAGCACTGCATGCTGGCAGAGGAACTGGCCTCAGCCCTCACAGCACTGGTGTGTGTGGGGAGCAGGAGATGGAGGGGAGCAGCAGGGCTGCCCCACCCCAAGGCAGGACCACTGCCTGCCCCATGGCAGGCAGCTGATGATGGGAACAGGTCCCTGTGTGCAGCAGAAGGATGTGGAAGGCCCCTGAAGGGTCCAGACAGCAGTGCTTTGGGGGCTGCAAAACCAGCACGGCCCAGGGCAGGGTTGGCATGGGTCACTGTTATACCCCCCAGGTTCTGCAGCCCGGCACAGGATGCCACCAGACAGGACTACCACTGCCAGCCCTCCCTGACCATAACACACAGCCTGGGACTTGGTTGGGCCCAGCTGAGCCTGCCCAGCACCATCCCCAGCCTGCAGCCAGCAGCCTCAGTGACAAAAACCACCTGGGGACCATGACCATGGTGGTGAAAGCCACCACACGTGTGGCCCAGCCCTGCCCAGAAGAGCCCTTGCCCTGCCCTCCAAGGCCAAGCAGCCCACGGACACTGCACGCTGAGCTGCTGCCCTTGAGCAGGGCAGAGAGGGAAGGAGCAGGACCTGGGAAATTCCCTGGAGCTGCTGAGAAGATGCAGGCTGAGGGAGTGCAGAGCTCTGCAGCCGGGAGCGGACAGGACACAGTTAACGCCTGGTTCCTGCTGCAGGATCAGGAGGAACTTGGCTTCATATTTCATGTGTGGGATGTTGCAAGAGGACAAGGAGCCCTGAACCCCAGCCGCACGCATCCCCCCCGGCTCGGCCACGGCTGCGGGGAAGAAACCAGGACGAGTCCCGGCTCCGCGGGCACTCCGGCGAGGGCAGGAGCCTGGCACAGGGGTCACGGCCAGAGGGGGACGATGCCACCAGGGAAAGGTCGCGGCCGAGCGAGCTGGGGGTGGCACTCAGATGCCCCAGTTTAACCCACGCGGGTGGAGCGGCCCCGGGCGTGGCGGGGAGCGGAGGGTCCGCGGTTGAGGGGAGCGGAGACAAAGGCCGAGCCCCCCCAGCCCTGCCTGGTGCTCCCCCAGCCCTGCCTGATGCTCGACCTCTCCCTTGTCCTCGCCGCACGCCTGTCCCAGTTCCTGCAGCCGGTTGCTACAGCAACTGAGCTCTGACTAATCATTTGCGCAATGACCTTTTTTCCCCCCAGAGAGAGGGAGGGAGGGAGATGGAGAGGAGGGAGGGAGGAGAGGCGAAGCAGCCGAGGTTAGCAAGAAAAAGCAGCAAGAGAACGATTTTTGTGTTTTTCAGGCGAGGCAAGAGTCTCTTTCTGGTGGGGGGAATTGGGGGGATGCAGGTAGTGGGATGGGGAGAGCAGAGTGGGTGTGGAGTGTCCCCCCTCTGGGCTCTATGCTCGAGGAAGGGTGGAAGGCAGGAAAAATGGATGGGGGCAAAGTCAGCAGCCCGCAGCCAAAGCACCTCATTGGGACATATCTCCATGGATGAGGGGGGCTGGGGGGGACTCCAAACAGAGCTTACACTGCAGCATTCCTCCTCCTCCTCATCCCCACATCAATCCTGGCCACCATGAAGGGCCAGAAGTCAGGAATTTGGCTCTGCCTGACTGCTGAGCTCTGGGTCAGCCTGGCTCAAGCATCCTGAGAAGAAAACCTCTCTGGTGGGTGGTGTTTGGAGAAGCTGCAGCAGGGCTAGGCTGAGGGGAGCACATCCAGGCTCTGCTGAGCCCCAAGAAACCAACCTGAGAAGAAACTTGAGCCCAGCTCCAGTAGCTCCCACAGTGTTATTGGGAGGGCTTTGCTCCCACCTCTACCGCCTTCAGCTGAGCAAGACCAGGGTCAAGTCTGGCTCCAACTCCAAACCAGAGTAAATAATGCAAAAGCCTCTTTCTGCACAGCTTTGAGCAGCACACGTGAGAGGAAACAGCTCAGAGGCTGCACATTGCTCCTAACACCAGTTGGCAGTTGGAAAACAGAAACTGGTGACACCAAAAGAGCAGTGGCCAGGAGGTCCTGCTCACCACGGGGTGGGAGGCTGCACTGCCAGCCCCAAGTCTTCACAGCAAAGGGGTTTGGGCTTCTCTCCAGCTGGAGCTGCCAACAGGCATGTCTGACCTTGCCCAACCACCAAGTGCTGAGCCAGTGGAGATGGACAATGAGGGAGATCCCTGGTGACCAAGAATGAGATCTATGGAGAGGCTCAGAAGAATGAGTTGGCCATGCAGAAAGGAAAGGAAGCCTGAAGAAAACAAAATGTTTTTGTGGACAGATAATGCCACAGCAGAGCTGACAAAGTGCAGTGCTGTGGTGTGAGTTGGAGGAGAAGACTTGGTATGACTAAGGAGCAAAGCAAAGAAGAATGAGTTCTATCCAGAAGGGTGCTGAGCCCACACACTCCACATGCAGCTTGTGCTGGAGCTCAGAGCAGGGAGTTCTCCTTGGGCAAGACAAAATCTCCTTCAGACAGGCACCATGGTGGCCTGCGCTCCGCCACCCTCGCCCTGGGCTCCGCCACCCTCACCCTGCGCTCCGCCACCCTCACCCTGCGGTGCCCTCTCCACCCTTCGTGCTCCACCACCCTCGCCCTGTGCTCCACCACCCTTGCCCTGGCCTCCGCCACCCTCGCCCTGCCTTCCTGCACCACAGAGGAGCCCTTTCCTCAGGGCAGCTCTGACACAATCCTTGCTCAAACACCTCCAAGAGCCTCTGGAGCCAACTCTCCTCTTCCAGCTTACCAAGCTTCCCTCTGCCCAGCACCACCAGGGGAAGGGCAGGACATTCCCAGCAGGCATTCCCCAGCTGGGCTGTGCAGCCAGGAAGGGCAGAGCAAGATTTCCTCCACCATCTGCACCCAAAGCAGAGGCTGGGTGGTGAGGAGCACTCTGCAGGCAGTGGGCATCCAAAGCGTTTCCCTTATCAGCACCACTTGGCACCTATAAAAATTCCCACTGCAGCCTCTGATCTCAAACTTGGAGCTTCCCAAGGCCCCCTCCCAGAGGAGGCTTCACGTGGAGCCTGGTGCGGTACTGCAGGCAGCCTCAGCTCGCCCTGCTGGAGCTGCAGCAGGTCAAAATCACCTCCAACTCAACGCACGAAGTGCTGCAACTGGCAAGAAAGCTTAACCCAGGCTTGGCACCACAGGGCCGCGGGCACAGGGCTTGCAGATCCAGCCCCAGCTCACGCCTGGCTCCCACCCACCGTGGAGATGAACCTGGGGCAGTGAGCCTGGAAGGCAGCCTCCAGGAATGCAACTCCTTCCACCTTCCCTCGGTTAAATTGCTCTGCAGCCCGTGGAGCTCCACCAAGGACAATTACCTCCAGCATGCGCCGTGCAGCAATGCTGGGAGCAGCCCCGGGACCGGCGCAGGCACAGCTCAGCTCTGTGCACGGAGCCCATGAGGAGAGGAAAAAAAAAATAAAAATAGAGAGGCAAAGAAAAAGGAACTTGGAAGTGGAGCCCCCCCCGCGGCCTCCCCCGATCCGAGCAGCTCTGCTCTGCTCTTGCTCAACCCGACAGGAGAATGAGGAAGCAGAGGAGACAGGCGGGGGCGGGGGGCAGGCTGAAGACAAACAGCCCCTGACCGGGCAGCTGGCAGTCCAGGAGGGCACGGGAGCAAAGAGCAGGCAGTGCCCTGTGCCCAAGCCTGTCCCCATCCCTACCCCGGCTGGGGGACTCTGTGGCTCTCACCCTGGAGGGTCCTCAGGGCTTTGAGCCCAGGTCTCACAGGAGATGGTCTCCAGCACAGAGATCTGCCAAGTCTCACTGCTTTGCCAGCACAGATCCCATGCACCCACCCACTGGCCATGTTGCCCTGCCCAGGTGGCTCTGGCAGAGCTGCTGAGCTGTGCCATGCTGTGCCATAGCCACCCACCTCTCCCCAGCTTGCTCGAAATGGCTTTCACTCTCCTTACCTCCCCTTGCTCCATGTGCCAGTGACTGCTGTCACCTTCCCCATCCTGTTGGCCCCATCCCTGCTGCTCTCTTCTTGTCTTGCCCTGGAAGAGAAGTGCAGTTGAAGGGAGCTCTGCATCTGCTCAGCCCCTCTATGGGCACACCAAGAGCCCAAGGCAATGCCCTCCTGCTGGTCTGCCCTCCCACCTTGGCAGGCCAGTCAGGAGGCAAACCCAAGGGGAAGGGTCTGCTGTTGCCTGGAGAGGTGGCAAACCCCAAGGGAAGGAAAGCAGGACTGGCCCTTTGGGAGTGCCTGAGAGGCAACCAGAGGAGAGGCAAACCCCAGCACACTGGGGACAAGGCAGTTTTCTTTTCCTTCCCCAAGGCCATCACCAGGTGGGAGCTGGGATGAGGTGGCCTTTGGTTCCTACCTGGGCCTGGCAGCAGCAGAGCTTACCCAGGGAAGTGCCATGGGAAGGGTGAGCAGCAGGCACTGCCCTGGAGCAAGTGGCAGTCCCATAAGCTTACACCTGGCTTGTGTTCGGTCCCGAAGGTTCCACAGCAAGAGCATCCCTGAAGGGAGGAGTCACTGCCACAGCCCAGAGCTCTGCCTGCCTCGGGTGTGAGGGCAGGGCAGCTCTGCCTGCACTTCCAGTCCATCTGGGAAACTGGAAGAACACAGACCTGAGGAGGCAGCTCCCCCCCAGCCCATCTCTTCCCCTCCAGCATCCACCAGTGCCCAACCCAGAAAGATGCTGGCCCAGCAGCAGTGGTCTACAGTGGAAGGCTGTGGACAATTGGACATGTGATGGTGGTTCTGTGGTGGGCAGGGACCTGTAGGGGCTTTCAAAAATGGGGCAGAGGTAAGAGCAAAGGTGCCAGGATGGGGCCTGGGGGCACCAGCCTGAAACATCTGTCCACCACTGGGGCACCCACAGGACCTGGTGAGGAGCAGCAACGCTGGGTTTAAATAAATGAAGACAATGCTGCTGAAAGGGGGAGGAAAAGGCATAAAGGCTGTGCCTCTGCAGCACCTCCTCCCTCCCAGAAACCTGTGTGCTATGCAAATGTGTGCAAATGAGACATGGCAGAAGGGATGAAGCTGGCTCCCTGAACCAGCCTGGTTTGAGACTGGGAAGCGTTGGAGGCAGCTTGCTGGAAAGCTGAGGCAGAAAATAGCTGCACCGTGACAGGGACAAGCAGTGACAACTGGAGGGTGCATGTCCCAAAATGTCTCTGGCAGTGGGATCAGCTCCCACAGCACAATCCAGCACCAAACAGTTCAGCAGCCAGCCCCACAGCTCCCCACATGCCCCTTCCCTGCAGGCCAGGCGTGGCAGACAGCCCTGCAGCCCCTGGAAGCTCAGGCAGCTCAGTCCCACACAAGGGATGGCCGCCACGGGCAGCCCAGGGTGGGCACTTGCCAGGGTGGCTCAAGGAGCAGCTTCTGCGTTCCGTGCAGCCTGGGAGGGCTCCAGCCCCAGCTCGTTTGTTCCAGGCGATTTAGCCACTCCGCGGAGCCGAGCTCGGGAACGTTTTCTCCAGGGGCTTCTGAGAGGAGCAGGTGAAATGGAGAACGTCTGAAGGCTCCGAGGTGTAAACACCACTTGCCTGAGCAATGCTGCTCACGTTGAGCTTGCTCAGAAACAGGAGGAGGGTTTGTGCTGGAGAGCAAACCTGGCTGGAGCAAAAGCTCCTTCCCAGCCTCCTGGTCCAGCTCAGGGTTTCTGAAGGGCAGTTCAGGTGCTCCAAGCCCGATGAAAAGTTTGGGATGGGTGCCCACATCCTGGGCAGCCAGGGCCATGGCAGCCCTGCCACTCATCTCCATTGGCATCAGTTGAAAAGTTGCCTCCTGCAAGGGGAGAGCTTTCAAAGCTCCCAGGCACTGGAGCTGGGGGCAAAGGCCCAGAGAGAGGAGGTGGTACCAACATTGTTCTTCACCCACTCTGAGACCAAAGGTGCAGCACATGGCTCTGCTTTGGATCTCAGAGTGGGGTGCAGAGGTGCAGGGTATCTGCCAGGGGCACTGGGTCGAGTCCCTGCAAGATGACCTCCTCCTCTGCACTGCCTGCAAGGTCATCGCCCCCCCGGAGCACCACAGTGCCACATGAGCCATGCAGCTCCCACAGCCTGCATCTGAATTTGCTTTCCACTGGCTTTTGTCTTCTAAAGACCATCTCCAGCAGCTCCAACACCCTCCTAAAGGCCATCTCCAGCACCAGTTTCTACCAGGGCTGGATGCCTATGGCCATGGTGGGGATCCAGCCCTGACCCACCTACCTGAAGAGAGCTGCCATGGAAGTGGTGAGTCCAGGAGACACCCAGCAAAGACAGAGGAGATGCTGCTCACCTGCCCTCCTCCTGGCCCCTTCCCACTCCTGCTCCCATCCCTGAGCTGCTGATTTATCACAGAATCAGAGATTGTTTTGACTGGAAAAGGCCTCTAAGGTCATGGAGTCCAAGCAGCAACCCAGCACCACCACGGGCACTGAACCGTGGCCCCAAGTGCCATGGCCACCTCCAGGCATGGGGCCTGCACCACCTCCCTGGGCAGCCAGTGCCAGTCCCTGACCACTCTTGCAGCAAGGAAGTTTTTCCTCATCTCTAACCTAAGCCTCCCCTGGCACAATTTTAGGCCATTTCTTCTCCTGTCACCTGATACTGGGGAGAAGAGACCAACCCCCCCCTCACTGCCAGCTTTCAAGGAGCTGCAGACAGCAGTGAGGTCTCCCTCCAGCCTCCTTTCCTCCCACAGCCAAACCCTGTGACTGAGGAGTGGAAAGCTGCAGGCTGGTGGCACCTCAGAGGTTGTGTCTGGGGATGGAGGCAATTTCTGCCTGCCTGAGGCCTGCAGAGCCAGGGAATGAGGGCAGCTCTTTGCCTGCTGCCAGCATCTGGGATCAGTGCCTCTGCTGTCACCAGGCAGGGAGATTATTCCCAGGATCTGCTGGGCTGTTTATCAGGAACACCCAACTGCTGCGTCCACTAAACCAGCTTAAACACCAGGAACAAATAATTACAGCAAATCAAAATCCTTTCTGTAACCCTGGCAGGGGAGGGAGTGGGGAGGGGGGAGGAAAAGCAGCCAGGAGGCAAGTTGGGGTCTTCATAAATCAGCCCCACCACCAGCACAGGGTGGGCACGGGAAGAGATTCCACATCCACAGGGACTGAGGCTCCTGATTGGAGGGAGGGAGCAGAACGATTCCCTGACAGGGACCCAGAGACCTGCCCAGAGTGGGCAGCTGCCAGCCTCAGCTGGTGGGCACAGCACTGGGGAAGGTTCTGCAGGAGTCGGTGGTGCCCACACTGGCACTGCTACCTGGCCCTGCCCTCATTGCCCACGCTGGGAAGCTGTGAGGAGCAGCAGCTTCACACCGTGGCAAGCTCCAGGACCCGAGGCAGGGCGATGCCCCCTCCCCAGACACAGCCCTGGAGGGCTCCACGTGTCCTGGGGAGGATGAATTGGATGAGAGTCTGGAGCCAGGGCCTGCAGGGGCAGAGGAGGCAGCCAGGTCTGGTTTCCTTGGGCACGCAGAGCCTTTGAAGATCAGAAAGCAGCTAAGTGCAGGGCAGAACTTTCAAGCTGCCAGTGTGGGTTCATGGTGGGTCTGGGACTCCCTGGGGAGCCAGAGCTGCAGGATCCCGGCCACGGGGTCAGATCCTGCCTCCCAGCCACGGGGGGGAACAGGAACAGATCCACGGACACCACAGCCTGCTGGGGAGCTTCAAGCTGCTGACTGCTGTGGGATCATCCCAGCACAACCTCCTGCTGCAACCCCCCCCAGGACCTCTGCCCAGACAAGATGTCGTGCCGGGAATGCTCTCACCCCTGCTATGAAGGGGCATGATACCCAGCAGTGACCCCATCGGGCAGAAGGTCCCTGCCCCACTTGGGAGGCAGTCAGATCCTCCAAACCTCTCACTGCCCTGAGATCCAGGAGATTCCCTGCCCCCCTGAGCCCCAGCAGCTTGCATGGAAGGTTAAGGCCACTTGCCGATGGGAGAGGCAGGAGCCATGGCAATAAAGCTCTGCCGAGGGGACATTAATCAGGGCATCTTCCCGCGGTGGAAATGCAAATCAGCAGGATGGAAGCGGAGTGATTGCAGCCACGGAACAAGGCAGACACTTGGAGCCCAGCACCACGAGCAGCAAGGGCTGGGAAGGTGGCAGGGGAGGTGCCCTGGGACCCAGGCAGGGTGTGGGGCACCCACAGGCCCCACCTGGGGATGTTCAGCATCAGGGTTTCAGGTCAATGCTATCACCAAGGCCATGAGCATGGCAGCAGTCACAGCAACCCAGCCCCCAGCTCTCAGGTTCCTGTCCTCCTCTCACAGCCACGCAGGAGTGGGGCCGGAGGAGATCTGGGCATCATGGGCACAAGGCTCAGTGCCCTGGCAGGAGAGATGGGGAAGGCAGGAGTGAGGCCAACAGCAGCAGGTAAAGCGTGCAGGAGGGAAGGAGCAGGATGAAGAGCAAAAGGCAGTGCAGAAAGGGGCCAAAGCATGGGCCAAGGGGGTGGGGTGCCCAGGGACCCCCCTGCCCGGGGAAGTGGTGCAGCGAGTCTGGAGCTCTGGTGCTGGCAGCAGGAGGCATTAGATCCAGCTGAGCTGCTCCAACGCAACCTGCATGCAAATCAGCTGGACAGGCAGAGAGGAGAAAAACAAGGGGATGAGATAAGAGGATAGAGAGAGGCGAGGGGAGAAGGAGGAGGAGGAAGGAGGAAAGGGGAGGGAAGGAGAGGAGCAGGTGTGGAGAGAAAGAGAGGGCAAAAGAAGAAAGGGAGAGGGAGGAGAAGGAATGGGAAAGGAGAGAGCAGGAGAGCAGGGTGATGGGCTGGGGTCCTGCCCCAGCAGGTGCCAGGCAGGGGGCAGCTTTGGGCAGGGGCTCCCACTGCCCCAGGCAGGGACCACAGGGAGTCCAGCCAGGAGGTGCCAGACCACGACCCAGCCTGGATCAGGGCAACCCTGGGCTTGGGCAACCTGCTCCTGCCCCTCAGCTTCCAAACCCTGCAGCCCAGCCAGGAGCTGGCAGGGCTCTGGGGCAGAGCAGCCCCCACAGCTTATTCTCAGCCACAAGAGAGATGCCCAATGGCCACCCAAGGAGCCGGACTCTGCCACTCTGTCATCCACCCCTGCAGACACAATTCCTCTGCTGAAACCTGGCATGCCCTGGGGATGGAAGAGCTGCTGGGAACCAACCTGCGTCCAGGGGACGAAGCAGCATGGACACATCACTCCTCCAGCCCAGGAGAGTCCTGCCGAGCCCAGGCAGCAGGTCCTGGCAGGTACAAACACACAGAACATCTTAGCTGGGGAGTTCACAGCAAAACCTCCATACTGGAGCTCCAGGCTGAGGGTCAGTGGATCCATGAGTTCTGGTGGCTGGGCCGGACACAAGGATCTGACATCAACAGGCACTAAGCAAGCGCTGGGGATGCAGATGCCATCTGCTGTAACCATGACATCACCTTTAATTACACAACAAACGAGGATGCCACCACATGCAGAGCGCTCACGTCACCAGCAGAGCTGCAAAAGCGTCTGGAGAAGGATGATAAAAAAAAAAAAAAAATTAGTCTCGAGGAGGAAGATCTCAGCCCGGGAAAGCAGCAGCTCCAGAGGCACAGTTGTGGCCTCCCAAAGGTGATGCGAGATCGATCGCTGCATCCCCGGCGGCAGTCGGGAGCTGGCCGATGGCAGCCAGGGGCAGCAGGTTCGAGGGGAACCAGAGATGGTTCCTGGTGGTGCCTGTGGGAGCGGTGCAAGCCTTTGGCCACAGCTCCCAGGGGATGCCTGAAACCAACCAGACAAATCCATGGAAGGTCCTTCCAGGGGGTCACAGACAAAACGCCGCTGGCTCGGGGTCCCCAAGCTGCCTCCGATGGGGATGCTCAGGAGGTGCATCAGGGCTGGTCAGTGGGGGACAGGTGGAGGACAGCCCTGCATGGCTCCTCATCCTGTGCTGAGGATGGCAAGTGGCATCTCCAAGCCAGCACCCCAATGCCAGTGTGTTCTGAGCCACCCCAAGCTGTGATCCCCAAGTCTTTCCAGCCCGGGCTCGGGGGCTGCTGAATCCCCTCACAAGCAAAGCCTGTAAGGGCAGCAGCGGTGCCCGGTGCCAGCCTCGTTGGGCTAACCCTACCCTGAACCTCGCCCAGTCCAGCGCTGGGTGACCCTCGCATCACCAAACGCTGCTCCTCAGCACCCTGGAGCCCAGCAGGAGCCTGTCTGGGTGCAGGGGTCCATCCCCACACACACACTGCCCCATGCCCAGCATCCCTTCAGCCCCTCCCCACCCCCACTGCGGGGCAGCCTGGCAGTGCCTCGTTTGTCAGCCTGCCTGGAAGGGGCTTGTGCAAGATGTCCCTGGCTGGGGGATTAGGCAGCAGACAGCTGGGTCTCAGGGGCTGGGGCACGCGTGGGCACAGGCTCCTTTCTCCTCACCCATCAGTGGGGCCAGTGCCCGAGCCCAGCTGCGTGTGCGGCGGAATAAGGAGCCCCCGGCCTCGGCTTTCAGCCGCTGCGGAGCGAGCCAGAGGTCCCCAAAGGGATGACACAATTGCAATGAAAATGGTTAACCCTTGGCGGGCTGGGTTGGCTGCCCCTGCCACTGCCAGCCTGGCAGCCAGCTCCTGCTCCTCGGCTCGCAAGGACAAAGCTGGGGCAGGTTCCTGCTCCAAGGTGAGCCAGGCTGGTTTGGGGCAGGGATTCTTTCAGACGCAGCCCTTCACTGCTGGGCCAGTCCCAGCTCCTGGCAGCAGGGTTGGTGTCTCAGCGCAAGCAAGCGCCACTCCTGCAGGCATCGCGCTAAGAGCTTCCCCTCTCCGTGCCCGGGGCCAGGAGCTGTGGTTGCTATGTGCACGTCCTAGGTGTGCCCAAGCCAGAGCTGCTCCTCGGATCGTCCCTTCCCAGGGCTGCTAAGAACAATAATTCAGATTCAGCATCCCAAAATTAACTGAAACATGAAATGGCTGAAGCAGAAGGGGAAGGAGCTGGGATGACCTCTCCAAGGCACATCCAACCGAGACAGGAGTGCTGATGGAACCAACACAGCATGGATAAAGGGAAATCAGGAGGTACAGTCCGTTGGGATTGTCCTAAAGCCTTTGATAAAATCCCTCATGAGACCCTGTTAAGGGAACCAAGCAGTGCTGGGCAAGATGTAGAACACTGCCAGGAGCAGGAAGCAGCAAAGTGGCACAGACTGGTGAGGGAGGAGATGGTTGGTGCCATGCTGGGGTCAGAGGCCAGAGCGTGGCTGTGCTCTGAGCCTAGCTCCTGTGGGCACTGGGAGCAGGGAGCACAGCCCCTGGAAGGCAATGCTGTGGCTGCCTGGGGCACACCAAAACCTTCACCAGAAGGCCCCCAAATGGCCTCACTCCCCGCAGTCAGTCTGTCTGCATGTCCCAAGTTGCAGACAGGGTAAGGGGCTGTGAGCAGTCCCCTCCCTCCCCCTCACACCTCCCTGAGAGAAGATAAGCTGAACATGACACCAAAAAGGACCATGCCAGCCCCTGGCCTTGCTCCTCACACTCTCACCCATTGATGTCTCCATGGCCTTTCCAGGCATCTTTCAACTCCCCATCTGGAGAGGAGAAAGCCCAAGGTTAGGAGTGGGGCACGCCAGGGGAGGGAGGGTCCTCCAGAAACACCACTGCCAGCTGCACGAAGAGCTGCTGCAGACAGCTCTCAGGTTTCATCTCTGCTGGTTGGGCTTTGAAGAAAGGGAGGTGAGATGAGAAGAGCATGTCCAGGTGCCTGCTACCCACCCAGCCAAGCAGAGGACACGATCAGATCCAACACTACTGATGCCCAGGCAGAAATGCCCCCAGGGGTGACCCAGCCCATCCCTCAAACCGGCCCCAGCAGCTTCTGGGGGACATTTTCACAACACACAGCTGTGAGCATTGTCCACTAAAGCCAGGAGCAGCTCTCCAGGTGCTCTGGGGAACGTCTAGGGGGTTGCCAAGAAGCGCTGCTGCTCCGCCTCGCCTCTGATTGCTGGCATTAGCGTAACAGTGGAGAGAAGAGGCTGGGCCTGGCCCCACAAAGCACCTTGCCGAGGACTTCCAGGCTGCCTGGAGCCTGCTGTACTCATTGCCTGTGAGCATGCAGCCAGCTCTGTCCCACACCGGAGCTGCTCCATCTCCAGCCCCACCAGCTCCAGTGGGGCTGACCCAGGGCCTCGTCCCTGCTGTCACCACAAAGCAGCTCCTCGGTTTGCAGCCTCAACTTCTTGCCAGGGGGTTCCCAGCCCCTTGGTCCTCAGCCAACAGGACCCATCAGTGGAGCAGCTCCTTTGCCCCCCAGCACTCTGTGGCCCCTGCTCTAGCAGGTTTGCAAGGCTGAGTGTGCAGAGTCTCAGGAGATGGAGGCCATTCACTGCTGCTCCTTGGGGACTTGGCCACCGTTTGGTGTACCAGTCCATAACTCACCCCTCCAGCACACCAGTCCATAACTCACCCCTCCAGCACACCAGTCCATAACTCACCCCTCCAGCACCAGCACACATCTCCCTCTGCAGCACTGAGCAGGGTCCTGGGGAGAATTTTCTGCTAACCAGGCTGCATTTTCCTCCCCTCATCCCATTACCCACGGTTAGATCCCTCAGACCACTCTAGATAATTACTCAGCTGGATGTGTATGACCTTCAGAGGTTTGTCCAGCCCTGCTTTAAGGGGACTCTTCTCCAAGCTTAATATTTCAACTGCACAGAGAAATGATGGTGTCCAAACCACCCTGAGGCTGTATGGGGCAGCCCAGAGGACTGATCTTGCTCCTTGGCCACAGCCCCAATCCCAGACAGATTTCTGCTTCCTCAGTGTGATGGTTATCCACTAGAACCCCTAGTGCCTGCATTCCCTCCCTCCTTGGCTGAGGGAGAAGGGAGGAAAGGGGCAGTTTACAGGGGCAGGTTCAGAGAGTAGTACAGGATCTCCAGATGAAGCCACCCAGGCACCTCTCTTGGGGAAATACAGGGAAGACAGCAAGAGGAACCAAGTTGCAAAGGAAGAGCTGAGGAGGCCAGGAGGACTCAGAGCTCTCCTTTGTGCCAGGACATCGCCAGCCCTGGCAGGGACCCCTGCTACCCTCCAGTCTCCCAGGCACAAGTGGCTGGGTGAGGCTCAGGCTCACAGCAAGGGGCCTGGAGACAGCAGTCAGTGGAGACTGACTGCTGCCAGCCACAGCATCTGGGCCATCTGGACTCACAGTGCCAGCCTGAGGAGTTGGAGCCCACAACCTGATGGGCACAGGGGCAGGGGAGATGCTGCCATAGCTTCTCCCCATGCAGGAAGTGGGTGAGAAGGATTCTGCTGGAGCAAGGCCCCAGCAGAGGAGAAGGGGGCAGGGAAACACACCCAGACATGGTACAGGCACCAGTGGTGGTGAGCACAGAGCACATCTGTGCCCATTGCTCCACACACGGGTGCTGGACCCTGGCACAGTGCTGGCGTCTGCTGTGGAGGCAAGGCAGGCAAGGGGTGGGCGGAGGAGGAAGAGGAGGAAGCAGGATGAGCTCCCCATGGGCAGCACCACCAGCTGCAGGCATTGTCCTGCCATTGCCAAGGAGGAGGGTACGGGAGGGTTTGTGGCTGCAGAGCACTCAGCTGGGGCTGCTTTTGGTTTGCTTTCTTCTCAGGGGCACTTTAAAAGGTCTCCTTTCCCTTGCCTGCCCTTTGCTGTGCCCACAGGAGCTGGGCACTCCACCTCTGCTGGATCACTGGGAGCTGAGACCATCTCCCGGCCACCAGACCCTGCCAAGAGCAGAGAGGGGAGCACTGTTCTGTAGGGCAAACCCCCAAGCCTGGCACAAGGACACAACCAGTCCAGGATTCTGTGCCCCTGCCCTGAGCTGGCTCTCAACGGTGGCAGCGCAGACCCTGCAAGAGGCCCCAGCGGAGGCAGGGAGGGGAAGCAAGAGGCAGCGGTTAGCAGGCAGCAGCTTCGCGGGGAGGAAGCAATCAGCACAGCCTCACAGCCCCTCCCGGGGCGCAGCACACCCCCCAGCGACCCACGCATGCTCCAGGAAGCAAAACCTGTGCCAGTCCCTGTCACCTCCAGACTCTCCACCACCGACGTGACCCTACCCCCGGCCCCATTTCAGTCCTCTCTGCGTGATGCAGCTGCCTCTAAACCCCCAGCCCCAGAGGCAGCAGACCCGGCCCCAAAGAGCCTCCTTCGAGGTTCCTTCAGCCCCCGCCGCAGCACTGCAGCCCCCAGCCCAGCTCCGCGGCTCCTCGGGGAGGGCTGAATCAGGCCCGAGAAAAAACGAAGAGCACAGAGGGAGGAAAGGAAAAAGAGAAGGAAAGGGCAGGAGCGGGGCTGGGGCTGCGGCTCTGGCAGGTCTCAACCCAGCTCGGGCTATTTTCTGCCTTTTCCTCTTCCTCGCTGCTGCGTCGCCATGGCAACTCCATCAGCTGAGCGGCTCCGCTCCCCGCTCCGTGGGGATTTGGGGGTTTTTTCCACCCCTTCTTCTCACCCTGATTTCCTGCTCAGGCACCCACTTCAGGGCAGCTCCCAGCCAGCGCCTGGCAGTGCCAACCAGAGGCTTATCGGGGTGCGGCACGGGGAGTGGCATCGCCAGGGTGTCAGTACCGTGTCTGGTAGGGCACAGCACCAACTTTGGGAGCAGACCCCGAGGAATGCCCTCTCCTTCAGCACCTTTGGCTCTGATGCCCCAAGACACCTCCCGCGGCAAAGAGCTGAGGGTTTTCGCAGCCCCCGCAAGGGACAGAGCTGCGCTGGGGCTGGGACCTCGCCCGGGGAGAAGCCTGCGCGGCGTGGTGGACTCAGGCTGGGGAGGAGTCAAGCCCCAGCTGGCTGTAGTCAGCAAGGTCCAGCAGGGTCCAGTGGTCCCTTCCAGTCCTGTTTGATGAAGCTAAAGCTGGTCAACGTCTCCTTAAAAAGCAGCTGAGCCTGAGCCTGAGCCAGGGGTGACCGAGGGGTTTGGAATTAAACGGAAGCACAGCAAGGCCAAAATGGTGATGGAGGATGCAGAGGAGCTGTAAGAGGAGGGGAGGAAGGAAAAGAAATCTCTTGTCTGCCCCCAGCTCCAGCAACACCTGGGGGTGACCAAGGAAAAAGGATCTGGGGAGCACCCCAGCACTGGAGACCTTCTGCCACCTAACATCTCTGCTCTGCTTTTGCCCTCTGAAAGCCCAGCCTTAGACACAAAGCAGTCCCTGCCCCCTGGAGACCCCAGTGCTGAGGGCACCAGCCCCATCCCCACAGCACAGCCTCATCTTCCTAGTCTCACGCTGGCCCTGCCAAGCACTGGGCTGGCACATCCCCAGGGCTCCCTGAGCTCATCCTGCCTGCCCAGCTCCTCCCCAGGACAGAGGAGCCCCCTTGGGGTGCTCTGCAGGGGTTTGGTGCCTGTGGGTGGGAAGCAGAGGCTGGGTTGGTCTGGCCCTGGCACACATCAGGCACACAGCAGCAGCCTCACCGCCGAGCATGGAGCCTTTTTCCTCTTTCTTACAGCAGATATCTGCGGCAGGAGAGGGATGGAGGAGAGGGGGATGAGCAGCAGTGCCTCTGACAGCCAAATCCCACCGACTCACAGCCCCCACCCCTCCAAACCCCACCCTGATTGGAGTCAAACCAAAACCCCAGCAGAGAAGAGCAGCCCATGGGGCTCCCAGCGGGCAGGGCCTGGCTCAGGGCCACCCCTGCAGCCATCCCTGCCAGGCTCCAGGTTTCCCCACGCAGGAGCACTCAGACCTGACTGAGTGCAGCTTTGCAGCCCCTCGCTGGGACAGCCAAGAGGCTTCTACGTGGCTGACGTCAGGCAGGAGCAGCTCGGAGCTGAAGCCAGTCAAGGCCTTCAGCCTCGAATGGGAAGGGGGGAGGGGGTGGGGGGGAGCTCTGCACCACTTTTAGCTAATCCAGTGCAGCCCAACCAACATAAATCCAAGAACAGACACGGCAGCTTCCTTCCTTCCTCCCTCCTCCTCCTCACTGTTCTCACTTTTCCTCCCCACACCCTGCTTCCCCCATCCCCTCCCTGAAGACTTTTCCTCCTCCTGTTCTTCCCTTCCCTGCTTTCTCGGCCCCCATCCCAGTGCCCACACACCAGGGGCCAGGAAGCAGTTGGAGATCAAACTCGGGGCAGACCTGGGGAGGCCCCTCCAGAGCTCACCAGTGGAGATGGAGCAGGAGGACCCATGGAGGTGTTCCAGGCTCCCCACTGGGAGCAGCAGGTGTGACACCAGAAGGAAACAGGGAGTGGACAGGCTTGGGTAAAGGAGTCCCTGATCCACCATGGGCATCCCCAGCCCGCTCAGCACCACAGGCCCCAGTCTCCTCCTGGGGATATGTAGCCCTGGTCCCCTTTGGGACTGCTGCTGAGGTCTGCTCAGACACAAAATGTCTCCAAAGCCCCAGATTGTCATTTCCCAGCCAACAGAGATCTTCATGACCCTTTGCTTGAGCACTCAACCTTTCCATGAAGGAGAGGCAGGACTCTGCCCTCCACCCCTGTTTGATGCACCCCGGGGTTGGCACAGACACCCCCAGCCCTGGCTGCAGGACTCCAGGAAGCTCCAGCCAGGATGGTGTGGAGCAGGCATGTGCTGGGGTTAGAGAGGAAGGCTGCACACGTGGGACAGGAAGCCAGATCCATTCCTGCCTCTGTCCTGACTTCCCCCATGGCCTTGGACAAATTCCAGGGCCAAAAGATTTTCAGGCAACTCCTATTGGGGTCTGGACTTAGCTGAGCAGAGCCTGGTGCAGCAGGGAGGATGCTGAGCAGGCTGGAAAGCCAAAGCCTGCTCATCACCTTGGTTCCTCACCCTTCTGATGGGCATTCCAAGGCTGCCTTTCTACCACTCCATTTCTAGTCAGTTTTTTGGGGGCACTGGCCTGGGAAGGGGATGCTTGGTGCCCTGGGAGCTGGGGGAACATCCCCTCCTCCAGAAGGGCTATGTGGAGGTGGTCTAGGAAGAGAAGCAATGAAGAAAACCTTCCTTAGAGCCCCAAAGCAAAGCAAAGCACTGACTTTGCAGAGCCAGGGCAGAGAGAGCACTCACTCCCCAGGGAGGGCACACAGGTCATTGGGGCACAGTGAAAACTCCAGGTGGAACCCAGCAAGGCTGGCAGGGGACTTTGATTCCTCCCTGCTGCTCTGGGGCTCCTAGAGCCCTAACCTGCCCCCCCAAGCCTGGCAACATCTGTGCTGTTCCACTGGGGCAGAGGCAGGGAGCTGGGAGCAGCAGCAGATCTGCTGAGCCCCGGCGGGCACTGGGCTGGCACTGGCTGCCCACTTTGCTGCCCACTTGGCTGTCCCCTGTCACCCGGCACAGCTTTCTGCAGACCCTTTGGGGTAGGGCAGCAGGGGCGAGCCAGCACCTAATCCTGCAGCATCAGCTCCCACCACTCCAGCCCTGACAGCAGCAGCGAGGAGGAGTGGAAAAATACAGAAAGGAGCTGCAGAGAGCTGCCTTGGAAAGGGGCTGAGACCACATTCTGGACCCTATTTCCCACCCTTGGCCTCTTGTCTGAACAGCTGCAGCCTGTATGCAGGGGGAGAGAGCTGAGCTGAGCTCCAAACCTAGGGGAAAAAAAAAAAAAAAAAGAAAAAAGGAAAAAAAGAAAGAAGGAAAAAGGAGAAGGAGAAGAGAAAAGGGAGAGGGAGCGAGCAGTGTCTGAGTGCAGCCCTGAGGGCTGTCACAACAGATAAAACCTCAGCCAGGCTTCGCAGTTTGAGCTCCCGCACGCTAATGCACAGCAGAGCTAAAAATACCCACGTGTGGCACAGCAGAGGCTGCTGCCACTGCCTCCAGAGCCAGTCCTGGCTCCAGCCTCCCTGCACAGCCCAAAGCACGGGCACAGAGCAGGACCTGCAGCCCCGGGGAGGGGCGGGGGCACCCCAGGAGCCTGCCCCACTGCCCGGCCGTGGGGCTGGCTCTGCCCGCACTGTGCCCAGCTGTGCCAGCTCCTGGAAAAGGTTTGAGTGAAGGAAAAGATCTGGGGCAGGCACCTTCTGCTCCCTGGGCAGAGCAGGGTGGGCAGCAGCCCTGGGGATAGGGGCAGGAAGGAGCTGGGTGAGGAGGGGGGTGCAGAGGCTTTGGGAGGTGGCTGAGAGGTGGGACAGATCCTGAGCCCCATCCCTGGGGCTGCAAACCAAACAGCTTAGCCCCAGTCCTCCAAGTCAGCCTTGGGTGAGATGGGAAGGGGCTCCTGGCCCCATGGCTACCCCCTGCTTTCTCTGCCCCTCTTCTCTCCAGCAGCCCTCATCCCAGCTGAGGCCTGGGACAGGAATCACTTCACCATGCACTCAGCATCTGTTTGCTTAGCTGGAGGACACACTCAGGAGTCAGCAACCATCAGCAGCTTTCAGCAGAGCGCAGTTCTCCAAAACGGGGCTCTCAGGGCCCCCTCCTCCCAAACATAGCTCCCCAAGCTTTACATCCCCCCTGCAACCCCAGACCAAGCTCCTGGGAGCAACCAACCCCAACCCAGCACCAGCAGCTTCCCACAGCAGGACTGTGCTGTCCCCACCAGACATGGCACTCAGCAGCCTCCTGCCCAAAGCCTCCAGCACTGCAGCCCAGGAGGGTCTTCATCTAATGCTGGAAGCCATCAGAATGATGAAGGCTTGGAGGGTCTCCCTCAGCATCCTTTGTGTGCTGTTCATGCTGCTGCTTGGTGCCACAAGTGGCACAGACCCAACCGTCTCAGGGGCACTTTGCCTCCAGACCTGGAGCCCAGACTCAGCCTTGGAACACCAAGAAGCCTGCAGGGCCCTGGTGTCCTGACTGCCTTCCTGCACCTGGCAGGGGGCAAACTCTCTCCAAAAGCAGGGCTGAGGTTGCCCTGCCCTCAGCTCCTTGTTTTCCCCACTCTGGCAGAGCAACTCCTCACTAACAACCATCCCTTAGATTAATTAATTGAGGTTTCCACAGTGTGTTGAGGAATTAAAAGGAGGAGAAGGGTGAAGGAGGTGGCAAATAACAACTGAAAAAAGCCTTTTCTGCCTAAGTCCCAGGATGAGCCCTGTGCAGGAAGAACAGAGCAGGCTTTAGAGTAATTACACCAGCAGCATTGGTGGGGCTGGCCAAGGAGGTTCCTCCAGCCACTGGCCACAGCTGGCTCAGCCTGCACAGCTTCAGGAGAACTTCCTCTGAGCCCAGCATGACCCAGCCCCACACTTCCAGCGCTTTAAGGACTCCTCCAGCCCTTTCCTTTGCTGCACACAAGCACATTTATAGCTACACCAGATACATAAACTTGACACATCCCCACCCAGCCCCAGCCCAGCCTTGGCAAATAATCACAGCACCATCACAAGGTGTTGAGAAACCTTTTGACTTCCACAAAGCTTCTGATCCCAGAGCCACGAAGTTATAGAAGGGGAACACACACACAAAAAAAAAAAAAAAAAAAAGGCAGAACCTGGATCTCTTCTTTCACTGAAAAGGAAAATTTACAGCCTTGGGGGCTAGAGACAAAGTTGGAAATATGAGTTCTGAAAATACAGTTCCTGGCCACACAGAAGCTGAGGAGCATGCAGGAGCCAAGAGCTCCTCACACAAGTTTTACAGCAGACATTTGGTCTGGGGGCAGCCACCAGCATCACAAACACCTCTCCTGCTCTGCTCACATTGCAGGATGCAAAGAGGATGGTTCCCAGCACAGCAGCACTCACAGCCAGTAGCACCCTCCCAAGCAGCCAGCTCCAGCCCCCTCAGCAACCCTGAATGCCCACAGAGAAGCCTGAGCAGGAGCTGACCCCAGCAACAAGGAGCTCCATGCCCCAGGGAGAGCAGACACCAGCAGACCCCTGGACCAAGCAGGACCTCCTGCTGCAGTCCTACCCACAGCTCTCAAAAAGCAACCCCAATTCCTCACCTTTTTGGCTCAGGAAATCACTGGTGGCCACTAACACTTCCACTGAGCCCTCACCTAGCTTCATCATCAAGCTTTTAATGGCAAACCCACCTCAGGTACTGCGTCCATCCTGGTGTCCCCAGCATAGGAAGGGCACAGAGCTGCTGGAGTGAGGCCAGAGGAGGCCACAAAGATGCTGCCAGGGCTGGAGCAGCTCTGCTGTGAGCACAGACTGAGGGAACTGGGGGGGTGCAGCCTGCAGGGAAGGCTCCAGGGGGACCTCAGAGCTGCTGCCAGTGCCTGAAGGGAGCCTGCAGGAAGGCTGCAGAGGGACTTGTGCTGAGGGAGTCTGAGCCAGGCTAAGGAGCTGAGGCAGAGCAAGGTTAGAGTGGAGCTGAGGAAGAAGTTGAGTGCGAGGGTGGTGAGAGCCTGGCACAGGCTGCCCAGGGAGGCTGTGGCTGCCTCATGCCTGGGAGTGTTGCAGGCCAGGCTGGATGAGGCCCTGAGTAGCTGAACCCATCTGAGAGGTGTCCCTGGGCATGGTGGGAGGTTGGAGCAGCTGAGCTCTGAGCTCCCTTCCAGCCTGAGCCATTCTGTGGTTCTGTGAGGAACTGCACCAGCTGAGCTCACTCAGGCACTTCTCACACCCTTAGCACTCCTGAGGTCTTCCTGGGAGCAGGGTCCAGCACAGGTGCTCCTGGGCCAACCCTGATCTCCCCTGGCCACGATGTCAAGGGTGTGTGAAGGTTCTCAGCAGTGTCCCTCACCTACACATGCGCAGGTCCGGGCTCAGGGGGGTGGAAAGATCCTGGCCTGTCACCTTGTCCCCAGGCATACCTCAGGAGCTATTTATTGCTCCCTCCAGCCCTCTCCCTGCTTTGTCAGGCAGGGAAAAACTGAGTCAGAGCTTCCCAAGATAAGGAGACCACATCTGCAGGCCAGCTCCCCAGGAAGGCAGTGCAGAGAGCGAGAGGAGGAGGGGGCTGCACTCCTCTCTGCCAGCCCAGGAGGAGGGGGCTGCACTCCTCTCTGCCAGCCCAGGACTCCCTGGCACATGGAAAGGCAGCAGCCAGCTGGGGCCCTGCTGCAGGATTGTCCCTGCCTGGCCTGAGGCGANCACAGCCCCCTGCTAGCAGGTGTGGAGCTCCCCGGGAGTGTTCGTGGTGCAGCCGTGGGCTGGGCTGCTGCTGGGCAGTGTTTGAAGCCTGGTGTGGGAGTGTGGACAGCAGCCCCCCCGAATGCAGCTCCGTGGCAGTGGCAGAGGGTCCAGGGAGGGGACAGAGAGATGGTAACCTAAGCCCAGGCTGCCATCCTCCGAGACACTGAGGGCTCAGGGGCACCCACGCAGCTCCTCTTCCCTTCAGCCTGCTCCCCACCCCTCTTTCTAGCACGGGGAAATAGGGCAGCAGGCCTTCTGCTGTAGGCAGACACAGCCCAGGAGCTGATGCCAACCCTCCCAGGGTGACCCTGGGGGAAGATCTGCCCAACTTTCCTATCACGGGAAACTCACCGCGGCTGGAAGGGGCACTAAGCTGGGCACAGTGCGAAGGTTTCTTGCCCGGGTGCGTGGAGCTGAGGCGGGAAAGGCTGGAGCTGGAAGCTGCCTGCTCCCAGCAGAGCCTGCAAGCAGGCACCGCAAAATCTGCTGCCCGCAGCAAGCCCCATGAGGAGCTGTCACGGCCACCGCTGCCGCCGCCTCGCCGGGAGCTGGCCGCAGGGCACCGGCAGCTGCTGCTCCAGCACCGGCTCAGCACCGCTGCCGGCTCGCTGCGGCTCGCTCTGAGCAGACACCTTGGGAAGAAGAATTCGTTTCCAACAGCCACAGCACCAGGGCCAGCAGCGCCTTGCAGACACCCAGCTCCAGCGGGAGAAAATGTTTCTGCCTGTTAACCCTTCCCTGCACCGAAGGAGCGGAGCGGAGCTGCTGCCCAGATCCTGCCCACCCTGGCGGCCCCGCGGCTTGGCAAACGGTCTCGGCAAAGAGACCGCAGCTCCCCCGAGGCTGGCCGAAAACCCTCCCTGAAGGAGGGACCATGCCCCACTTTGAGCCAGGACTTGCTCTCTCTGGTACCTGCTGATGGTGCCAGGCTCAGCACCTGTGTGGCAAGGGGTGGAAGGGACATGGCACGAGGGGCAAAGTCCAGCAGGGAGAGATGCCAGCCCTGCCCCAGCTCTGAGCAGCATCCCTGGCCCCGAGCAGAGCTGGAGCAGGGAGGGGAACACCACCTGCCTATTGATCTGGCAGCATCAAAAGGGCTTTTCTTCCTCTTCCTGAGATAGAACCTATGGGAGGGAGCTCCAGCTCTGCTGCTGCCCTGGCACCAGCCCTGCCAGGCTGCTCTTTCCTTAGATGGGCATTAGCAGAAACGGCAGCTGGGCACTGGGTGGGGGCAGCTTTGTGCACCCCAGGGTCACCCACTTGCAGGAGCTGGCTGATGTTCTTCTACCCAGTCCTAGGTGATTGAATGAGAGGAAATGGCCCTGAAGTTGTGCCAGGGGAGGCTTAGGTTGGAGATGAGGAAACATTTCTTTGGTGCAAGAGTGGTCAGGCTGCCCAGGGAGGTGGTGGAGTCCCCATCCCTAGAGGTGTGCAAGAACTGTGTGGCCATGGCACTTGGGGCCATGGTTCAGTGCCCACAGTGGTGCTGGGCTGATGTTGGACTGGGGGATCTTTGAGATGTCTTCCAACCCCAACTGTTCTGTGGTTCTGTGATCCTGTACATCCCAGTCCCACCCACCAAAGCACCTCAGCTCCTCCAGCAGCCAGCCAGAAACCAGCCAAGACCCTGGAGCAGCACTGGCTGAGCCCAGAGCCCTGGGGGGCCGAGTCTGTCCCACACAGTGCAGCCACCAACCCTTCCCCCAGGTTTGCAGCAGCCACCTGTGAAGCCCAGCACTGGGACAGGGTTTCCTCTTGCACCAGCCTCAGGTTTGGCTCTGAGGGAAGCCACAGGAGCCATGAAGGATTTGCAGTTATCCTCACACTCCTCTTCCCAGATTAACACAGGGATCCACTTTCTGCTCGGCAGTCTCAGAGGGTTTGGACTCCACCGCAGCCTTCTGCGTCCCAGAGCTTTCCAGTGCCCCACCAATGGGTGTGGGACAGAGCAGGAGCAGAGTAATTAGTGCCTCTAATTAGTGTCCACTTCCTAACTGGGCTGTCGGCAAGTCAGGATTTTGCCTTTGTTTTACAGCCCTGGGAGTGAGGAGGCAGCAGGAAGACCAAGGGGCATGCTTGAGAGTGGCCAGCAAGAGGGTGGCAGAGCAAACCAGAGATGCCAGGGGTGTCCCTCGCCCCCACGACCTGCCTTGAGCCCAGCAGTGACACTGGGTGGTGGCAGTTCACCAAGCAATGGGAAGATCCCAGATTAGCCACTTGCATAAATCCCTCTCGACCCAGGCAGCCACAGGGATTGAGGGAAGCTGGATTAGAGCCACTTTGTGCTGGGCTGCAGCACTCAGGTTAGGGAACATTCTCCCAGTGGTCAGACTGATGCCAGACTCCACCAGAGGGAGGGTCCTGTCCTGGTGGGGCTTTGTGTCAGAGCTTTACCAGGGACAAGAACTTCCCCACAAAGGCAGGATGCAGCTGTTCCAGCTGCTCCCAGCAGCAGGCATTATCCGTGGAGCAGATAACCTCAGCTCAGCCTCACCCGGGGCTCCTCAGCCAGCTCCTCACCGGCAGCCCCAGAGCTCTGCAGGCTGCCATCTGCACGTCTGCAGCACAGCCAGGCTGGAGCAAACCTCTGCCTGCTGGGTTGGAGGGAGAAGAGCAGAGGCTGTGCATTGCCCCCCCGCAGGGCGCTGGTCTGTGCTGGAGCAGGGACGCCTCGCTCCGCTTTCTCACCCTCTTCCTCTGGCCTCATCACTTCCCACGTCCGCTGGAAACACAAAGGAATCAAATGGTTGCGAGCCGCCACCTGACAGCAGCACAAGATGGGGCCACAAGCAGCCCCCGGCTCCCCTGCAGACCACGGGCAGGAGGGCTGCAGATGCTGTTGGAAGCTGTTGGGTGAAGGTGCAACCCCCAGCCAGGCTCCCCAGGGGCCAGAAGCCAGGAGGGCTGGATGAGGGAGCAGAGTGTTGGGTCGCATCTGCCCATGGCTTTCCTCCTGCTCCTCAGCACTCTCAGGAGGAGCATTTTGTGCTGTGTCTGCCCAGGCAGAGCTGTTAGCTGAGAGCCGCCACGGGAAGCTGCTCTGCTCTGCTGCCGAGCCTCTACGTGGTCAGCGAGCTCCAAGCAGCCCTGTGCTGTGCAGCCCAGGGCTGAGCCCTCAGCGAACAGCTCAGGGAACAGGCTGACCAAAATCCATGGGGAATAAGAGGAGCTTGGGAATGGGAGCAGGAGGATCAGTCCGGGGCGGGGGGGGGTGGCACCAAGCTCAGCAGTTCTGGGATGCCTGCTGTGGGCTCTGGGGCTGGTGTCCCCGTGCACTGGTGGGGAACTGGGCTTGGGGGGTTCCCCCTCAGAGGAGTCCTGAGGACAAACTCTCCTGCTGTGCCACACAGCCCAGAGCAGCAGGCCCTGCTCATGCCCAGCAAGCAAATGTGGACACCCTCCCACGGCAGGACCCCAGCACCGCTTACACGAGCACTGGAGCCTGGCACACACAAGCTGGTGAGCACGTCCTGCTGAGAGGAGATGGAGCTGCAGGAGAGCTGCCGTGGGGACTGTGCCAACTCCTCCCTGCCAACGGCCCATGGCAGCCAGGCAACAGCAGAGGCAGAGCCACAGGCGCCTGCGTCCTCTCCGGCTCCACCGTGACTCACGCCGCTTGCCATCAACAAGCCAGCATTTGCAGGCAGCTACCCCAGGGTGCAGTGAGAGAAGCTCACTCAGCTACTTGCCAGCTCTCTGGGGGAGGACAGCGAGTGGTGGGACCTCGGGGGCCAGCATGGTAGCAGATGGCAAGTTCTGGCATGTCATGGGCACCTCCAGGCTGCATGGGATGGTCTCTGGGCGTGTGGCACTGCCCAGGCGCAGCTCCCTGCAAAGGAGAGGTTCAGAAGAGAGAGTGGAGCTGGGCACCCTGCCCCTTCCCTTTGGGGGAGAGTGGAGCTGGGCACCCTGCCCCTTCCCTCTGGGGGAGAGTGGAGCTGGGCACCCTGCCCCTTCCCTCTGGGGGAGAGTGGAGCTGGGCACCCTGCCCCTTCCCTCTAGGGGAGAGTGGAGCTGGGCACCCTGCCCCTTCCCTTCGGCTTTACTTTTCTCACAGCCCCCTGCCCTCACCAGGATCAGCACCGGCAGTGTGATCAGTGCCAGCAAGAGAGAAGGTGGCACCCACTGGCACAGGCCCGGCCTAGAGCTGAGCTCTGGCAATGGCAAAGCCCAACACCCCCGCGGGCAGAGCTCTGGCCCCCCAGCCCTGTGAAAAGCCCCGGCTGGGGATGGGAGGGTAATTACCTGCCAGGGGAGCAGACGATTCAAACCCTTCCTGCCCCCGGGCTGCAGCACGGTGCTGATCGATCCCGGAGATGCTCTCTCATTTTCCTACAGCGCTTGGCTGAGGGATGGAAAAATCGATGGCCCGAGAGGAGTCTGGAGGGGTGGAGCGAGGGGAAACAAGGCAGAGAGAGGGAATGGGGAGTGGGTAGGAGGCAAAGGGAGAGGGGAGCACGCCGGGGGAGCAGGAGCTGCTGCAAGGGTGGTGCTGGGCTGGTGACATCTCCAGCCAGTGCCTGCCCCCAAGATTTGGAATCTCTTTCCTGCATGGAGGACCGAGGGCAGAGCAAGGCTCCTCCTGGCCATGGGCACCACTCCAGGCTGGGGCCTCCCCATGGTGAGCACTGCTTGTGCAGTGCCAGTGGAGGACCCAAATCTGCGCCCTGTGTTCCACTCCTGCTGCTGGTTTCCATGGAAACCTGTCCCAGATCCCCCGTGGAGGCATCCCTGGTACCCATGGCCAGGCATAGGGGAAGAAACCCTCAAGGTCCACAAAGCTTCTGGGTGAAGATTCCTCATTGCTTTGTTCTGAACAAAAATCACCCTGCAGAGCTCCTCCAGCTCTAACTCACTGCACAGGGGAAGTCCAAGCACCATCCTGGGGCCCCATCCTGCTCACACAGCTTTGCAGGGTGCCCCAGGCTGGGACAGAGATCTCAAGTGCCACTGTGCCAGCAGACCCTGCAGTTCCAGCATGCTGCCAGTCCTGCTGGGCAGGGTCTCACCCCTTAGAGGGGGAAACTGTTGCCAGAGTCAGGCTGGGACCCTGCCAGCTCCTTCAGCTCCTCACTTTCACTCTGCTATGGGTTTGAGAGCCTCTCCACTCATGCTCAGCCACAGCAGCCACTGGAAAAGTCACTCATGGGTCTCCCCTTGGTGGGGAGAGCCAGGCCCAGGTTGCTGGGCACCGATGAGGCCTCCTGGCTGCAGCACTTGGGGTTTTCCAGTGTGTCCTTCCCCACAGCCTGTCAGTAATGAACACAACAGCAGAGATGGCTTCTCAGAGGCTGCCGCAGGCTCTGCTGCTGACCCTTGTCCAGGAGCAAGGCTTTGTTGGCTACCTCCCAGCCTGGGACAGGGATGCTGTCCCCACAGGAACCTGTGTCAGTGTCCCCACTGGGCTGAGCTGACCTCTTGTGCTGATGGAGCCCTGCCAAGGCAGCCCCTTCCCCTGGCTGGCACAGCTCACCAGGCCATCACTCTGTGCCCAGCCTCCTTTAGTGCCACTGCTCACTGATCCAGGTGTCACCAGTGTGCTTGTACCATCTCCTGGGTGAGCAATAACCAGTGAGCCTCAGCTCCTATTTCCCCTAAATAGCCAAAACCTCCCTATTTGGGGCTGGGGCAAGGTTTGAGCTCCCAGCCCTGCAACAGAGTGGGGTCAGCTCCAGAACCTGCAGCCACAAGGACAAGGTCACACCACCCAACGAGACCCCACTGCAGGGACTTCCAGGGATGAGACAGTCCCAGCCCAGCAGCCTCTGGGGGTGATAAAGCCCCTCAGAAGGCAGAGAGCAGGCAGGATCCCAGCGACTTTACAAGGAGCTTTCCAGAACCAGTTCCTGGGTCAGAGCTGGAGGCTTCCAAAGGAGCTGTGGAGCGCAAGAGCCGAGGGCTGGAGGGGCTGCACGTTATAAATAGCAGCTGGCTGGCAGCACATCTGCTCCAGCACAGCTCAGGGAGCTGCTCTGCTTTGGCTATTTTGGGGGAAAGAGAGCCCAGGAGATGTGAATGGTGCCTGCCCCTCCCGTGCCTCTCCAGAGCAGAAGTCAGGGGTGGGCTTCACAGCCCCGGAGCTGCAGGTCATGCTGGGGATGGTACAGCCATGTTGGTGACACCTGGGGCAGTGAGTGGTGTCACTGGTGGGACAGCACAGCCCCCACCCACAGCTTCCTGGGGCTGCAGGGTGGCTCATGGCTGAGCAAAGCCTACAGCTCTGGGTGGGAGGTAGGCAGGCACTGGGGTGAGGAGATGAGAGATGCTCCCCAAAACCCCTGGGCTCACCTGTGCCTGCCAGGGCCCTTCCTCTGCCACCACCTTCCCCTATGGCTCTGGCCCATCCCTGTACTGAGGGAGATGCTGGACTCCTCCAAGACCAACCTTAGTGCATGGGACCAAGCAGTGGGATGAAGGCCACAGCCCCAAGGATGCTCCAGCACCTCTGTGGCAGGGAACAGACATCCCGAGCCCATGTCCCGCAGGACCCAGCCCCAGACTGATGTCCCCCAAGGCTGAGGAGTCTGAGGCACCAGCAGAGTGAGCAGAGGGCAGAGAGGTGCCCGAGGTCCGGCGGAGCAGCCCTGCGGTGCCCAGCACGGCCCAGGAGCCCCCCAAGAGGCCAGCAGCAGCTCATTAATCACCCCGCAGCGGCGGGCTGGAGGCGCCCAGCGCAGCGCCAATCCCCGAGCCGTTACCACAGAAACAACCCTGCCCTGCTCAGGCTTCAAAGGGGTTTGTGCTGTGCCTGTGTCTGCTCCTCCAGCTCCCCGCTCCCGGCCCTCCCCTCCTTGTTTTGCGTGCTCCAGAAAGGGGGAATTTTGCCTCTTCCCGGGAAGCGTTTGGCACCGGCGCTCGGGTCGGCTGCGAAGGAAGGCAGACAAACGGTGGAGGAGGGAAGAAGGAGGAGAAGCATCAGGGACAGCCACAGGACTTGGAGGGCTTTGGAGAGGAGAGGAAGGGTTGGGGGGGCTGTGGAGGCGGCTGCGGTGCTAACGAGTCAAAAATAAATATTTATACAGGGAGTTTTAAAGCCTGGTTTGCATCCTTGTGATAAATTATTCATCCTGCTTCTCCTCCTGCCCACCTCTGCTGGTGGGGAGCTGGCAGGGGGGTGCTTCAGGGTGGGCGAAAGGGGTCACGGCTGACCAGGACCCCCCTGCAGCCCCCCGGGGAGAGCAGGCATGAGGATCTGGGAGGGGACAGGGGCACAACACGGATGCAACCAGAGGCGACAGGGAAAGGGTCAGCAGAGGTGGGTGTTGGGCTGAGGATGCCATAGGGACTCAGGGACTTCCTGGCCAGCAGCACCAGAAGCAGGACAGCTGCTCTGGTGCCTTTTGGGTGGGACCCTCTGCAACTTCCAGGGCCCCAGGTTCTCGTTTGGGCACAAACAGCAGCCCCCGTGGGGCTGGCTGATGCCCTGCAGCATCCTTCAGAGGACGTGGGGATGAGAGGTGTGCAAGGAGCCCATCTGCTCCAGCTCCCCAGGTGCCCTGCTGCACCCACTGAGGGTGGGCACACACCAGCAGGCAGTTCCATCCTCCCATCCCTGCTGCCCACGGGGAGCCCAGCGGGGACAGCGCTCCAGGAGCCATCCTCACCTTCACATCTCCACCCAGGTTCTGACGTGGGCACAACAGGGCCCTCTGCAAAGCTGGCAGCAACTTCCCATCGAGAGCCTTGAGGCTGCCGCCTAGCTCAGGCACTCCTCTGGGTGCAGGAGAGCCTTGGAGAGCCTTGCTCACATCCCGGTGCTCTGCCTGCAGCTGCCGGCACCTCCAACAGCATTCCAGGTTTGAAAAGAGCCTCCAAGCACAAAGGGGAGGGCTGGGGAGGAGAGGCTGGCCCTGGCTGTTTCCAGGCTGGCTGCAATTGCATCTGCCAGAGCTGCTGCAACAGAAACAAAAAACAAGGAGAGAGAAGCGAGGAGCTTGGCTGAGCGAGCCCCAAACAGCCCTTGCCTAGCTCGGGGCTTCCAGCACACAGAAGGGCAGGTGAGAGGGCCGGGGAGGATGAAAAACGATCTCTCGGATCACCTCCTACCCCCTCCACTCCCATTCAGCCTCTCCTGGCAGCTGCTGGTCCGACCTGACCCCTCCAGCCTCTCCCTGCAGCCGTCCCCGGTGCTGCCCCCCAGCACGGCTCAGGGCAGACCCGACCCCCCCTGCTGCTGGGGCCGATGCCCATCGCTGCTCGTCCTGCCCACCGCAGGACACGCAGAGCCGTCGCTTCCCTTCCTGCTGGCAGCACTCACTGACACATTTCTGAAGGCTGTTAGCACATTTCACCTTCAGTCTTAGACCTTTACACGAAAGATGGAGCAGAAACACAGGTTTGCGACGAGGGGGGAGGACAGAACAACAAAGAGGACCCTCTGGATCACAGGTGGGAGCCAGGGGAGCCACTGAAAGGCAGCCAAGGAAGGGGCAAGGAGCAGCCTGCAGCACTGAGAGGCTGAATTCCAACAGCTTAGTCGAGGGCACAGGGAGATATGCTGGAGACACAGACCAGCAAGAAGGAAAAGTGGTGCCATGAGGGTCACAGTGACATGGGGACAAAGCAGGCCTGGGCTTCCCATGCAGGGTGATGTGGTAGGACCCAAAAGGGGCATTGAGACTGGGTTGCCAGTGGGGAGAGGAGCAAGCTGGCACTGCTTTCACTGGCACCATCACCTATGGCAGGTAACGTGCCAGCTCTCTCCTAGGGTCCTGCAAAAGGGCAACAGAGAACCAGAACCATGGCCAGCAGGCCCCCAGTAGGCCCCCAAAGTGGTGCCCACAGAGCCTTTGCAGGGCCACCCATCACTTTTCTGGTGAAAAGAGGTGATCCAATGCAAGGAGGGAGAGGGAAGAGGAATAACATTGTGGGCACAGATAGCAGGAGCAGAAAACAAAGGAGAGACTGCAGCAGGCATCTGCTACAGACTCCCAGGACTGGAGGAGAGAAAGAAAGAACAAAAAGATTCCTGAACCAAGTATCAAAGAGCTGCAAACACAGGATACTTGTACTCAGGGGGCACTTTAACCACCCAGACATCTGCTGGGCGACAAACACATCAAACCGCAGCCAGAGCGCTGCCTTCCTTATGTAGAGGACAATTTACAGATGAAGGCAGTAGAAAGGCTCCCTGAATCTGCTCACCAGCAAAAAGGGCCTTTAAAAAAGCAGCTGCAACAGGGCAAGTTTGGAGCCTCTGATCACCAGCGACACAAACCCACCAGAGTGAGGACACAAAGTGTTTACCTCATAGCAAACGCGCTCCAAGGGGAGCTAAGGGACAGGCAGGAGCAGAGCTGGGGCTGCTGCTGACCCCTCCAACAACAGGGCTCTTGGTAAGGGACAGGAGAAGCCTCCCAGATGTGATGGAAATCAAAGAAGCAGAAGGAGCAGCCCTGAGTGTGGGCTGTGGACCCAGCGAGCAGGGCTGCCCATGAGCCTGCCTTGGGTGGCAGTTCCAGCACAGCTCCAGCTCCAGCACAGCTGCAGCTCCAGCTCAGCTCCAGCTCCAGCTCCAGC
>VWZE01006495.1:165744-195934 GCA_013396675.1 Eubucco bourcierii | reverse complement strand
CAGCTCCAGCACAGCTCCAGCTCCAGCACAGCTCCAGCTCCAGCTTCAGCACAGCTCCAGCTTCAGCTCAGCTCCAGCTTCAGCTCAGCTCCAGCTCCAGCACAGCTCCAGCTTCAGCACAGCTCCAGCTTCAGCTTCAGCTCAGCTCCAGCTCCAGCACAGCTCCAGTTCCAGCACAGCTCCAGTTCCAGCACAGCTCAGCATTGCCAAATTGTGGAGCTTGGAGATGCAGAAGCAAACAGATCTGACAAGTCCGTGTGGTGGCAGAGGAGCTTCCCAGCACACAGAGCCTTTGGCCTTCTATAGAGGATCATACTGGAGGAAGTTGTGTATGAACTGCTGGAGGAGCCTGCAGAAGACTTGGCTCTGGCCACAGCTGTGCTCCACACAGAGCCTCTGGCTCCTGGGGACACCAATGGCAGAAGCTGCCCACAGCCAACCCTTGCCCTAGGGCAGGTGCCCCCCCAGATCCCTACAGCCCCCACACCCAGCACTCCCATCAGCCAGAGCAGCTCAGGACACCAAGGAGGTTCCATTATGAGGCTCAAAACCAGCCAGGGCTTAAAGATTAAAAATTAAAATGGCAAGCAACTGGAAGTGCCTAAACCACACCTGAAAACCTGCCCCTTTGGCAGCTGAGGACCTCCACTCCACTGAGGTAGCAGAACAGACTCTGCTGCTCCTCTAGAGTCACCTGGGTGGTGAAGAGAAATGTCATCCCCTGCTTCCCACACCAGCAGCCTTCACCCTTACCTCCAAGCAGATGCAGGATCCAGGGATCTGCAACCTCAAACGGAGCAGCTTTCAGAAGCACCACAGCTTGGGGACAGCAAACTCTGCCCTGCTCTGGCCACACGTCCAAGGTGTTGCCTCACTGCAGCCTCAGCTGGAGCAGAGTTTCCCATTTCCCTCCTGCAAGGGTAGCTCTGGGGACATGAGTGTCCAGTATTCATGGGGGTTGGGTTTGGAGAGCTCTGGGCAAATGCAGCTGGTAAAAAACAAACGGGAGGAGGAGTGAGTGGGAGCAGGCAGAGGCAGCCCCTACCAGGGAGAGACTCTCCACAGCCTGTGCTGGCTTCACCCTTTAACCAGGCACAGGCAGCTCTGCTCTTCAGGCCTGCCAGGCCGACTGCAGCTGCACTGGTGTCTGTTTATCAGGAGAAGAGCTGAGTATTTCCACCAGCACAAGATTATTGCCAGTGCTGGGATTTTCCCCTAACCTTCGGCTAAAATCCTCTGGGCTGTGGCTCTGGAGCAGCATATGAAATATTTCGGGACATGAGCACCCCCCCTGCTTTTTTCCTCCCAGTAAACAATTTTGCATATATTTAAACCTCCCTCCTCTGGTTCCCCAACTCCTCTGCCCTCCCCAGCAAAGAAATCTCTCATCCTTCTCCTTCCCCTTGCAGCTCCATCCATCAGGTTTCAGAGGCTGCTCGAATGCAGAGCAGGAGCCGGGCGGCAGGCGCGGGGCTGAGCAGGCAGAGCAGGGCCAGCAGAGCTGCATTTGCATGCAGATTAAAGCAGGGCAGTAAAAGATGCAGACGTGCAAACCGTTTGGACACGGCTGGCACGGCGACGCCCCACGAGGGAATCAGTCCTGGGCCTTCTTAAAGGGGAAGCCTGGCACAGAGCCGGGAGAGCGGCCGCTGGCAGCCGTGGGCAATGCCAGAGGCAGTTTGGTTGGATAGGGCCCTCAGGATGAAGGTCCAGCCATGGTCTGGTGCTAAGCCATGTCCCTCAGCACCACAGTGACCAAAGTGAACTAGGCCTTAAAGGCTCCTTCCAACCCAAAGCATTCCATGGTCCTGTGCTCGAGGGAACGCCTCTGAACCCCACAGCATCCAGCACACAACCTGCGTGGGCCCACAGCAGCCCAGCCGCAAGCAGGACTCCTCTTTCTCTCCTCCCTGTGCCCTTGCCTGACAACAACCCTACCAGCAAGGCCAGACTCCAAACTGGCATCGTCCTTCCAATGCCCTTGGACATTCCAATGCCTCAGGACAACCTGACCTTCCCCTTGGCCTCCAGAGTCCTGCCATGCAAAGGCTGCCACAGAGGAGGGTAAGACCCCAGTGGCAATTTCCAGCTCTAGCTGTTGCCCCTGCTCTGGTTGCAGCAGGGCAGGCTGCCTTTGGTCTTCTTCCCACCGCCACCCAAGGGAAGAAAGCTGGTGGCACCCCCATCCTCAGCCAGTTTTGGGGCTTCCTGCTTGAGCTGCAGCAAGATATTCCCCCTGGAGACATTCAAGGTCAAACCTGATGGGGCCCTGAGCAGCCTGCTCTAGTTGGAGGTGTCCCTGCTGATTGCAGGGGGTTGGACAAGAAGACCTTCAAGGATCCCTTCCAGCCCAACCCAAGCTCTGGTGCTGTGATTCCCACATGGACCAAGCCCTCTGGTGAGGGCAGCTCAGAGCCCTCCCTGGGGCAGCCTGAGCTGGGCTCCCAGGAGGAACAAGTGACAGGTGGATGTGCTGAAGCAGCCCAACCTCTGCAGTACCCCAGTTGGCAAGGCACTGAGTGCCACATGCAGCTTGGGCCCTGGCTGACATCCCAGCTGTGGGAGCTCCAGAGAGCAAGGCAATGAGCCTGGAGAGCATGACTGCCCCAACAGCTTCAGTCCAACGTGGGGGTCCCTTTGCTGGCTTCATGGAGCTTCACACCCACCCTAGCACAGTCCAGCTGACTGCACCCCTCCAGGTCACAACAGCACACAGGCATCTCCCATGGTCAGGATCCAACCCAGCCTCACCTGCAGGGCTTGGGGATGTTCCCAGAGCAGGATGTCACAGCCAGGACCAGCAGCACAGTGGAGCTTATGGAGCAGATCATTCCCAGATACCTTCAAGGGCTGGGATCTAACAAGGCAAATCACACAGGCAAACCAACTGCTGCCAAAATCTGCAGGCTCAGGTGCATAAAAAGTGCAAAACCAGTAAGTTTTGTATTGCCTCTGAAGGAACCAGGGAGATAAAAGCAATGTCCTGGGAGTGGAGAGGCCATGAATGTCTCTCACCTGCACTTAGAGGGGACCACAGCTTGGTTCTGCCTTTGCCTTGCTCAGAGGAGGTCAGTTACAGTCCCTGGCTGGCAACCTCTGCCAACAGATTTCCTTGTGTCAGGTTTCACTTCCCAGCCACAGAACTGAGAACCAGTAGGGCTATGTGAGGGTGAGCAGCAGACAGGACCAGGCAAGGAAGGGGACACCTTGGTGGACTCCAAACCAACAAAGCACAAAGGTCCTGCAGGGATGCAGACAGACAAGGGGGCACAGCTCCTGCTCAAGGGCCCTGTTAGTGACCAGCTCCTGACTCAGTCTCACCACCCACTGGGGCTGGGCCCCTCTGCTCCTGTGGGAAACCCTTTCTGGAGCCTTCCTTCTCCAGCCATCTCCTGCTACGTCCAGATCTCACCTAACCTCTTCTACATGGCTGACTCAGCCCTGCCTACCTTGGCACCTGTAGCCCAAAGAGCATGAAGGGAGAAGATGCCACCAGTGTCTGCCCAGCCTCCTACCAGACCTTACCCAACCACCCCAGAAGCATCACTCCTTCCAGGGCCACCAAGCCCAGGGCAACAAGGCAGTGTTTAGTCTTCTGCTTCTCCACCACCCTCCAGACAAGGCAAGTGCTAGGGTGGGCAGGCAGACCAGAAGGGCTGCCCAGGAGCCTTGCCAGGATGAGCTCTCTGCTCTCTCATCTCAGGTTGAGTTCCAATGCTGCCATCCCAAGCCTGGCTCCATGCTCTCCACACCCATCTGGTTCCACAGGTCCTGGGCAGCTGTAGAAGAGCTCTGTCCTTTAGTCAACACAACTGGAGCTGGTCACTGGGGAAAGAACAGGGGCAGGTGGGAACAGGTGGGGAGAGGAGGCACCCATGGCACATGCCCAGACTGGGTCATGGAGGCTCTTAAGCAAAGGGGAAATGGAAAGCCAAGCCCACATGCCCCAGCTGCCTTGATTTACCCCAGAGCCTCCCTTCTGCCTCAGCTGCTGGGGATTTACAGGTGCAAGTGAGCTGGGGAGGGTTGGTTCATCCCCAAGGCCAGTGACAACCTGGGACATCTGTAACTGTGAGTTGTGTCCTGACTGAAGGCTTCTGCAGCAACAATGCCCCAGGAAGGGGCAGTGGTGAGAGTCCCAAAGAGGAAATTTGGGATTCCCAGCCAGGGAGCAGCCTCCTGCCTGCCAGAGCAGCATGGGGGCAGTAGAGAGTGGAGCTGGGCAAAGCAGCAGCCCCTGAGCAGCTGTGGCTGGGGCAGTCTCCATCCTCCATCCGCCAGGCTCCTGCTGCAGCAGTCCTCCCAGTGGCACCATGGTCCCACCTGGAGACAAGTTCCTTTGTGTGCTTCTCCCCAGACATGCCCAAGGGGCATCAGTTCCCGGGGCAGAGAGCTCCAGGAGATCCGCAACCCCCCCGAGCCTCCAGCCCCCTCCAAGGCTTCTCCCTAGGCTTTGGGTTGACTGCTGCTGCTCTGGCTGCAGCTTTCCAGCTCCTGCATCTGCACCAAACCCTCTGCCCTGCTGTGGGAAGCCAGAGCCTGCCCAAAACAGCTCCCCATCAGGTCTCACCACATAGGAGCATCCCAAGCTCTTTGCCTCCCTGCCAGCCCCAGCCCATGGCATGGTGAAGGCAAAGAGGTGAGCACAGATGAGTGACAGGACCTTGGGCTGCCACAAGGACATGCCCAGAGACACTGCCTGGGCAAGTGCATCTTGGGCAGCATCTCCACCAGAGCTCAGGCTGCTGCTTTGCAGCTCCATCTCCTCCAAGCCTGCCTTTGCTCTCCCAGCAGGTCCCTGGCCCCCAGCCCCATCTCTCAGCAGAAGCAAGGAGCCAGGGCAGGGCAGGCCATGCCGGGAAGGCTCTGGAGCTGGCAGGGCTGGGTGCTCCACATTGCACACATACCAGCAAACCTCAGCCCCGGAAGGGAAAGAGGCAGCCAGCAGCAGCTCCCAGCTAGTGAAGAAGCCTTAACCCCTTCCCCACTGCAGCCAAGAGGCTCCTGGAGAGCCCAGAGACAGTGGGAGGGAGGAGTCCACCCTAAGGCCAACTACCCAAAGGCTGCATCACTCCTCCCTAAACAACTCCCAGCAGCTCCCAAGCCTATCTCTCCAGAGCCTTAAATTCCAGAAGTTCCTCCTCATGGTCAGATGGAGCTTCTGCTGTTCCAATTTGTGCCCCTTACCCTTTGTGCTGTCACTGGGCATCACTGAACAAAGCCTGGTCCCACCCTGCTGACCCCTACCTGTGCAGCATTGATCAAATCCCCTTCAGGCTGCTCCTCTGCAGCCCAAAGCCCCCAACTCTCTCAGTCTTTCCCCACCAGAGAGGTTCCAGTCCTCTCAGCAGCTCTGTAGCCCTGGTTTCCTGCAATGAGTATTTGGTATTTTTAATAACTAGTATTAGACCCTTCCTCATAAATCAGCAGCCAAAGGCCTGCAGCAGCATTCCCACAAGCTGGGATTTTGTCACTCCAAAGGAAGCCATTTGTTGGAAGCAGCCAGGGTGCCCCTGCAGAGCCTCCACTGACTGCAGCACAATGAGAAAATGGGGCTGGAGAGCAAAAATAACCCAAAACTCTTCTCAACAAGGGAGAAGCTGAGTCATCTGTTTCAAAGTCCAAGTGGAGCTATCCCAGTGACAGGGCCCACAACGAGTGCTAAGGTGCATAGCTAGGAGGGGAGGGGAGGAACAAAAACAAACAGTAAAAATAGTCCAAATTCCTTCAGATGCTCCTGGTGACACCAGATGCAAGCTGGGGTCCTCAGCCCCTTCCCAACACCCCAGCTCCAGCCCAGCCCAGGGCTGCCCCATGCCAGGCTCCCCTCATGGGGGTGGGAAACCAGCCCCAAAGCTGGCAATGCAGAGCCAGGGCTTGGTAATGCAGAGCAAGCCAGCTGTGCCCTCACAGCATTCTCAGTGCCCCCAATAGGGGTTTAGAGGTGGCATTTAATCCTGGTAAGTAGCTTGGTCTGACCATGGGTACCTCTGGAGCACAGTTGGCACAGCTGCAGCAAGGCCATGGGCAGAGCAGAGTGGGGAAATACAAAGCCCAGGCTGGGGGCACACTGTGTAGGACAGTGAGGGCTGCACCACACCATGGGCACCAGTGCCACAGCCACCAAGAGTAAAGCACCATGGCAATTCAAAGGCAAGGCTGCAGCTGTGGCATCTTGCTCCAGAGGTGCTGCTGGAGATGGCAGTCACCAAAGGAAGATCCTCAGCACATTACCTGTGCAGGACGGACAGAGCTCAGCAGGCCTGCTGCTAACCAACACAGCCCAGACATGGGCACACCAGACACAGGAAACACCCACATCAAGTTGGCAGCATTTGGAAGTCCACTGGAAGGTGCTTCAAGCCAGGGTGCTGTGAACAGCAGCACTCCTGGAGCTGCTTCAGGAGTGGTTCAGCCCTTGGCTGTGAGCGGCCATGGAAGGAGAAGGGCAGGACCTCCCCAGCTGTCTCCCCACACCCTTGGCACTCTTTGTGGCTGGGGCTCCAGGGACAGTTCCCTTGAGTTACACAGTTAACCACAGCAGGACTCCCAGTAGGAGGTGGCAAAATGGCAGTGAAGCCTGTGGGAAGAAACAGGGCAGAGGGACAGTGACAAACCTTTCCCCCTGCCTGCTCCACGTAGGCATGCTGGAGACCTGGTGGCCATTCCTCTGCACAAGCCTCTGCAGCCTTCCCTTCTCCTGCTCCGCGGGAGCAGCTGCCTCAAGCCTGCCCTGTGCTGCCGAAGGGCTCTGGTGTGCTGCTCCCTGGTGAGGAATCAACCTCCCAAAGAGGAGCCCGGATGGGAGCAGGCAGGGCTTGGCCATGGCTTTTGTCAGGCCAGCTGACAGAGCTGGAAAAACAACAGCCTGCATTTGGGGCACGAGTGGCTCCCCTGGAGCTGTGCCTGGGCAGCAGGAGAAGCCTGTGCTTAGCACCAGGAGTTCCAGCTTCTGTTCCTGGGCTGCACCCCCAGCTGGAAGCAGCAGTGGCTGAAGGACTGGGAGAAACAAAGGGTTCAAACAGGGAGGCATCCAGGAGGGGGATTTCCACAAAGGTGGGGAAGAAACCATCAAAGCCAGACTCCCAACGAGCTCAGTGCTCTCTGGGCAGGGAAAGTGTTCCAAGAGCTGACTCCAGGACAACTTCAAGACAAGGATAACATGGTTGTGGGAAGCTGCCTCAGTCCTTGCTGCTCCAGCACGGGTCCAGGTAGGCAGGAGGCTCAGCTGGGTGTGAGAACAAAGCACAATGGCAGCACTGAACCTCGTGTCCCTCTCTTACAACACTCTCATTGTCAGGAAGTCACAAAGCCAAACTTCCCCCAAGCTAATGTATGACTTTAACTCCTTTTTTTCAGCTGAGAGAGGGATGAAAGGGACTCCTCAGAGGGAGAGCCAGTCCTTGCACCCTCATCATCCCAATTCAATCCTCCACCTACCAACAGCCAGGCAGGGGTGTGGGCTTCATCCCAGGTCACTGCTGGAGCACACCAGCACCTTCCACATCCCCCAGGCTTTTCAGGCTGCAGCTGTGCTGCCACTGGGGGTCAGGTACCTGCTGGGTCTGCTGCCTGCCGGGAGGGTTGGAGGGTTGGAGGTCCCTCCCTTTGATCAAAGAGCACCAAGAGAGGGTGGGCTGCTCCTCACCACCCAGCACCTTGCCCAGCCTCACCCTGCAGGCTGCTCCCTCTGACACCTGCAGCCCGTCCTAGGATGTCACCACACTCACAGGTCTCTCAGTCTCCACCGTGCCTGTCCCCTGCCTGCCCCAGGAAGTGAGGCAGCACTTATCTGTGGCTCACAGATGGGTCACTAGAGGCAGAGACAAAGCCCCAGCTTCCCTCTGCAGAAACTCCTCGAAGCACAAAAGTTTGAGGATTTCATGACATTCAGGTACCTGAACCTGGGTCCAGCACCACCCAGAGCAAAGGACAACCCCAAACTCCCAGAATCCAGGCCAAGAGCCCTGACCACTGCCCATCCTTGCCCCTTTTCAGCCAGCTGAGATTGCTCTCTGAGGTCTCATCCTGGCCTTCATGCTCTGGACAGCCCCAGAGGAGCTGCTTGTGCTGCTCACAGAACAGAATTCAGCCTTTGATGCCTTTGGCACTTCCTCCAGTGGCCACTTTGAAGATTAGGGCCAGAGCCTTAAACTGGGTTCAGAAGCTGCTGCAGAGCCAGAGGAGCAGCTTGGGCTGCTGGTGGCCCAGCCCTCTGGGGAGGTGAGCAGTCCTGCTCTGCACCAGCTGCCCCCCCCACACTCTTCCTCCTTCCTGCTTCTGCTACACGGCACAGAAACTCAATCAGTCTGAGCTGAGCAATGGCATCAACACCACGGACAAAGCTGACCCCAAGCCGGAGGGGAGGTGCCAGCTCTGCCTGCCCAGCGCAGCAAAGAGCCTGGGAGAAGGGAGCTCCTCCAGAGCACACCCTCGGGGCAGGGCAGCCCCGCGGCAGCAGCAGGAAGGTGTCACGGCAGGCTTCACAGCCCCGTGTGTGCCGATCTGCTTCCCTTCCACCCCCAGCTGGGCTCCTGCATCCCACAGCAGCAGCAGCTCTGGTGGCTGTGCCAGCTGGGAATGAGAAACACGCTCATGGCATCTCCATCTCCCCTCCGGGTGGGAAGCCTTCTCCTCCCATCACCACACATCCTCTGACTGCCCCTGCCCTGCAGTGCTGCCTGGCCTGGGGGTGATGGGCAGCAGCAGGAGCTGGGGTAAGCAGCCCCAGGATCTCCTGGGGGTGAGCAGGTACCGCGGAGACCAAGAACGTCAGGAATGCTGACGGGAGCCCAGAGAGGCAATGTCCAGGCATGGGTTTGGCTCCTCTGCCTGTTTCTCACCAGACCAGTTCCTCACACCCACAAGCACACACAAAGAGACCATCCCAGCCTTACTCCACGTGGGTCCAGCACCAAGCGGTGCCTGCGGAGCTCTGTGCAGAGCTCAGGCTCTGGGCACTCAGCAAACGTCCACGAGCCCAGCACATCCCGTGCCAGCACAGCTTGCACCCGTGCCCACCACCCACCCCAGGACAGCTCCCTCTGCCCAGATGCCTCCCGGCTCCGGGAGTGCTAAGCAGGGATGTGCGTGGACCACCCAGCGCCCCAGATGCTCGCCCCAGATGTTCTCCCCAGTCGATTCCCAGCCGAGGGAGGAGATCCACGCATGCCAGACTTGCTTCCAAAGCATCTCCTCCGGGAGCCGGGGCAGGGGGCAGCAGGACGCTCCGTGCCGCGCGGTGACACGCACCGAGCACCGTTTGGCACCGAGCGGCACCGTCACAGCAACTCCATTAATTTAAGTTAATTTCCTGCAGTTCTGTCTTAGTTTTCCAGCAGATTCAGGACGTAAAGGTTAAAGCGTAACCTTGTCTCAGCAGCTCGCTGTGGCTCCATGCAAATGTCTACCTACAGCCTGGTAATTACATGCATCTCGGAGAGCCAATCCAACGGCAGCCTGACAGATACTGATCTGCCCGTTTTATTTTTAGCTCTGTGCTTCCCCCTCTAGATGCAAAAAAAAATTCTGTTTGTTCCATCTTTTGCTGCAGCCTCTTTTTTTCCCGGCTCAGCAGCCAGCTCCAGGCTCTCCGGGGCTGGAGCTGGGCGGCAGTGCTGGGGTGTGGAGGGGGGGTCCTGCATGGGCACACACACACCAACCCCCCCACGGTGACAGTGGGCAGTTGGCTCCTCTGTGTCCCCCGGCAGAGGAGGCGTTTAAAGGGGGCTGAAGGGAGGTGTGAGCGCTGCTCAGCCGCCTGCGGGGGCCGGGCCGGACACTGCTTCCTGGGGACATCCTGGGGACACATCCAGCCCGGTCCCCCCAGAGAGAAGTGAGGCCAGGTGTGGTGCAGCTCAGCTGTGTGCTGCTGGCTCTGCAAGGCCAGGACCTGCTGTCCAGCAGAGGTGGGAGGCTTCCCAGTTAGGCAAGCAGGGATACTCGGAAAGAGGAGACAGCTCTGGGAGGGTGGGCAGCAGAGGTCAGCCACAGAGACAAAGCTCAGCTGATGCCTCCAGCCCCTCAGATGGGCACACATGAGACTGAGAGTGGCAGTGCCACTGAGCCCAGTGTGCTGCTCCCCCTCCACAGGCTGCTCTGGTGGCTTTGGGCAGGAGGCAAGTGTGCAGACCACTGCAAACTGGAGTCCTCCAGAAGTTTAGCACCACTGGGGAGCCCACAGCAAAGAGCAGCCCCAAAGGCTCCCTCTGCATCAAGAGTCTTGGAAGAAACAGGCATCAGGTTCTAATTCCTTGCCTTTGCCTTTGGAAGGAGGCTGGGAGTGGGGCTGGGTTGGGCTGTGAGGGTGAGGGCTGCATGCCTCTCTCCCCTCTCCCTCTCAGAGGCACATTTCAGATTTAAACTGGAACAGATTTGCACGAACTTGAGGCATGTGATGGGGAGAAAAGGACACTGAGAGCAAGGAGAGGGCTGACTGGCAGCACCTAGGCCAGGCTCACCACAGCCAGAGCTGATGGTGGGACACAGGCTGCAGCCTGGGGACATGAAGGGGGTGAAAAGAGTTTGCACAGAGCAGCTGAAGAAAAGCTGCATGGGGGAAACCACAACAGAAATACATTAAATAATCCAAGAGACAGAAGAGCGAGGTGCAGGGATGGGGCAGGGCTTGAGTGTGCTGCTGGCAGCCTCTGTGAGACTTCAGCAAAACCCAGCAAAGCTGGGGCTGCTGCACCTCCCAACACCACAGACACCTCTCCAGAGCTCTGCATCAGCTCCAGCCCCAGTCAAGGTCTCATATCCACAGAGAAAGGATTGCTCACCGTGGTGCACCCCTGAGGATCCTCCTCACCACAGAGGCATTCACGAAAATATCCAGGAAATTGTCCCTCGGGTTTCACTCCTCCAGGGGAATCTCTTCAGACCTCGGCAGCAATTCCCTGCCTGGAGAGCTGGTAGGCAGTGAAGCTCACAATGGTTCAGAGGAGCTTCTCCAGCAGCCCTCAAACCTTTTCAACAGGTGGGTTTTGGCAGCTTGTGGGAACAGGGATTTCTTTGGGAGAGTTGGGCTCCACTATCCCAGCTTTCCCCTTCCTCACCCAAAGGTCAATCCAACACCACACAGAGGAGCAGGACCCATCCCAGCAAGTGCAGCAGGCACTGGGTGAGGCCATGGGCTGAGAGCAGAGGGAGGCAGCTGAGTGCCCCTGTCACAGAGCTGGGAGAGCCCAGAGGCACAGCTTTCACTCTTCCCTTAGCAGCCCACAAGCTGGAGGCCACCCCCAGGTCCTAAACCCATCCTTCTTCACCCAGACAAAGGCTGAACCCAGCCTCCCCCAGCCTGCCTCCCACCACAGAGGGGCTGCCCAGACCAACCTACTTCTGTCCCTCCATTGCCCTCACCCCAGGACTTCCCACCCCAGCCCAAATTCCTCCTGAGGCCCAGGTGAGATCTCCTGCCCCACGGCTTGGACATCCCTGGGATGGCATCTCTGCACAGCCCAGCACCAGGGACTCAGCAGAAACCTTTCTTCTGACTTCAACAGCTGCTGGCTTCATTCCCCTGCTCTTCTTGGCCTCTCTCTTCCCTCGTGGGCTGCTTTTCTGTTTGGGAGCCCATGATTGTATCTGACAGGGTCTCCTAATTGTCTCCACTGATTTTACCAGAGACTGATTTTAAAAGCAGCTCAGGAGCTCAGTCACTCCAATATCACTGCTAGATTCAGCTCCCTCATTTATTAATGGGACTACTTTAGCTCTTTCTCCCCTGGTATGTTTGCAAACTCCCTTTTTATTTCTCTTAACCCCTTTGGCTACCATTAACAAGCACAAACTCAGTAATATTTGATATTCTATGTGTATAAATAAAAGCAGGGAATGATCTCACTCCTGTTGCAACTTCTGAAGCAGGCCTGGGGCTCTGCAGGAGCAGCTTGGCTGCAAATGTTGAACCTCTGCTTCCCTGATCCACAGCTGGGCTGTGGGACAGTTTTGGTCACTGCCCTTACAAAGCAGCAAGGGCAGCACCTCCAGCAAAGGGGGCTCAGCACTTTCCTCTTCAGCCTGCACCTCCACAGACTGAGGGCACACAAGGCTGCAGAGCCAGACCCCAAGTGCTTTGAGTTCTTCCCTCTGTGAGAAGTGGGGAGGAAGAGAGAGGGGAGAGCAGGCTTTGTCCTGGCACCAGCACCATCACCTGTCCTTCCTTTGCAGGAGCTTGGGTGGGCACTTTGTAAGCAGCAGTCCCAGGTTGCTCCTGCAGCCACAACACTTGGCAGATGTGGAGCACCACGTGTCCAGCCAGGAGGAGGTTTTGGGGTCCCCCTTCCTCACAGCCCAAATCCAGAGGTGACAGGAAAGGGAAAAAAAACCAAAACCAAACAACAGCTAAGCCCCCAAAACGCAGAAGCTGTTCCCAAGAGGGAATTCTCCATCCTTGACATTTTCACTGACTTCTCAAACATGGTTCAAACAAAGCAAAATTGTAATAAGCAGAACCACAAAGCCAAGTGACCAAAAATCCACTTCCAAAAGGCTTAAAAACAATTTCAGTGGTCTGGGTAAGCCCAGGGAGCCCTGGTGAGGGCCTAGCTCCCTGGCTCTGAGGCTGGGCTGCTGCTTACCTGCTTCAAGTCACTGCCTCAAGGTCTCCACAGGCTGAGCACTTGAAGACCAGTTCCAGATGCCAGCAGAGAGAGGGCCTGAGAAACCCAGGAGATGGCTCCAAAAGCTGTCCCAGGTGTCAGTGTTACAGCTCCCTGTGGCCCCAGGACAAAGGGGGATGCCATGGGCAGCTGTGGGACATCTGTTCTGGGTGCCCCAAGCAGAAATTCAGTGTTTGCCTTCACAGATGGGGAAAAAAATGGGATTTCTCCTGGAAAGCAGAGCAGCCCTTAGGCCTCAGCAGGACGTGTCCCAAGTGTTGATGGTGGCTGTCACCAGGTTTATTTGCTGCTCTCTCACATGCTGCTGCTATGGGAGGGAGGGAGAAAATGATGAGGAAGAAGCCAAAAAGGAGCACATGAGGCTCAATCATAGAATCATAGACTCATGGGAAGGTTGGAAGGGACCTCAAAGGTCATCCAGTTCCAACCCCCTGCCATAGGCAGGGACACCTCCCACGAGCACAGGTCACTCAAGGCCTCCTCCAACCTGGCCTTGAACACCTCCAGGGAGGGAGCAGCCACAACCTCCCTGGGCAACCTGTGCCAGTGTCTCACCACCCTCACTGCAAACAACTTCCTCCTAACATCCACTTTCAGTCTCCCCTCTGCCACTTCAAACCCACTGCCTTTTGTCCTGTTGTTGCCAGACCTTGTCAATAGTCCCTCCCCAGCCTTCCTGCAGCCCCCTTCAGATCCTGCAAGGCCACTCCAAGGTCTCCTCAAAGCCCTCTCCTCTCCAGGCTGCAGAGCCCAAACTCTCAGCCTGTCCCCACAGTCTGCTTCTGCCCTGCTCCAGCCAGTGCTTATCCCCAGAGACTAAGAGACACTAAGAGGGCAGTTGGCACTAGGTGGCCTTTGCTGGGCTCATGCCTTCCTGGGGACTGAGGATGTGGCATAGGATGAGATGAGCCAGAGGAAGAAGGATGCTGGGACTCCACCTCTGCCAGGAGTGCAGTGGGCAGGCAGGGAAGGAACCAGGGGCCACAGCTGCAGGGTGAGGTCTTGCCTGGCCACACGGTGATGGGGGTCGTGGGGCAAGGTTTCTCAGGTGCCCCTCAGCAGGGCTGAAGTGACAAAGCTATTGCTGGCTTCACCCCTGCAATCACTCTCCCAGCACTTCCTGGGGGCACAAACCCGGGGCAGCCCAGACATCCCCCCCACCCTTTGCTCCCCTCTCTAAGCCCAGAGCTTCCCTCCACACCTCTCTCTAACACCAGCCCCAGCAGGAGCTGAGGTCCTCCCTCTCTCCCGGGGGCTGTGACTCTGCGCCGGGGGCAGGCAGGAGCACCTGCTGCAGCCAGCCCTGCAGGCGCAGGCAGCGGCGGCGAGGGAGGGCAGGCGAGCAGCTCCCGTGGCGGAGCCTGTCCTGTGCTGTCTAATAACACAAGGTGTCATTGTACACCCAAATCAGTGCCCGCAGCTTTATTTATCACTGCTGAAACACAAAACCCAGCAGGCCCGGCGCGGGGAGGGGAGCCAGAGGGGCGGGAAGCAGCAGGGTGAAATCTCCCTGTTTAGCAGGATTTGCCTTGAGATCTTCAAGCCGGATTGAGGCTGGGGGGTGTGGGGGTGTGGGAATGTGGGGGGCCGCGGAAGGAAGAAAAGAGAGATAAAAGGGAGGGAAGAGGGAGCTGGCAGAGCAGCGCTGCTTCCCTGGCAGTCGCAAGGCGACGATACTGCCTCCAGCACAGAGCTCTGGGGGTTGGGGGCTTCACTCGCAGCCGTCCAACAGCCAGCACGGGGAGGTGCAGGAGGCTGCAGCTCCCCTGAGGTTCCCTGGCTTCTACAGTTGGCCTTTTTAAAGGTCTTTTGTGGGCACCCATTCATCCCAGGCAGAGCTCTGCAGCTCAGCAGCTGGCTCCCGAGGGCTCCCTCTTGCCCTGGCATAGGCTATACCTGCCAGGCTGGCAGGAGCCACCCCGAAGGGCCTCTGGCAGCCGGCAGGCAGCAGCCCCCGGGGCTCTCCCTGAACCCAGCGCAGGCTCTCGCACGGCCGCGCTGCTGCGGGGTGCTGAGCACTGAACTCCTGCTGAACTCGGAGGGAGCTGAGGCAGCTCAGCAGCCAAAGGTCCCAGCCCTGCACTTACAGCATCAGGAGATGCTCTCCTCGGGGTGGTTCCAGATGTTATCACCACCGCTGCCACCCCCGGTAGCTGCTTCGTCTGCTCCCCGGTGCCAGAGGCTGCTGCTGCCGGCGTCGGTGGAGCAGCTCCGCCGTGGCTCCTGGGCAAAGCCTGGCAGCTCTGCCTGGAGCCCCTTTCCCCAGCAGCGGGAAGCTGCTGCTAGACTTGGCACTGGAGTGGCTGAGGTAAAGCGCTCCTGGCCGCTTCCCCTGATTCGCCGTGGAGGTGGCAGGCAGCGGCAGGAGGGAAATAATCAATAGCTGAAGGAGTAGAGGGGGAGGTAACACCTTGAGGGGCCGCAGGTAGAGTTGCCGTTTGGCGCTCAGCTCCCCTGCAGATGGATATTTAAATCTCCAGGTGCAAAAGCCACGGAAAGTTCAGGCTGAGTCAGAGCTCCCAGGCTGGCCCCACCGGCAGGCAAGGAAGCTGCCCCGCGGAGAGCTAAACCCCAGCCCCGAGCCTGTCTCATATCCAGAGCCGCTTCGGAGCAGCTCTACTCCTGCCGGAGACAGCAGCAGCCAATCCACGCTCCCTGCTACCGAACCAGAGCCGAGCAGCAGCAGCGAACTCAGGTCCGAGAGGGAAAAGGCTCCCATGGCTCGGGCAGATCTGCCCAGCGCTGCCCTCAGATGTTCTCTGCGGTTGTGGGGGGCAAAGCAAGCAGAACGCACCCCTCCGGGCACCGGAGCCGGTGGGTTTGTTCCCTTCGCCGGCACCATCCCGGCTGCACCACGGCCCCCCCAGAGCCTACCTGCAGAATCACATTTGCAAAACTGTTGCCCAGGAAATGTGCAGCTAAAAGCTGTGAAATAAGCATGGCTGGGATCAGACATTCCCAGTGTCGTTAAACGACCGTGCCTGGAAATCTGCCTCTGCCTTTAGCCACGCTGCCATGTAGGGAGCTGCAAAACAAAACACTCTGCTTGTTCCACATCCCAGCCCCGACGCTGGGACTCTTGTTCCCTGCAAACAAGGGACCCAAACTCCTTCCCCGAGGGGCTTGAGGAGCGTGGCAGCAGAGACACGGAGGGATCAGGGCTCTATGCTGGTGTGCAGTCAGCCCTGGGCTGCAGGCGTGGGGCACTGCCCATGCCATGGGCTGCAGCCACCCAGCAGAGGGAATGGAGAACCAAGGCACTGGAGCTCCCCATCTCTCCCCAACACCTGTGTCTTCACGGGGGGCAGAGACAGTGGGGACAACACAGAATCACAGCCTGGGAAAGCCCTCCAAGATCATCGAGTCCCACACCAGCCCAGCACCAACATGGGCACTAAACCAGGGCCCCGAGTGCCATGGCCACATAGTTCTTGAGCAGCTCCAGGGATGGGGACTCCACCACCTCCCGGGGCAGCCTGTGCCAATCCCTGACCACTTCTGCAGCCAAGACATTTTTCCTCATCTCCAAACTAACCCTCCCCCAGCACAATTTCAGGTCATTTCCTCTCCTTTTATCACCTGAGTTTGGGGAGCAGAACCCAACCCCAGCTCACTGCAGCCTCCTCTCAGAGTAGCTGTAGAGAGCAATGAGCTCTGCCCTCAGCCTCCTCTTCTCCAGACCAAGCACCCTCAGCTCCTTCGCCTGCTCCTCACCAGACCTGTTCTCCAGGCCCTTCACCAGATCTATTGGGGTGCCCAAGTTTCACTGAGGATCCAGGTAGGGGATGACTGAAAGTGTTGCTGTACCCCATGGGTGGAGAGGTCTCCTGGCAGGGCAGCAAAGCCCCACGGGAAGCAGCACTCCCCCAGCCTGCTCCGTGGGGTTAATGCAGCCTGCAGACAGCTGATGTCACTTCTCACCTGGTGAGGGGTGCTGGCCACAGTCGAAATCCCAGCACACAGACAGCCCCACAGCCTGGAACAGGTCTCCCCAGAGGGTCAGCATCTCCCTTCCCAGCCACCCTGCCCACGGTGCCCTCGCTCTGGGGCCACCCACCTGCTCCTGCCAGGCAAGCTTCCAGGAGTCACAGAATGGAAAAGACCTTTGACATCACCAAGTCTAATCATTACCCTTAACCCAAACCATGCTCCTCAGCACCACATCTATAGGACTCTTAAACACCTCCAGGGATGGGCATTCCACCCCCTCCCTGTTCAAGCCATTCCAATGCCTGAGAACTCCTTCAGAGAAAAAAATTCTTCCTAATATCCAACCTGAACCTCCCGTGGTGGAGCACTAACAACAACAACAACAACACAACCAACACCCAAGCTGATCTTTGAGGCCAAAAAAAGGGGTTTGAAGCAAAGGGGAAGGGGAGGAGGTGGGGAAGGAATCTGAAGTTGCATCACTTGGAAATACCCAAGTGCTTTGGAGATGTATGTACATGCTCAGCTGTCTCCTGCTTCTCCAGGAGCCGACTTGGGAAGAGCAAAGTGACACCCAAAAGGACCCCAAGGACTTTGCCTGAAGCAAACAGAAACAGCCTTGACTGGAATCCACATCTGCAAACTGCTCCAATCCTTGGAGCCAGGCACTGCAGGGCTCTGGAGCTGCGGGCAGAGGAGTGGGGTGAGAGAGCTTTGGAGCACAAATCAGTCAGGAGCTTTTGCCCTTTGCCTGGGCTCAGAACCAACCCCGACATCTTCTCTGTGGAATTTCAAACATGCCTCAGAGCGTGGAGCCAGCCCAGGCTCCAGGTGCCCTCTGCCAGCAGCTGCCCTGGCACCTTCAGGAGGAGGGCAGAGGGCTGGAGGGACAGGGCTGGTTGTCAGCAGCAGTTTTGTTCTCTCAGAAACTGCTTTCCAGGCAGCTCCCCTGAGACAGGAGAGCTGTTCTCAGCTCCCAGAGGTTGCTCCTGCAGCTGCCCACACAGGTGAGCTGGAAGCTGGGGAGGGCACGTGGAGGGCACCGTGGGTGAGCCCGCTCGGGCAGCACGATGCCCGCTGGGGCCAGCTTCAGCACTGTGCCAGGACACACCTGGCTCTGGGGACCGGTCTGGGTGTGACTCAACCAAGGGGACAGGAGCCTGTGCCAGCAGCAGAGCTGGCACATGTCACCCAGCCAGAGTGATGCAAAAGGCTATGCTCTCTGCCTGGCACGGGCAGGTTTGCCCACTGTGCCCCCTCCCAGAGGGACATGGGGCTCCAGGGGCTCTGCTCAGCGAGGAGAGAGGCAAGAGGAGGGGAAATGCACAAACCGTGGCCTGGTGCTGCCCTTCCAGAGGCTGCTGGGAGCTGCCAACCCAGACTGGGAGTGTCCCGACCCGACGCCTGCGCCCACGGGAGGGATCCTGGCTGGTGCCATTCCCACTCCCGGGGCACCCCCTCTGCCATCCCACGCAGCCTCTGGCCAGCTGCCCGCCTGCCTGCCCAGCGCGGCGTGGGGCCCGTGCCAGGCAGCTCCCAGCTCACCTGCAGAGGCTTGTCGAGGGGGAGCTGCTCCTGCTCTTTCTTGTCTGGCTTTGGGCTGCCTGGGGAGAAGGCAGGAAAGGGACGAGGAAGGGTAAACAGCTCAGGCAGCTGCAAGTCCTGGCAGCTAGAGGGCTGAGCAGGTGATGTAGGGAGCTGGGGGCCTGCAGACACCCCAGATGTGATGGCAGCAGCCTGGGAGCAGTCGGGGGAAGGTGCTGGCTTCCAGGTCTGCAGCATCCACCAGCAGCCCAGCAAGGGCAGATGGGGACTGTTGCAGGGGGGAGGGGACTTTGCTGCCCCTTGCTCTGGTGCCTCCTGCAGAGGCTGATCCCCCTCAAAGGGTACAGGACTCAAGATGAGTGAGGTCCTGCACCAGCAAAGCATCATCACTGCTGCAGATGCTGTCACCTCCCCTCAGGCTGCCACAGAAGCACAGCTCATGGCATTCCCTGCTTCACGGGACCACACCACCTCTGTGCCAGCCTTTGCCATTGCCCCACCACTGCCCCAGCAGCCTCCTCACCCTTGGGAAAACAGAGACGAGGTTCAGTCCTGTGGAAGCTCATTTCTGCCTTTGCTTCTCTCAGCCACTCCACAAGCAGAACAACATCCTGAGGAACGAAGAAAGCAAAGAAGCATTTTGCCCAAAGTGGGCTGAAGGCTTGCAGCAGCCCAGGCTGGTGACTTTTGCCATGAGGTTCTCACCCAGTGCCCAGTGCTGCCACAGATGTCACCCCCAGATCCTCTCTGGGACATGGGCACCCCCAAAGATGGAGCTGAGCCAGGCTGGGCTTTGCAAGGACTCTGGGCAGGCTCAGGACCCCATTCGGTCCTCACCCAGCTGCAGAGATGCTCTGGGGAGGAGGGAGCCTTTCCAGCTGCAACCACACCACTGAAGGAACATCCCCAGCCATGCCTGGCACTGGGAAACTGCCCAGCCAGGGAGATTCTGCCTGGGTGGATCAGGTCCCAACCTTCTGAGGAGCCCCAATGTAGGGCAAGAGTGTGAGCACAGACAGTGAGGTGTGGGGCAGACAAGGGGACAGGGTCAGGCAGCTGCAACTCAACAGAAGCCACCCAGCACTTCCCCAGGCTCTGCAGGGAGGGCAAGGAGCCAGGCTGGCCCACATGAAGATGGCAGTGGCCAGTCCTACACTGCCTGCACTGCCTGCAGCTGCTGGCCCCACACACAGTGTGGGCAGAGCTGCTCTGGGCCCACGAGAGCTCCCTGGGCACAGCCAGGAGCTGCCTGGCTCCTGTAGCCTCCTTTCCCAGTGCAGAGGCTCAGGATGGCAGACACTGCTGCACCAGGCAGGCTGCAGTTTCTTGGTGGCACAGGGAACTTTTTGCAGCTTTCCAGCCCTGGAAAGATCCAGAACTCTGCAAATCCCTGTCTGGCCTCCCCAGTCCCAGCCAGGGGCAGCCACCACCCCCTGCAGCCCCTCTGCTGGCAGCCGCAGCTGGGAGTGGCAGAGCCAGTCCTGCCGGAGAGCTCCCCGGGCTCAGCCTGCCCCTGCCCGACGCTGCCAGCTCCCTGCCAAGCAGGTCAGGACAAGAGCCCTTCATGGCCCAAGCCTGTGGCCTGACGATTCTCATTCCTGTCCCCACGCTCTGCCCACAGAGCAGGGATGGAGATGCAGCTTGCGGCAGACTCCTGTCGGGCACTGCCCTGCCTGCCAGTGGCCTGGGGGAGGCCAAGTGGCCAGGCCAGAATCAAATGGAGCTGGAGCCCAGCTAGATAGGCACCATACATACCTGGGGCAGGGCAGAGGAGAGGATGGTGCAGGGGCAGGTCCCTGGGCCCAGCAGCTGTGTAGGTGCTCGGGGTCCATCGGCCAGGACGCTGGCACGGCCGCAGCAGTGAGGCTGTGGTGGGGAAGAGCTGCCAAGGCAGTCCCATCCCTCCCCAAGTGGCACCAACTCTTCGTGGGCTGAGGGCAAAACCTGCCTTGAGCTGTTGCCCTCAGCAGTGGGAGGGGAACACACAGACACGGGGAAGAATCTGTGTGCAGGGAGGGAAACAGCAGGCTGCAAAACCCTGAAAGAATGAACTCAGAGGGAAGAAGAAAGGGTTGGGAGAAAACAAATGTGGGGAAAGCAGTCAGGCTCTGGCAGCAGCTGAACTTCCATGTGCTGAGCTCCCTGAGTCGGCACTGAGAGATGCTACAACAAATGTCACCTTCATCTGAGCACCAGCACTGCAATTTGCTCATCATCCCTCTGCTGCTTTCTGCCCTCCCCACAGTTCTGTTCCTGTTCTGAGCAGAACCTGTTGGGAGCAACTCCAGCAGCCAGCAGAGTTGGATTCTCCCCTTTTTGTCCTGCTCTGTGGCTCCCACACACCCCAGCTCCCTGGCAAGTTTCTGGTGGATCCAGAGGGAGAGGAGGGTCCTGCCAGCTCCACCATCCAACTGCTCTTCCTGGGCCTGCAGTAACCATAGAAACTGCAGCCACGGCGCAGGCTTTGCTGGGGGGGCACAGCATGCTTGGGCACACACAGGCAGGTAGAGCCCAGCCAAGCCACCCCCAAAGCCATCCCCAGCATGGGGAGAGGGGCAAGCAGAGGGCAGTGCTGGAGACTTTTCCCCCCACACCTGAGGACCACGTCAGAAGCTGCTGTTGGGGACCTGAGGGTGCATAGGGAGGGTCCTGCTGCCAAGCTTTGTCTTGCTCTGCCCCATTCCATCTGCAGACAGTGGGCACCCAGGAGGTGCTCAGCCATTAATCCTTCAGGTTCTTCTTGCTCCACCAACACAAACAGGCCAAATCCTGTCCCTGGCTGGGGGTACAGGCTCTCTGCTGCTGGTGCTGGCAGAGGCACAGGTCCTCCAAGGGCAGGAGCTGGGCCAGTACAGTCAGTTACTGAGCTGAGTCCAAACACTGCCTTCATCTTACCCCCCCAGCACAGGCAGCCCTGGGCAGCTCCTCAGAGCCCTCGCATCGGGCACAGCCACAGACCAGCAGCAGCTTTGGGAGCCACTGGGCACAGCAGCTGCAGGGTGTCTGCAGAAGCCAGGCAGCAGCACCCCTCCAGTGCCAGGAGGACAGGGTCTGAGCAGGGCTGGGGAGGGAGGATGGGGAAGGGCTCTCTACAGACACCCCCACACCCCTCACGGGGCAGGAGGTGGCTCTGGGAGCCACAGAGGAGCCTGGGACCAGCGACTGGAGTGGCACATGGAGGAGGGCATACTGGCACAACAGGGACAGCTCAGTGGCTTCGCCAGCTGTGGCCAGCATCTCTCCATCCCTCTCAGCCCCCACAGCCTGGGCTTTCAGAACTCACCGTGGGGCTTTCCTCCTGTCTGCCCCCCCGCCCCCATCTGCAGTCCCCAGCCTTCCCTGCAGCCACAGGAGCAGAGCTCACTCCTGCAGCAGCACAGAGGTGCCCTCATGGCAGGGAAGCAGAAGCAGCTCTGGGACAGGCTAAGGACAAAAGCAGCTCCAGGTCCAGCCCTGCCTTTGGCACCACAACCCAAGTAAAAATAAGTCTGCACAACTGCTGGGCTGCCTCCCTGCTCCCCCCGAGCCAGAAATACCCTCCAGATCCCCCACACACACTGGCTGCGGCCTCCACACAGAGTCCAGCCTCCAGTGCCCACCAGGTGCCTATTTTGGGCTGTCACTCGGGCAGGGAGGGAGGAGAGGGCTCAGCTGTCCCCTGCCCACAGCCCAGCCCCAGCCTCGGCTCAGCCCTCAATGGCTCCATTGTTCGTGGCCAGGAGCTCAGCTGCAGAGCCTCATGGCCCATCTGGCTGCCCCCAGCTCAGGGCACCCCACAGCCCCCCGAGGGGAGCCAGAGGAGGGGGCTGCATCTTGCTGGGGCAGAGCTGGGTCAGGGTCTCCTCCTTCCCCAGGGCCATTGTGGGGAGTGTGCTGGGTGAGGTCTGGCTCTTGCTTCCCTGCCTGGCTGCTGGGGGCTTGCTGGGGGCACTGAGATGGAGCTCCCAGAAGTGGAACTTTCCTCCCCCACCCCACAGACACAGCTTAAAATCTCTCTGCCCCCAGGCTGCTGCCCTGCTCCTGCTCCCCCAGGCCCCACTGCGAGGGGAAAGCAGCCTCAGAATTCCAGCATGGGGGGGCCAAAAGGGGCCTCTGGAGCTCATCCTGTCCACCCCCCCTGCTGAAGCAGGGCACCCACAGCAGCTTGCCCTGAATCACAATGCCCAGGCAGGGCTGAAATCCCTCCAGAGAAGGAGACTCCACGAACCTCTCTGGGTGCCAACCCCAGTGTCAAGGGTTCACAGGGTAGGACACAGGAAGCAAGAGCAGACCTGCACAGGCTGGCACCATGGGTGGACACACTCCAGCAGGTCTCAGATCTGCGGGAGATAGCGCCAGGCTCGGAGCCTTCCCGCGGCTGGCACCTGTCTGGCAGCGCTGCCCAAAGGCAGAGCCCTGAAGCCAGGGCACGGGGAGGCTGCAGCGGGCAGCACCACAGCTCCGTGCCCAGCGACTGGGCTGCTCCGTGGGGCAGGTTGCTGGTTGCTCTCAACAGCTCCTTTAAACCCCCCAGGAGCTTCCTGCCGCGCCGCAGCCAGCTCCAAACACCCTCCAAGGGACAACAAAGAGCCTGAGTAGCCAAAGCACCGAGCCCAGGGCCCCTCGGCTGCTGTGCTTGCGGGGCTGGAAGGGGAGGCAACGGCACCAGCAGCACACACAAGGTCCTGTGTCCCTGCTGTGTCACCTCTCTGCCTCGCTTTGCTCCTGCAGCATCCCACCCAGGGCCACTCACACCAGCTCAGGACCATGGAACCATTTTTAGCCCTTTAAGATCACCCAGTCCAACGCTCTCTCACTCTGCCAAGCCTGGTGCTAGACCATGGCCCTCACCTCCCAAACACCTCCAGGGATGGGGATTCAGCCACCTCCATGGGGAGCCTGTCCCAGGGTTTGGGACCCTCTTCAGCAAAGAACTTTCTTCCCATGCCCAACCTAAACCTCTCCTGGTCCAACCTGAGGCCATTTCCTCTCCTCCTCCCACCTGATGCTAGGGAGCAGAGCCCAACCCCACCTGGCTGCAGCCTCCTTTCAGAGAGCTGTAGAGAGCAATAAGCTCTGCCCTCAGCCTCCTCTCCTCCAGACTGCACACCCCCCAGTTCCCTCAGTTGCACCTCACCAGCCCTGCTCTCCAGACCCTTCCCCAGCTGCATTGTCCTTCTCTGGACCCACTCCAGCCCCTCAAAGCCCTTCCAGCCCCAGCAGCCAGGGCAATTCTTTATCGAGCCAGCAGAGCCCGAAGGGTCACCCACACCAACCATCCCCACCCCAAACTTGCCCAGCCAGCCTGTGGGCACACCACACACTGCCTGAGCTGCATGGTAATGCCCATCAGCAGAGCCATGCCTCCTCCTGGCACAGCTCCTGTGCCTGATGACAGAACAGCTCTGCTGGCAGCCCCCGGGCCCACGCTGGGCACAGTTTGCTGCTTGTGCTCCCAGCAGCCTGGTGCAGGTGGGCACAGCTTTGCTGGCTCTTTGAGAAGGTTCCTGGTGCTCAGGTGATCCTTGTCCAAGGCTGAGAGAGCTGAGAAGGGACCCAGACAGCAAAGGGTGGTTTGGATTTTCCCCAGGGGCAGGGAGGTGCAGCCTGTGCTGAGGAGAAGCCACTCAAACCCCTCTGCAGCCTTTGGGATGGAGACTGCAGCTCTCTGCTGGCCACGCAAAGGTCTCCAAGCATGGCCTCTGGAGAAGGCAGCCAAGCAGCCCCCACGGCCAGCTGCAGCTGAGACACAGCTCCCCAAAACCAGGCAGAGGCCACAGCATGTCCCAGCCCATCAGCACAGCACCAGGAGGGCTGCAGTCCTCTGCCTCCCACCGTGCTCTCCTTGCAGCACCAGTCAGTATGTGCTCGGCACCTTGGGAGGGTCTCTGGTGGATTCAAGCAAAGAGAGAGGCAAAAGCTCTGCCTGGACCACCTCCCTCCCAGGATTTCCTCAGGGGGGTTACCTCATATGGGCCTGACACCTCCCTGTGCCTCAAGAGCATCATTCATGAAGGTCATTCAGCAGCTGGTCCTTGCCCCTGATGACCTCCGATGTCTCTGGCTGGCAGTGATTCACCTCTCAGCTCACAGAGAAGGCTCTAGCAAAGTAGCCACGTGCTGCTGAAGACCTGAGGAGCCCTTCAGTGGGCCCTGTGAATTCAGGGGATGCTTCTGTGGCCTGGTCACCCCCAAGAGCTGCTGGAGGCAACAGCAGCAGAGCAAGCTCCTGCCAAAGTCCTCTGGTTGTCTACAGAGCCCAGCTCAGGCCACCCCAAAGGGGCCTTGGTGGCTGCTGCTGGACCCCAGCATCCAGGAGCTGTAGTGGCAGGGAACTAGATGCTGCTGTTGGTGTCTTGTGAAGTGGCTGAGCCCAAGCAGATCCCTGCTCTGCCAGCTCCAGAAGAGGATGCACTGAAGAAATACTCACCACAGAGTCTCCCTGTCCAGGGGAGGTTCCCAGTGACCTGATCTCTCCTTCCTATGTTTTACTCAGCATTGAGAACTGGCAGAGCACTTGAGAGGACCCAGAGGGATTTCTGCATCTGCTGATCCTCTGCCTCTTCCCTCCCTTCCTCTCCAAGTTTTCCCTCTTCCCTTGAACTTGACTCCAGCCTGCTCCATGTCTGGGTGAAGCTGATCCTATCACAGCTCTATCTCCCCATGACTTTGAGACCCACTGACCCACTTCCAGCCCAGTTCACTGGGGCAGGTGGAGCCCTCAGGAAGATTCCTGCAGCCACAGAGACTCTGATGAGCTGGGCTGGGGGACAAACCTGCACACACAGCAGACCTCACAGGGTCGAGGGTTGGACTGGATGATCTTTGAGATGTTTGCTGCCATTCTGTGATCCCATCTCACCAGGGACACTGTCAGCCCCCGGCTCACACAGCCTCCCCCAGCCAGCCCAGTTCACTCCACCTGTTCAGGACTCAGCCATGGCAGACAATCTGCAGTCATTATCTGATTAGCCTCCCTGGTATCACAGAGCCTGGTTCAGTGCCCATGGAAATCAAAGGCCCCTTGATCTCAACGGGCACAAATCAAGCCCTGGCTGCCTCCAGCCCAGCACAATCATCCCATCTCCACCAGTTATTCTGCAGCCCAGGCCACTGCTGCATAATTAGAGGGCAGGATGCTGGCTTAACCCAGGGCACCAACCTGGCTTCTCTTATTGGCCCTGGATTTCCCCTTCCTCTGCACTGCCAGAGGAGTCAAGAGCTGTGGAAGCTTCTGTAACCACTTCCATCAGAGGAGCTCAAAGCACTGCAGAGACATTAGTGAGTTCTGTGAGCAGGCTTTGACACAAGGCAGAAATGGAAGCACCAGCAGAGGAAATTTGGTCTATCCCAAACCATCCCTGGGCCCAGGCACCATCTTGCTCCCACTGCAGATGCAGGTCAGGAGGAACTACCCCAGGTGGCAGAGCTGGAAGCAGAGCAGAAACCTGGCCCACTGCACACCAGCTGCAACTTGAGCTGCTATTTATTTTCCTTTTGCTCATGCAGGAGCAGAACTGCCTGTGCTAGCAGCCACGTCAGTGCTTAGCTCCACAGGACCCAGGCTGAAAGACAAAGCAGCAAAGGAAAGAGCAAACCAGAGACTGCTCCATGCTGTGGGAACACATCAGGGACCAGTTCTGGGACCTGACACTTGTGCCTGACATCTTCTGGAGTGAAAGGGGCCACAAGACCCCAGCCTTGCCTCCCCCTGGGGACATGTTCCTCAGTTCAGCCTTTTGCACAGCAAATCTGAGGCAGCAGAAGGACATCCACCAGGATCTGCACACATCTCACTGAGCCTGGGAGCCTGCTTGATCCTGGGAATCCCACAGGGTGGTAACAGGGGACAAAAGGGAGAGCCAGGGTCAGTACAACTCTGACATCCCCATGCAAACCCAGCCCCTTCCTCCCTGAGCTGTAGAAGGAACTGATGTGCAAAAGAGTTCCTCAGTCCCCACCTCTCCGAGAGAAGGTTGAGTTGGCCTGGAAGCCCCAACCTGCTCGCTGTGGTGGTGCTGGAAAAGTCACCACTTGCACCAGCTGCTCCAGAATTAAGAGCCAGGGGATGGAGAGCTGAGCAAGGAACATCACAACTGCCTTGGGGGCTGCAGCCTGGACACAAAGGCTGGCCCAGTGAGGCCCCACGGCTCCACATGAGCCCCTCAGTGCTCTGCCCAAGCCCACCAGTCTGTCCCCTCCCTGGGACCCCAGCCTGCCCAGCTAGCAGGGAGTTGCCCACACCATGTCCCCAAGAGCCCTATTTCTTTGGGGATTTTGGGGTGTTCAAAGATGCTCTTCTTGACAAAGGTCAGCATCCAGGACCTTGCCTGTGTGGGGCTGGGAGGAGGTTTCTGATCATGCCAGAATCAACCCAGGCAGAAACCTGGCCCTGATGCTGGGAGCCAGCAGGCAAGAAGGCAGGAGGCCAGGCTCCCCTCCTGGGAATGGCTCAGCACCAGGCAGGGAGCACAGGAGCACGATCCAGGCACCATTTGGGGCTCAGAAGATGCCTGAGCCTGCCCATGTCCAGGCTCTTTCAGATGCTCAAGTCAGAGGCTCCAGAGCTCCTTCACTGCTGCAAACAAGCTGCAGCTCCCCAGGCTGCTCAGGGCCTGTTCCCCAGCACTAGCCCAGCAGCATAGGCTGACCCTCCCCATACAGCACCCACCTCACCTGTGCCAACATGCCACCCCTCCCCTGCACCCTCCCTGCAGCCCCCAGGGCCGGACACACTCATGTGCTTATGGAGAGCCTGAAGGTGCATTTGCAGCCCAGGGAAGCATCATCCAGGCTGCTTCGTCCTCTGCTCTCCTCCTCCAGCTCTCCACCCAAGCACAGGAGCCTTCTCCTCTGTCGAGCAGCCTCCACCTCCCCAGCTCCAGAGAAGTCTTTCCTCTCCCTGCCTTAGCTCTGGCTCTGCTGAGCAGCTCGGAGGCAGCCTGCATGAAAGGTACTGACAAAATAAAGTTGGATTGCACTGCATTATTGAGAAAGTGACCTCCAGTGGTCAATAAAGCCTTTGCCCACCGTTTCCAGGCAGCGCTGCCTGTTGTCAGGCTCTGCCTGGCTGCAGCAGGACCGAAGCTCCTCTCTCCCGGTCCCAGCTCCCACGGGTGGCTTCTTAAAGCTCAGTCTGCACTTTGGTGAGGAGGAGCTCGGAGCACTTCCATGCAGGGCTGCAATCAGGAATGCAGAGAGGCTGCAGGCAAGAGCGCAGCGCGGAGCCGGCTCCCTGCCGCCGCACTGGCAGCCGCCGGCTCCGGGCTCCGATAAGAGGAGCTGGCAGCAGGCTCCGTTCTAGCACCAGGCGTTTGCTGCTTTCACTGCAAACTCTCGCCACGCTGTGGGGAGAGGGAGGAGGGGTCCAGGGACACCATTCCCTGCGCCTCGGCAGCGCTGAGCTCGGTGCCTGGACCAGGGACAGGCTGATGGACCCGGCGCAGGTAGCACACAGGCTGCCCTCGAAGATGCCCTGCTCGGTGCCACCAGGTTCCCACTCCTTTCACATTCGGCTTCCAAGAGCAGTTGCACAATCAGCTCTCTCCTTCCCTTCCCTGCTGCTGCAGAAGGCAGATCTGGCCCAGCCACGTCAGACACTTCTGGAAGAGGTTAACCCCAGTGTAGAGGGGGAGCAGCCCACCAGCAGCACCCCTCTGCTGGGCACCCCACCCAGCAGAGCCTGGGCTGGGCAGAGCAGAGCTGCTTTCCCTTCCCATCACACACAGTACAGGTGCCCTGCTACACACACGGGCAGCTGCTGGGAGGAGCCCTCGGGAGATGGCAGCAGCCTGTTAGCAGGACCAGCAGCTCCAGCTCACTGCGAGCCCAGGTGCTCCCTCACCTGCAGGTCCCTCCTCTGTAGCCCTCTGTCCCTTCGCAGCCTCACCAAGCAAGCAGCAGCCCTCACCACCAGCCTGCAGCTCTAGGTGGGGGTTTTACCCTTGCTGGCGATCAGCCTCAGGTAGAGCTCAACTGCAGTGAGTCTCCTCAGGACATGAACCCCAGAGAAATGGAGGGAAGACCCCAAAGCAGTTGGGCTCCTAAGGGTCCTGCTTCATCTCCAAGTGCCAGTGTCACCACAGCCAGGGATGCCTCCATCCCTCCCAGCATCGAGGAGGAGCACAGCAGCAGCTGCCCTCTCCAGGTCTTGCTCCATACCAGGACCAAGGCTGCTCAGGGGCAATGTCCCCACACCCTCTTTGGGAGCCAGGCCCAAGGAGCAGCCTCATCACCTTCAGAAGCTAGGCCAGGCTGGGAAGAGCTCCCCAGGCCCTGGCAGACAGTGTCAGTGGGAGCTGGAGCCTCTGCAGCATCACCTCCCCTTCCCGGCGGGAATGCTGCGCAGGGCAGATAAGGAGCTGCGGAGGCAGGGAGCAGAGGGGGTCAGCAGCCGGCGGGGTCCGGGAAACACGGGCAGGGAGGAGCAGGGGGAGAGGGGCTAATTAGCCATCTCCTGTCCCTGGGGGATTGCTTTAGACAGCATGAAAGATTAAAGGTCTCAGGGATGAGAAGGGAGGTGGAGAGGCAGAATCTCCTCCCAGGCACAACCACACAGGCACCCCAGAGCTGGGGTACGGTCAGGACCAGGCTAGGAGCTGTGGGCATGATCCAGCACAACAGGCAAGGAGAGGAGGAACAAAATGGCATCCTCCTAAATTTAGCAGCCACCATGCATATCCTCTCTCAACCCTTCACCTTCACAGCCCACCCCCAGAGCTGTGCAAGGCTAATTTCCATCAAGGGCTGTCTTGGAAGAGGCTTCTCCTCCATTCCAACCCATCTGCCAAGTGCAGCAGCCTTCTCCAGCTCAGCTCCCCTCTCCTGCAGCCTGCCAGCACCACGGGCATGGCACAGGGACAGCAGGTGCCTATGTGCCACCTGCAGGGGAGCCTCCCCTCCCCTGGGATCAGCCAAACCACAGGGGTCCAGAACAGGCCCACTTGGACTCCCTTGGTGGAGCAGCTACCTGCCTCCCTCCCTCATTCCGCAGCTCACAGCCCTGGCATGGAGAGCGAGGGAGAGCTCTCTGGTCCCCTCTGGTAGCTGTCCCAGCACCTCTGTCCTTCAGCTCTGCACTCACACAGCCCCTGCAGCCAGCAGCTGATACCTGGCATCTCCCCCATGAGGGCAGAAGCAAGAAGCTCCAGCTGGTTTTGGTGCTGTTCTCCAGCCCTCACATCTGGCACAGCTGCAGCACCAAGGGCGGGATGCCCTCAGGCAGAGCCAGGTGGTTGCTCTGTTCTGCAGCAGGTTGCAAGTTCCCAGAGGAGAAGGGGACCACAAGAGGCAAAAATCAAGGCTGAACCCCACAATGAGAGGCCATGGTCCTGCCAGAGCCATGCCCAGGAGGGAGGAAAGGTGAAAGGACCCAAGCTTCTGGGGCGACTGCAGCCAGGCCCCAGCTGGCTCCAGATCACGAAGCAGCTCTCCTCCTGCCATGCATGGCTGGGCTGGCCTTGCCAAGAGGAGATCACCTAGGTACAAAGCTTGGCATGGTCCAGACACCACCACAGCGGGTGATGGCCCAGTCACGTGCCCTCCTGAGAAACAGGAAACATCAGCAGTGCCTTTCAGCTCCAGGACCTGAACACCCCAGAGAGCTTAACCTTATGGGGCAACCACAGGAAGGGTGGCTCCGGGAGCTCACACTGGGAGATCTCAGACCATCTGATCACAAATCCTCTCCACCTCCTCCGCATGCTGCTGCCTTTCAGCCCCTTCCCCTGGCAGGTCACTTGTGGTGAAAGCAGCTCTGGCAAGGGTACCCTCGCCCCCCCAGCATTGGGTGAAGGGTGGTGCCAGGGGCTGGAATTCCACTTTTTGCCTCTTCATGGTGCTGAAGGACAAAGGGGACAAAGTGTAGCTCTGCATGGGTGCAGAGGCTGCTCTGGGCTCTGGTGGGGCCCAGCAGATGCCCCAGCACTGTCAGGACCCCTCTGGCCAGAGACAGCCACACCAAATGTCCATTTGTCTCCAGAGAGGGCACACCACAGCCTGGGTTTTGGGGTGCTGATGGCAGTCAGCCTCAACCCCCTCAACTTCTGATTTGACACCCAAAAGCTGAAGCCCACAGCTGGGTGGGAATGAGGCGTGGGGGGGCTGAGGGGTGG
>VWZE01006495.1:152578-165277 GCA_013396675.1 Eubucco bourcierii | reverse complement strand
GAGACATGGGGGCTACCCCAGCACTGCCTTTGCAGGTCTTGTTTGGAGCTGCACCAGCAGGCATCTCCTCCAGCCGCACCGTTGCACCCCTGGCAGGGGAGGTCCACCAGGAGAATCTGGGCCCAGGTCACAGCTCTGCAGCTTCAGAAGTTCCAAGTTCCAGCAGCTCCCAGCCTGGGCTCCGCTGGCTCACCCCAGCCAGGAGCACCAAACCAGTCAGGCAGGACCAGGAAGGGTTCCCCTCCTATCCCACACCCTGCAGCTGCCCTGGGCTATGGTCTGACAGGCAGAGGAGGCTCTGCTGGGGGAGGAAGCCTAATCCCACAGCCCTTCCAGCAGTGGGGCCAGATCCTACCTCTCCTGGTTCACCAAGCTAGAAGGGGCAAGAGAAGGGAGGTAGCCTGGGGCCCTCGCACCCCCAGCGGCCGAGCACAAGCAGGGACAGCTCTTCCCTGCCCTCCACTCCTCCTACCCCTGACAGCCTTTCCCAGCTTCTCCCAGCCCGAAACTGGGCTGCAGCAGAGTGGTACCTGCAGGTGCTGGTGAGTCAGAGCTGGCCAGGGACACCTGCACCAAGCTCTCCCCAGTGTCCCTTCAGCTTCTCCCTCCTTGGCATGCCCTCAGCAGCAGTCAGGGGCTTTGGGTTTGGGTTTTTTCCCCCCTCTCTTTTTTCCCTTTCTGCTTGTTCTTGTCTCCAGTCCTTCTGCTGGTGGGGAAAATCCCAGGTGTCAAACTTCAAACAGGCAGCCCAAGTTCTCCTCGTGTTCAACATCCCAGGCACTGCCTAACCACAGGCTCCTGCCTGCACCCACCCCCCGGGCTGGCAGCAGCTCGCGTGGGGCCCGGCCAGTGGCAAAGGGTGGCACCATGCTGCTGCCTGCCCACCTCACAGCCCGGTTCTGCCAGGGACATCTCTTTGTCCAGCCGTGGCTTGGTGCACCAGCAGGAGGGGGTTGTGGATGTCAAGCCCTGTTCAGAAGGGTTGAAGCCCCTGCCAACAAGCCCCAAAGCAGAGCAGAGCTGCTGGAAGTCAGCTCTGCAGGAAGGAGAGAAAAGCTTTTGATTTCTACTGCTCAGCACCACGTCCTGGCAGCAGCCCTGCAGCTGCCACCCACCCCAGGAGACACCTGGGTGGGACAGGGCAGCCTGAGGACGCTTCGCACCCAACACTTTGTGCAGTTCAGCCTCACTCTTGGTCTGGGTGGTTTCTGCCAGAGACCCAAAGCCTCTGCTGGGCTCATGCCCAGCCAGGCAGAGTGGCCAGGCCAGGGCAGAAGCAGAGCACAGAGCAGCACAGGGGCACAGGATGTGCTCCATGCAGCCCAGCCAAAAACCAGGAGGTGTGAGGAAGCAAGCAGCCTGCTCTCTGCCAGGGCTTGGGTGGGGATGGGCAGCTGGATGGAGCCCTCCAGCCTAAATTCCTGCAGCACAGAGCTCACTGTCCCCTGTACAGCACAGAGCTGCCAGCCCCAGCTCCTGCTGCTCCCACCTGCAGCAGCCCTGCTCCACACCAGCTCCTGGCTTGCACACTGGCAGAGCAGGGCACTTTGGACCTGGTGCTTTCATAACAAACCTCTTTTCTTTCCCCCAGTCACCTGCAACAAAGACAAGCAGGCATGCAGGCAGTGGAAGGAGATGCAGCATCCATTTGAGTTTCTATTGTGCTCCTCCACAGCAAGCTAAAGCTGATTCACAGCTGATGTGGTTCTGGTTTTGGTGGCATTTGAGACCCTCAGGCTTCATGGGCAGCTGAGCTCTCCCAAGGCAGAGCAGGCAGGAGCCAGCCTTGCAGGCAGGAGCCAGCCTGGGTCTGGGAGGCAAGTTAGAGACCCCGGGAAGAGGGGAAAGAGGATGCTCAGAGCAGCAGAGCTCAGTCCTGGGAGCCTGCACCAGGAGGCCCACAGTTAGAGCCTGGAAGCAGCTTTGCTGCCTGCCAGGAGCACAGAGAGACGTCAGAGTGGCATTTTGTTGAAAGGGGATGAGCAGGAGCGTGGGAGGATGTGTTGATGTTCCCTCCCCGGAGGAAAGGGCACACTTTTCAGTGAGAAAAAGCTGTCCTGGCTCTGTAGCTATGCCAGGGAGGATGGGGAGCACAGAATGGGCAGTGCTGCAGCCTCCCCCAACACCCAGCAGCAATGTGTCAGGGCAGCTCTGCCTACAGCAGCCCTGGCTGCTCACCTCTGCCAGCCATCACGTTCCAAGTACGGACACCAGGGCTCCAGTGCCACTCTGCCCACTGGACTCGTGTCCAGTGTGCCTGGGTGCCATGTCCTGAGCACTGGACACCTGCACCACCAGCCACACAGGCTCTGGGGCAACCTTATGGAGCACAGGATGGCATCAAGAAGTGCAGGGCACCAGTCCACCAAAAGCCTCAACAACAACCTCTGACCACAGCAGAGGCAGCATGGCTGGGGCCACACTCCCACCACAGAGCCTCCTTTCAAAACACCTCCCACAGGCTTGGCTCCAGCAAGGTGTTCAGCTCCAGCAGCCCACAGAGCCACCAGGACCTGAGGAACAGGCACACTTTGCCATGCAGCCCATGGTGCCCAGCAGATGCCCAGTCTGGGTCTCAGTTGGTGGGTCTAAGCCTTCTTGATGCCTTTACCCCCTACTCCCCCTCCAAGGAAGCAGCTGCCCTGGAGCAGCCCAATGTGCAGACGTGGGAAGGGTCTCTGAGCAGCACCTTTGCACCTTGAGCTGCTGCTCCAGGGCTGCTGGGACAAACCTTGGCTTTGAGAGAGGGCTCAAACATCCTGGGGCTGTGGAGGGGCTGCAGAGGAGAGAGGTCCTTGCAGTGAGGTAGGCAAATGGCAGTGCCCACATCTCCCACCGTGAACTCTTCCTGAGGATGTCCTCAGCATCTCCCCAGAGGTACCCCCAGCAAACCCCTCACCTCCACAATGCCCCTCCAAAGGGGCTTCCACTGAGCACACAGGCAGGAGGCCAGGAGCTGAGGGAAAGGACTGCTGCTCCCCTAGCCTCTGTACCAAGGGGCACACACGTGAGCAGGTGTTGGCTTGGCTTTCCAAGCCCTGCCAGCACCAGCTGCTCCTGCCTGTCTCTCTGCCCCGCAGGGGCCCTCAGATCGGGTTTCCCGGGCTGCCAACCCCAGGTGAGTCCCCGCAGACCTGGCCCAGGTCCCCTTCCCTGCATCGTTCCACAGGGATGGCAGATCGGCCTCGGGCAGGTGGGCACCGCAGCGTCCCACAGGTTGCGGCCGACAGCGGAGGGCAGCCAGACACCCCCCCCACACCTCCCCCCCACGCATGCCCGGGATGCACCGGGTAGGGACTTGCCCCCAGCAACCAGATCTGGGCCACTCCAGAACCAAAAATAACTGCCAGCTGCCCGGGAAGAGAGCAGAGCCAAGCCTGGACGGATCGGGCAGGTGTTAGGAGGGGAAGTCATCTGCGTCCATCCGGCGGGGATAGGGTGGAGGGCGCGGCTCGGCTCGGCTCGGCTCGGCTCGGCTCGGCTCGGCTCGGCTCGGCGCGGCTCGGCTCGGCGGTAACGGCAGAGCAGCAGCACACAGCATCACGCAGCAGCCTCCAGGCCTTTTTTCGCAGCGAAGGAGCAGAAGGCAAATAGCCCCAAGGCCCCGCGCTCCATCTGGGGAAGATCTGCCGTGCCTGGGAGCTGCAGAGCCCCGCTGCTGGGTGCTGGGGTGACAGACCCCAGCTCAGTCCCCGCTCTCCAGCCCCAAGAGGCGGCAGCAGCAGCAGCCCTAGCAGCTGGGGGCACGGGAAGCTTGCAGACCTGTGCTGGGTAGGAGGATGTTCTCCCATTCCAGCTTCTCCAGCAGCCATCAGCCAGAAATGCTCCCCAAGCCCGAGCAGGGATGAGCAGAGCTTGGAGCAGGCTGGAGAAGCAAGAAAGAAAATCCAGATGTGCAAAGCAGAGTAAGGAGGCACCAGGGTCTGTTCACATCTTGTGCCAGCTGCCTGCCAGAGCCTCGTGGTGCAGCCAGCCCTCGTGTTCTCGAGAAGCAGCAAGAGCCCTCAGCCTCACAGCTTTTGGGGAGGAGGAGGAAAGAGATCTCTGTCTCCTGGGACAGCCATGATGCCCAGCCAGGGCTCAGGAGCAACATGGGCACGGAATCCAGAGCTACTTTGGACTGAACCCAGGCAGTGGCACTCCATGACCACCGTGAGCAGATTCAGGCCACATCAGAAGTAGTTGGGGTCCCAGCTTCCACCATCATGACCAGCTGCCACCAGGACTGGGATGCAGGGTTAGGCTGAGCTAGAGAAGCAGAAGGCCACACTTCTGCACCAACCCACACCTCAAGGAATCTTCTTCCCTTGAGCATTCCCAAATCTTCCACTTTTTTCCTTCTTCCTGCCAATGAGGCACTCACAACTTGATGTGCTTAAGGATCTGCCACCTGTCCTTTGTCACGAGCTTTGCACCAGTCTCCTTTCCATCCACAACAGTGGCATGGGGAAAACCTCTGACCCTGCTCTCCAGCACAGGTCCTCAAAGCACCCATCAGCTGCTGAGACTTTGCTGTGCTGCCTCTCAGCATCCCAAAGGCCTGGGTGCCGGCCGAGGCACACGCAGAGGGCAGAAGCTCTACACTGGGGCTCTGCACCATGTAAAAATGTGTGTTTCCTTTGCTCTCTCCTTTCAGCTGCCCACCAATACCTTGGGAAACACAGGCTGGACAGGCTTAGGATTTATTTTTGAGAGCTTAACATCCATTATGGTCTTAAAACATTTATGCCCTTAAGCATCTCCACAATGGCTGCTGAGCACCCATTAGAAGATCTTCAGCCCTTGCTCAAGCCTGACAAGTCTCACCTGCCAGGGGCATCCCTGAAGACCCGGTAAGACACTGGGCTTGAGCCCTGGGCTCCTGTGACCTGAGCACAGCACTCCCAGCCCAAGGCCCTTAGCTCCCAGGGTAGCGAGAGCCCAGAGGTGAGGTTGCTGCCCCAGAGCAGACAGTGTGTGCTGAGCCTGCTGCCGGAGGCCATGGCAGGGCAGCTGCTGCGTCCCTGGAAAGTGCAGAGCTGAGGGAAGAGCTCCCTATGGGCGCTGCTGCTTGGCTCCGAGTGCCTCTGGCAACACTTGCCTGGAGATGCTGTCCACGTTTCATTGCCACCCTTCCAAGAGCAGCAAAAGTGTCCCTCAGCCTTGGGAGCACCTCCCACAGCAAAGTAGCACTGCCCAGGAGCTGCTGATAAACAGCTTCACCTCCAGGACCCCACAGCTCCTGTTGCCTCCTCCAGAAGCTGCATTTCACTCTTTGGGGCTCCTCTCCGTGATCAGAGCAGGAAGGAGCCAGGTTTGGTCCAGGAGTGCATCAGAAGCAATCAGTCTTGGGGACACCGAGGGGTGCATGGCCCAGCTTCAGTGCACCTACTGCAGCACAACCACCACTGAGGCTGCTGGTGCAGGCTCCTGGATGGCAGGCAAGGGATGAGGAGCAAGGAACAAACAAGAGTTGCAGACAGGCCTGGAAGAGGCTTTCCTGTGCCCTCCTCCAGCAGACAGCTTCACCAGGTGCCAGTGCAGACCATGATGGGAGCCTCCTGCTGCCCTCGATGTGCCCAGCAGCCACACAGGCTGATTCAGCCACACGAGTCCCTGCTCGCAGGGCAGCCAGGTCCTGGCACTGCAGGTCCCTCCACAGCCATAAACTGACTGGCTTCAGCCCTTCTGCTCCCACCGTGCCACTCATGCACCAGGAGATTTTTGCACTCCAGGGAAGAGCTCCTCTGGGTACCAATTTCACCCAGACAGCCCCAAATCCAAGCATGACCAGCAGCTGTGCCCACTGCCAGAAGTGCCAGGCGCTGAGCTGGGAGCAGCGAGCTCCCGAACACACAGCATGGGCCAGCACAGCCCAGTCCCAGGCAGGATCATGCACTCCAGCCCTCCTCTTGTCTCCATGCCAACAGCAGCCCAGTGCAGCATGGGCAGGCCTGGCCCATCTGCCCCCAGCATTACCCAGTGCCAGCCAGCTCAGGTGCTGGCTCCCTGCAACTCACAGCCCTCCCCAGCAGTGCATTCTGGTGTTTTTTCCTGCTTTTCCACCCAGTGAGGCTCCAGTGCTGTGCTCACAGCCTCTTCTCCAGCAAATTTTTCTGGCAGAGGGACTTCACCCCCCTCTGCTGAGCTCAGCAGGGCACACGGGCAAGGGCTGGCAGGACAGGGCAACGATTTGAGGCAGGTGCCAGCCCATGGCTGGCTGGCTCATTATGATCCCAGTACTGGGTTGCCCACCCAGCTGTGGCCCCCAGCACTCACCCACACCAGTCCCAGCTGCCCCACAGCAGGCAGGAGCAGGAGGAGCTGGGGGCTTCATTGTCATCTCCCCCCAGGTCTGCACAAGCTGTCTGAAGGTAGCTCCTGGCAAGGGCCAGGCCAGCCTCAGTGGCCTTGATGTGGACATCTGCTGGGCACATGCCAGAGCCAGTGCAGGACATTTGGCTGGAGGCAACGGGTGCCAGACTGAATTATGCCCGGGGGGTTTAGAAATCTCCATGAGGAAGCAGATCCCTGCCCCTGCCCCTCCTCGCTGTGCTCCAGAGCCCCTCATCCGTGGGGCTCACGCACAGGAATGTCCCCCACCAGGGAACAGCCACAGGACTGCTTCTGCTGGGCATGGGGGGCACTGGGCAGTTCGGTACCCACCTCCTAGTTCAGCACCCACCTCGTGGCAGCACCAGGTCCCCGGCCACCAAGCACTGGGAAGGGGATGCTCTTGGGGGGATGCAGGGCCAGAGGAGGAGGCATGCAGGGCCAGGGTGGGCCCAGCAGCATGCAGGCAGGCCCGCGGCCGTGCCGGCGGTGCCCCGGCAGCGAAGGGGTTACGGAGCACGGGCGCGGCCGTTAATAACGGAGGCCACGGGAGCGAATTTTCTGTTTAAAAAGCCCACGGCCCAGGTTGTTCGGCTCCACAAGGGAGCCTGCTCGGGCACCGCCGCTGCTCCTTTAAGGTACCGACAACAAAGCGGGGGAAGGAGCTGGCTCCGCCCCGAGACTGCGCATCCCCTCCGGGTCCCCCAGCCGCCAGCAGCAGCGGGGACCCCCGCGCCGAGCCCCGGACTACCGGTCCCGGCATCCCCCGGGGGTTTGGTCTCTGTCGGGGATTGTAGTCCTGCCGTCGCTGTCCGTCCGTCCGTCCGTCCGTCCGTCCGTCCTCACGGCCACGGCCCTCCCTCCCGGCTTGAAAAGCTCTGACGGTCAGCGCCGCAGGTTCCACCGCAGGCTGGCAGCAAGTAACCATTTCGAGCCCCTCGTTAGCCGGCAGCAGTAATTGCACCCACCTCGGGGCACTCTGCAGGAGGCAGAGGACCCCTTCCGCGGCTGTGGCGAGGAGCCCAAGCGGGTCCCCGGCACCTCCCCCAGCTTCATCCCCACCCAAGCCACAGCTCCAGCTCTCGTTTAGTGTCTGCCCCCCGCTGCCCTCCCCACGGATTGGGCGAGCCCAGGGAATTGGGATGGATCTACCTTGGCTGCTCCCAGCTCCAAGCCTCACCACGGAGGTGACCTCACTGGGGATGAGCAGTTCCACCGCGGCACTCACCCCAGGGCCCCGCAGAGTCGGGGGATAGGCCCTGGCGTCCTGAAACCCCAGGAGAGGGCAGGGGAAATGGAAGCAGAGACCTGACCAGCCCTGCAACAGAGGTGCCAGGTCTCCAGGCCCTCCAGCTCCATAGCACAGCTCGCTGTCAGGCTCCTCTAGTACTCACCGGTGCCTGGGAGGGACCACAGCTACAAAAGCCATTCAGCTCCCAGCAGGGACAGGAAGGGGGCTGCAGATAGCACCACTCACTCACTGCAGACAGGCTTCAGCTGTGTGAGGGTGATGCTCCAGCACACCCACAGGCACAGCTGCAAGGTGGGCTCAGACCAAGCCCAGGGCTCAGCCCTTGGCAATGCAGCACAACAGACACGGGCATACTTGACCCATCAGTGGAACAAGGTCACTGTCAGGTACCACAGCCCAGCAAGCATCCCTGGGCATCTCATCCCTCCTGGAAGTGATGCTCTGGAGTGGTAGCAGGGAGCTCCCAAAGCAGCTCCAGTTGGAGCCCCTGGCACAGACTTGCTTTCCCCAAGGAGGTTGTGGTCACATCCACAGCCCCCAGCAAAACCCACCCCAGGCACACAGCACCAAATGCAGCAGGCACCTCTGGGGCCTTTCTCTCGGTTTCTCTGCAGCAGATGCCCACAGGCAGTCAGCACAGTGGCCAAGCCTGCCCCATGCAGCAAGCAGAGGGGCTCCCAGAGGGGTGAGTGCCCTGTCCATAAGGGAGATGTGACAACACATGGGTGGCAGGGGCCAGGAGAGCACACAGTCCAGAGTGAGGAGCTGGGTGACAGGAGGGAGCAGACACCAACTTCATCCTTTCTTCTTGGGGTCTATAAGAATGCTGGGGACAATTCTTTCAGCAGGGCCTGTTGTGACAGGACCAGGAGTGATGGTTTGAACCAAAAGGGAGATTCAGACTGGAGAGAAGGAAGAGATGTTTGACACTGAGGCCCTGGCCCAGATTGCCCAAAGGTGGGAGCTGCCCCATCCTGAAACCATTGCAGGTCAGGTTGTCTGAGGCTCTGAGCAGCCTGCTCGAGTTGGGGGTGTCCCTGCTGGCTGCAGGGGGGTCAGAGTAGGTGGCACTGAAAGGCTGCTTCCAGCCCAAACCATTCCATGATCCCACAGTTCTGAGAAGAGCAGCTCCTAAGCTTGCCACACTCAGTTTGTCTTGGAGCTGTGGCATCTTGGCAATGCTTGTTCAGGAAACACACACCCTGCAAACACCACAGGCAAGGTGACAAGGCACCAGCAGAGACCAGCACAGTAGGACAGCCTTGCTGGAGACCTGGGGAGGCACCTATGCCAGAAGCTCTATAATGCCACCAATGCAGAGCAACACACCAGCAGCTTTGGGTGCCAGGCAAGCCAAGCAGATCGCACCAAGGCCAACTGAGAGGCTGCAGCCTCCCCATGAACACCACAGCTCTGCTCACACCAGCAGGGCTCATTCCTCCACAGCTCTAGCAAGGAACAGACCTGCTGCAGACCAAGCCATGGGCATTGCAAGATGGCAGCAAAGCAGGCAGGGGCTAAAATACACCACAGAATCATAGAATCAGCCAGGTTGGAAGAGACCTCCAACCTCATCCAGTCAAATCTTATCACCCAGCCCCATCCAATCAACTAGACCATGGCTCTAAGTGCCTCATCAGTGCAGGTAGACCCCCTGTGCCCTGAGTCATGTTGCCAGCTGGCTGACACAGCCAGCATTTGCCAGGATAAGCAGAGCCCACTGTGGAGCGGATCAGCAAGGAGACCCTGGGAGCAGCCACCTCCTCCCATCCATCTCCCCAGGATTAGCCAAAGCAAGACTCAAGCCATCTCTATCTGAGGGAGCCTCCCAGCACCTTGGAGTGCAGAAAGCACCAGGAGAGTTTGGAAGCACCACCCTGGACACAGGGGTGGGTTTGGCTGTGCTTGGCCATGCAGCAGTGAGAGGTGACAAAACCTAACGGGTTGCACCCAGCCCCCACAGTGCCCAGGTACAAGGAAGCTTGGTGAGATTAGGTTAGGAGCAGAGCAGACCACAGCACTCAGCATCTCCCTGCCCCACTCTGGAAGCCAGTACAGCTCCCCAGCTAGAGCTAGGAGGAGCAAATACCAAGTGGAGGACTTTGGGGGATGGTTTCTTCCTTGCTTTCTGCAGGACCCTATACAGAGTGCCTGGCTGTGGCACTGGGGTGACAGCCTCACCCCCAGCCCACCCAAGCAGCTGCTTGGGGGCTGCTGGCTCCTGCACCCAACATGCCACATTCCCCTGCACTGCAGCAGAGCCTGAGGGAGCAGCCTGGGTGCAGCTTGGGTGGCCAGGCAACATCACACCTTGCCCAGTGCTGAGGAGGGGGTGGCAGAGGCCAGGCCTGCTCCCAGAGCTCAGCCTGGAAGCCTTGTTCTGGCTTGTTTCCCCACCAGCTCTGGGAGTCTGACTCGCAATAAGGAAGCCTGAAAAGCAGGCTCCCTCTCAGACATGCCAGGCACCCACAGCTCCACTCGCAGACGTGTCCCCAGGGAGTTAAGTTCCAGGTGCACTCAAACCCACTCATGTTTCAGCCCATACCAGATGCCTCCAGTTCCCTGGTTGAGGAAAGCTGGGCAGTGCCCAGGCCCAGGATGGCAAGGCTCAGGGGGGAATGGCTCTGTGCAGCCAGCCTAATTGCACTGAAACAGGGAGATCAAGCAGCAAATTCACGTCTGTGTTGGCTGCTCGGGGTGGCAAAGCTGCACCGGCAAGCACCTGGTCTCTGCTGGCTGCAGCTTCACGTTTTGCTGGGAAGGGAAGGAGAGGGTTAACGAAGGAGAGCATTGCCAGTTGGAAGTGCTACCTAAAAAGGGTTTCTCCTGCAAGCTGAAGCAAAATGGTTTCTCTTGCCAGGTTGTTTATTCCGCAGCTGAGAGCAGCGGACAGCCAGGGCTTGCTGCTGGAGCCCACTGCAGGATCGACGGCTGCAAAACCAGCCCTGGCAGCAGCACCCTGGCACAGCTGCACCAACTGTGGGCCACCTGCACCAGCACCAGCCCCACCGTACCCACAGCGCAGCACCAGCAGCACTGACACCAGGAAACGTATGGGTACAGCCCTCCACCTGGGCCCAGCCTCCCTCCCTGGGGGGAAATCTGCCACTTTCAGAGGTCAGTTAAAAGCTGCAGCTGCCCTCAACCAAAATGGCTTTAGACCAACTGTGCCCTCTAGCAGCAGGGCCCTGAGAGCCCTTTTCTGTGGGAAGGGCACAGAAACCCCAGTGGAGATCAGGGAATGGGGATGGTGGACAGGACAGAGAGATCTTCCTCGGAAAGGCAAGTGCCAAACCAAGCATCCTGCCCCAGCTTGCTGCTACAGAGTCTGCAGATGGGCAGAACTTGTCCTCCTCACGAGGAGCAGAGCCCACAGAGTGTGCCAAGGCAGGTACCAGCCCGAATCCCATCTTCAGGAGATTTTGGAGCGCACAGGCAGAGTGGAGCAGCAGAGGCAGCACACAGCCCGTCCTGGCTCTGGGATTAAAGCCACCGTGCTTCAGACAAAGCACCCACACCTGCTGCCAGAGCCAGCCCGGCAGGGGCAGCCTGGGGGCAGCGCAGGCCTGCCAGCTGCAGCCGGTGCCCACCAGCCAGTGCCAGGGCCAGGGCCCTGCTTTGCAGTCTCTGTATTAATTACCTGGACTCTAAATAAGAGTAAAGTTTTAATTCCATCTTCATCTCCTAGAGGCTCCTGCTGTGTTCTTGGGTTTTTCTGGTGCCACAAAGTTTCTCAGGCAGTTACAGCAGTGGGCACTTCTCTGACAGCATCTCTGACATCAAGGCCAGCCTGTGATGCCCGGCTGGCCCCAAGAGCCCATCACCCTCTGCAAAGCCCCTCCACAACCACGCTGCTGCTGCAAAAAGGGCCCTGCAAAGCCAACCTGAGGGCAGGAGAGACACAGGATGTTTGAAGAGCAGAGAGCAGTGTCCCCAGGCCACGCTACCAGTCTGAGGAGGTGTTTTGTGGCTGGCACCTTCCCCAATGCCCAAGCCACCATGTAGCAGCCGGGCGAGGGGCAAATCAGGCTCAGCCTAGACCACCCAGACTGGAGTTCTACAGCTGGAGATGGGCCAGAGAACAGCAAATGCCAGCTGAGAGGCAGCCGCTGCCTGCGCTGGCTGGGCAGAAGATGTGGCTCTCTGCCCTGGTTCCCTGGTGCCCAGAAGACCACAGAAAACACTGCAGAGCCACACCTGGGACTCAGTTCAGCAGCAGCAGCAGCAGCACCCTGCAAGGGCAGAGCCTTTGATTTCACGGAGCAGGAGCAAGGCCTGGCTCCAGCCATCAAAGCCCTCAGAGATCATCTCTGCCGTGTGTGATGTGCCCCAAACCCCAGCCCTGCTGCACCCCACTCTATCCACACAGACCAGCTCCAGGTGTCGCCTCCCGGGTCTCCGGTTCCAGTGTAACCACAGTCTGGGACAAACCAAACTGCAGCTGGAAAGGACTGCAAGGGAAGGAGACCTGCGGAGAAGAGGAAGGAGGTGGCACAGCCACCCCCTCGGGTGCTACCCAAACCCACCGCCTGGAGTTGCAGTCACCCTCTGGGCAGGGCTGTGATTTTCTGCGTTCCGGACAAGGGAAGCGGCTCGGGAGCATCCTGCAGGAGCCTGGGAGGGCTCGCACCGGGGGCTGCGTCCAGCCGGGAGCGGAACAGCCCTCAGCACGCCCAGGGAGGGAACCGTGAAGGTGACGGTACCATGGAGTGTGCTAGCGATAGGCAGCGCCCCGGGGCTGTCACAGCGGCGCAGAGCTCTCGGTACCCCCGGAGAGGGGAGAGGGGAGCGGGGCCGCCCCCCCCGCTCTCACCGCCGCTCGGGGCCGCCCCCCGCTCACCTGTGCAAGGGGAAGCGGCGCAGGAGGCGGCTCCCAGCTCAGCCGCGGCGCTGGGGACCACCCACCGCCCGCGGCCCAGCCCGCAGCCCTCCGGCCGAGACCCCGCCAGACCCCCACCGCCTGCCGGGGCCGCGCCGCGCTCGTCAGCATTTGAACGGCACCCGGGGCCCGCCTCATCCCTATTGGCCTCCGCTCCCGTCCGTCAGGCCTCTCGCCGCCGTCCCATTGGCCTCGCGGGCCGCCGAGGGGCGGGGCGGGGGCCGGCGCCGCGCTACAAAATGCGGGGGCTGGGAGG
>VWZE01006495.1:125264-149560 GCA_013396675.1 Eubucco bourcierii | reverse complement strand
CCCCCTTTTTTTTTTTTTTTTTGTTCCTTCCCATTTTTGTGTATTTTTTTACCCCCTCCCCTATTTTACATCAAAGAAAGGAGGCCGGGGTCGTTCCTCACCGCCACCGGAGGGACAATTTCCTATTTTCCCTTTTTAAAATCCTGTGCAAAAGGCGCAGATTCCAGCGCCCAGCGCAAACCCTTGCTGCTGGAGCTGCTCCTCTGGCCCTCACCCTCAGCATCCTCGGGAGCCCCCCTCCCCGGCAGCCCGAGACCCCCCGGCCCAAACCAGCTCACGCACGAGTCCCGCGCTACAGCCCCTCACATCACCGCGGAATTGCAGCATTCCCGCTTCCCGGGGAGAATGAGAAGCCCAGGAAATGGGATTATGGACCCGGGGGACTCCGCCAAAGCGTTACAGCCGCGGACGCTCCGAAGCACGGAGCGCGCCCCCCGCCCCGGCCCCACATCCCCTCCCCATGCCCGCGTCCTCCGGTCCCGGATCTTTTCCCCCCGGTCCCGGTCCTCCTGCTCCGCGCTCACAGCGCCCCCTGGCGCCCTCCACGGGAGCCGCAGCGACCCACCGAGAGCGGATTTAGGGGACGGCCCCGATCTCACTGCGGGGCAGAGGCGGCCGCGTTCTGTCCCCGCCACGGCCATCCGCGTCCCGCTGACAAGCACAGGCCTCGGCTGGGGGCCGAACCGAAGCTCCGCACCGGACGCTTAGAGAGCCCCCAGAAACCGAGTCAAAACCGTGAAACCCGGGACGCCGCCGGGCGGGTGCTGCGGAACCCGAGAGCTGCGCGATGCGAGCAGGGAAGGGTCAGTCACGGAACAAGGGAGAAGCCTCCTGTCCGGCTCCAGGCACCGGGGCTGGCAACTGGGGGCCTCTCCCGGCCCCGTTCCGCTCGCTACCCCGAGAATCACGACGCTGTCCCGCTCGTCTGTCCCTATACTCCTGGCTCCTCGTCCGGGAGGCGGTTGGAGGGTCCCGGGCCATGGGGTCAGCGGGAGCGACGGCTCCCGCACAGCCCCAGTTGCTGCTCACGGGATCTGAGACCGTTCGGAGCCCGCGGGTCAGCTCCGTCCCGCAGCTGCAGCTCGGACAGAGCCTGGTCCCGCCGCAGGCACACACGCACCACCCTCCCGACCCCCCTGGCCCCCACACCTCGGGCCTGCCAGTGGCAAAGCGACCATCAACAGCGCCTCCCGTTCCTGCAGCACTCAGCCCCCGACCCTCCAGGGCAACCTGCCCTCGCCCCCGCTCCAGGGGAGAGTTTCTGGGGTTCCAGTCAGGGTTTCAGACGCTGGGTTTGAGAGAGACCCCTCTTCAGGGCTGGAAACCCGGGGGAGATGGGGTGAGTGTGCCATGGGATCACCCCTAAACCCCCGGCACCCAGGAGAGCCGAGACCCCGCAGCCCACCGCAGCCGGTGGCTCTCGGTGGCGAGCTGTCTCTTTATTTCGAGCCACGGTAGATGACATTTCCCGTCTCGGGAAGCGGCAGCAGAAAGCCCACCACGGACCCGCTCTCCTGAAAGTGGAGCCTGGAAACCAGCGCTTCATTTGCATATTCATAAGCACCTGATAAATTAATCATGATGGCAGCGGCGCTCAGGCTGGGAGGGAGGTGACGGAGAAGGTAGCACCCCCGGCACAAACCCCTCACGCTTCTCGTCCTCCAGCCACGAAATGTTTTGATCCCTTCACAACTCAGCTGAGCCCCCGGCACGCTCAGCCCCCCAGGGAAGGGGGAGAGATTTGCCCGCCTTCCCCTCAGCACCCCACCAAGCACCCACCGCCCTGGCCCCCACCCCTGCTCCCTGCCTCCGGTGAGACACAGAGCAGACAGGCTGGGGCTGACAGAGGACCCGGCCAGACGCCCCTGCTGCTCCCATCCCAGTGCTTGTCCCACGCCGGACCTGCCCCAGTGCTGCCCGACCCTGGCACCGGCACTGCCAGGTTTGGCCCCCAAGATCCTCCTGTGTCCTCCCCTGCAGTGGTGTCATCAGCCACGGGTGAAGTAGCCTCACAGGAGTCTGTGTCTGGCAGCCTCGGAGTGGGGCAAGGCAGAGAGGTCACGTGGAGGGGGCAGGGGGAGCTTGGCAGGCACAGAGCTGCAAGAGGCGAGACATGAGTCCCATCCCCTGGAGGAGGAGACCAATGCCATGCACCCACCACTTGCTCTGCCAGCTGAGAGCCGGCTGTGACCTCCCCTTCACCAGGCAAAACACTCCAAAGGCAGATCCAATTGTTGGGGTGCCCCTCAGTGTCCCTGCACTGAGCCACTCTGCCCTAAGCAGAGATCCTGCTTCAGATTGCTCCCGGCTCACACAAACAACAGAACCTTGTTTGGGATCTGCTGGTGTTGGCAGATGTTTGGAGGAGTCCCCTGCAGAGAGAGCAGTGGGAGAGCTGCAGGGGACACGGCAGCGTGACCGAGCAGCCGCCACTGTTAGCAGGGTGGTTAATATTGCGGGCTTGGTCTGGGCCTGTGTAATTAGCATCTGAGAAGTAATTATTCACACTTGGCCTTTCTATAGCCTGCTTATGGGTTGGATGATTCATGTTGCTCCTCGAGGTAAGCCCACCCTGGATTCACCAGCACGTGGGACAGTTAAAAGGAGGCTGCCGAGCGAGGCCAGACTCTGTCCCTTGTACCCCACAGCAGAACCAACACCAGAGAGAAACCAAGGCACAAAGAGCTGGGCACACCGGGCACAGAGCAGACACCTCAGGAGCACCCCAAAGCCACCACGAGGACCTCAGGTGTGTGGAAGGAGAAGCAAAAACCTCCCCCTGCATTCAGGAGATGATGCCATGGTGACTTGGGGTTTGGTGGCACCACAGCCACAAGCTGGGCAGGTCCTAGGGCAAAGCAGGGGTGCACAGACAGCCCTGGTCACACTTCCACCACAGGACCCCAATGAGGGGTCTCCAGAGAAGGACCTTCTGCTCCCCAGGCTGGGAAATGGGAAACCCATCTGCAAACACCTCACTGGGACCAGTACAGCTCAGCCATCAGAGAACAGAGCTCAGCACGGGCTCACCTGCATTCCTGGGCACTGGCTCCCCTGGCATGGCTGCTGGTCCTGGGCAAGCAGGCTGCACTGTCCTTGGTGGTCGTGGTCCCCTCGCAGAGGGGTCTGGGGCAGGTTTGTAGCACTGCTGGCCAAGACAGTCAGACTCTGAGCACTTCTTCAGCTGCTCCTCGAGGAAAAGCCTTTTCCAGATGGGCTGCTGCCTGGGTGGGCTTTTGACGCCAGCCAAGCAATGGGGCCACAAGCTTCATCCAGGATACCACCCAGTGCCAACGGAGGTTGGCACAGAGAGGAGTCAGACGAGCCCAGAGGCAGAGGGCAGGCAGAGCTGCCCTGATTCCTCTTCCTTAGGGAAGACACTAACTCCAGATCCTACAGAGGAAGGAGAGGAGACAAAAGAAGTCCTCCCAGACCCTGCTCTTATCCTGGCCCCAGGGTTGGGCCAGCTGAGAACAGGCACCTGCCCCACACCTGTGGGGAGGAGGCAGAGCATTAACCCCACGTGTGCTGCTGCCTGCGGGGGTGAGCCCCCCACAATCAGCCCAGGACACTGCTGTGGACCATCCCTACTCCTTGCTACCCTCCTCCAGGTACTTTTATGAGGCTGACTCTGCCCCTTCCTGCCCAGCTGACAGGTCCCCCTCTGGCAGGACCCATGGGCCGGGAGGGGAGTGCCCCCCTGCTCCTGCCAAACCCGTGGGGATCAGACACCAGACTGCAGAGCCTGACCCCACCTGTCTGATGTGGGACATGGGAAGGGGGCTGCAGGGCAAAGCCAGAGGCACTTCTGAGGTTGGGCTCGACCAAATCCTTTTTCCCCTTCTTCCCACGTCGGGTAAACCCCAAAACTGTGCGGTTTAAGGTCAGGGCTGGACTCCAGCAGCTCCCTCCCGGCCCCACTCAGGCAGCAGCAACCGTGGGGTCGGTCCCCAAGCATCTTCCACTTTTCCATCCTGGGCGCTTGTTTACGAACCGCCACCGAGGCAGCTCTTTCCCCAGCTTTCCCTCGCCAAAATGAGGCTTTTGCACCGGAGCCTGCGCAGCTGCCTCCCTCTGCCCAGGTTTTGCGGCACGAAGCCGATGTCGATGTGAATGGAATCCTGAAACTGGCGCCGGGGCCGGTCTGCTCCGGCCGGCGGCTGCGTGCTCACCAAATTGCCTCTCTCCCAGCTCCCGATGAAGTCCTCCTCTTCGCCCAGACAGCCCCATGCCCTGTGCTGCTCCACCTTTTGTTTCTCTGCTCCCCAGCGAGAATGAACAAAACACCACCAGGTGCCCTGCCCGTGCCTATTTCTCTCGCCAGGGCTGCTGCAGGAGCTGCCCCAGCAGCGTTTGGGGCTGCAGCCCCAAACAGGACCCTGTTCCTGCTCCATTTGCAGACAGAGTGATGGGGTGCTCAGGTTTTGGGGGTGCCCCCAGCAGAGCCAGGGCTTGTCAGGTGCACAGCTCAGGAAGAGGGTTTCAGAAACTCACCCTTTACCTGCTTTGGAAAGCAAGCACCAGTTTGAGCCCGTGGTGCCTATCTGGCTGGGCAGTGCGTCCGGGATGGACCTTGGCTCAGGGTCTGCTGGCTCTGGACAGTCCTAGGGTTCAGGGTGCATCCAGCAGAACAGCAGCTCTGTGCCCATGCAGGATCTTCTCTTCTGCCCATGGACCACAGAGGCCATGGGCTCTGGTTCAGCTCTAGAAACAGAGCCTACAGCTGCCTGGGGTGGGTCGGGGAGTCCTGGTGTGGTGCTTCTAGAGGGGTACAATCTCCTCAGCCTGGCTGCTGCTTCATGTGTCCCACACCTCCCACATCAAGTGGATCATCTCAGAGATGTGTGTTTGGGACACCAGGATGAGCAGCACAGTTCCAGCAAGCACAGCACAGGGAAGGCTGCAGGATGGAGGAAGCTTGGCACTTCTGACCCCAGTGGCAAATTCACCTTTTGTGGGGTGCTCTGGGTTGCGGTGAACAGGACCCCACCAGCAGGCTGGGCTGAGCAGAGGTGTGAGGAGCTGCTGGAAGTCCTGAGATGCTCCAGCCAGGCAGCGCAGCGTGCGGATAAGCCATCCTGTGCCCAGCTGCTGCAGTCCATTTCTGAGGGTGCCCACAACCAGGTTTACAGGGCATGTGGAGCAGGACAGTGCTTTACCTTCAGTCTCCAGGTGGCAAAGTGAGGTGGTGTCCTCCATGCAGCTTATCACAGTCTCACCAAGGTTGGAAGAGACCTCAAAGCCCATCAAGTCCAACCCATTCCCACAACCCTCCAGACCAGACCATGGCACCAACTGCCACGTCCAAACCTGCCTTGAACACCTCCAGGGACGGTGNTGTCTGCAGCAGAGCCCCCCTCAGAACCCACCCAGGGCAGCTCTCACCTCTCTGTGATTTATGTTTGACTCTCCCCAGGGACTCAGCTCCAATCTTCCCCCTCTAACCACAAAGCCCAGCAGGTCGAAGCAGCTTGGAGGGCTTTTCTTCTCCTATGTTGCCAAAGTGCAGCCCTTGATGACTGTAACCCCAAATTCTCTGTGACACACAGCGACCAGCAGCCCCCCCGAGCTGGCCACTCCTATGCATCAGCGTCTGACTGGTGCTGCAGGATGGAGCAGCCCAGGAGTGCACTCCAGCGGGCTTGGGGATTTCCAGCGTCCTGCTCCACGGATCCATGCAGAGGAAATTAAGATGTGGATGGATCGGCAAGATACAGACAAATCCTCCACAGTCCTCGGGAGCAGGCTGGGCTCCAGTGCCAATGGAGCTTGCCCCAGGCAGCACACAGCCACCGGCTGGCCCCCTGCAGCCTTTGGGGGGCTTTGAGTCTTCCTACCAGGGAGCAGAGGCAGCACCCAAAGCACTGTTTCTAAAGGTCTGTGACCAGGGAGCAGCCAGGACCTTGGTAGAGCAGCTGTTCTCAGGGAGCAGCCAACACCCAGCAGCAGAACTTGCTCCAGCACCTCACAGCCCAGCTGCAATTTCCTTCTCACCACCCCATGGTGACAGAAGCCACCAGCTCACGGGGCCATGGATGTGCTTGGCTCTGCCAGCAGGAGAGCCTCGGGGCTCTCAGCCCGGCTGAGGCCACACAGTGAGCGCTGGGGGTCAGGCTTGGGATCCTCACTCCAAGGACTTTGAGGAGCTGGAGAAGGTTCAGAGAAGAGCAGCAAAGCTGCTCCCTCCCTGGAGGTGGTCAAGGCCAGACTGGATGAGGCCTTGAGTGCCCTGTACTAGTGGGAGGTGTCCCTGCCTATGGCAGGGGGTTGGAACTGGCTGATCCTTGAGGCCCCTTCCAACCTTACCGTTCTATGATTCTATGAAAGCTTGTGAAAGGTCTGGAGAGCAGGGCTGGGGAGGAGCAGCTGAGGGAGCTGGGGGTGTGCAGTGTGGAAGAGCCTGAGGGAGACCTCATTGCCCTCTGCAGCTCCCTGAGAGGAGGCTGCAGCCAGCTGGGGTTGGTCTCTTCTCCCAGGGAACAAGTGATAAGAGAAGGGGAAACAGCCTCAAGTTGCCCCAGGGGAGGTTTAGGTTGGACATGAGGAACAATTTCTTATTCTGGCCCAGGCTGCTCAGGGCAGTGGTGGAGTCCCCATCCCTGGAGGGGTTTCAAAGCAGTGGAGATGTGGTGCTGAGGGCCATGGTTTGGTGGTGCCCTGACAGTGCTGGGTTCATGGCTGGACTGGATGGTCTGAAAGGTCTCCAACAGCTCAGAGGTGTCTGTGACTATCCCATGATGGTTTGTGTGCAGCAGTGGCTCCCTGGGGCATGAAGCATACCTTCACCCTGGCACCTGCCAGCTCAGCCCCTGCTGCTCAGGACTCTCCAGAGCTGCACTGGGGACTGCATCCAACAGCAGAGCTCAGCAGTGCAGCTGAACTGTGCTTCAGGGCCCAACTCACACAGCATGCAGCAACTCACATGGCACGGAGCAGCTCTGGTCTCTCTTCTGTTCCTGCCTCCACAGCACAAAGCTGCTCCCCTTGTCTCTCCCTGCAGCCATCTCTGCTGCCATGGGCAGTAGTTAGAGCCAGGGGCCATGAGGAAGGAGCCAGAGGAAGGCTGGCAGCGACTGGTGAAACCCAGTCCCTGTGGAGCACCAGCTAAGGGCCAGCAACACCACCTGGGCCCTGCTGGGCAGCCCCCAAGGACTCACTGCTCAGACCCACGTTTGAAGCCCCTGCTTGGGTAGGTAAGCTGAGCAGGGAGGGATGAGGAAGCCACGGGGCATGGTGCCAGGCTTACCAAGGGACAGGCTCCAGCCAAACTCAGGTGCTCCACAGCCATCTGTGACCCAAGAGGACATTCCTGCCCCACACCCATCCCTTCACACTGCTGCCACTTTTAGCTCCACACATTCACACAGTTGGCCTGTGCTGACAGAGCAGACAAGGGACACAGCCTTTGCTGAGCCCCAGCCATGCCAGCCCCTGCCACCCCTGAGCCTGCCCAGATACCAGCTTCTGTATGAACCAAACCAAGCTGCTGAGCCCAGCTGATGCCAGAGGTCCTGAGCCAGACCCTCCAGACAGACAGCAAAAGCACCTCGAAGAACAAAGGTTCCAGTTCTCACCCTGCCTCACAAACAAGGCCCAGATGTCCTCTGCTTACCAGAGACTCTGATCAGCAAGAGGCATTTGGTGGCCTGGGAACAGGCTTCACACATCACCCACCTGCCCCAGCTTGGAGAGGGGTGGGCACAGCAAGGAGGTTAAACAAATGACCAACCCCTGCTGTAGGGCAGAGGCACCTTGAGAGGACACAGCCAGGCTGGGGGACCTGCTCCATGCAGCCAAAGGAGGGAGTTTTGGGGTGAGGCACAGAGCAGCCCCATGCAGCAAGAGCCCCCAGAAAGGCTCTCTCCTGTGCTGGGGGTTCCTCGTGGGCTCCCCAGAGGAGCAAAGCCCAGGCCCAGAGACACCACCACAGGCACCAGTGCAAAACACAGAGACTTTAATTAAAACCACAGCGTGGGGGGAGCTGAGGGAGCTGCTGCGGCCAGTGAGGGCCCTGGGTGCTGTGTGGAGCCAGTAGGAAGGGAGCAGAGCCCCAAGGAGCACTGGTGGATGGCAGCAGGTGCCGGGGAACCAAGCGGCTGCCACATAGCGGGGGCAGGTCACAGGCGTGCTGAGGAGACACAAACGAGCTGCAGGCAGAGGCCAAAACCCCCTGGCAGGGGTGTGCAGGCTGGGCAAGCAGCAGAGCCCTGCGTCAGCCTCCTGCCACCTCCTCAGCAGGTCCCAAGCCTGGAGGCACCAGCCCTAGGGTGCATGGCACCTGCATCCCCAGGAGGCAGCTCCCTCGCCGCCTGTGCTGCTGCATTTCACATCCCCGGTGCCCGCCCTGGTGAGCGGATGCCAACACTGCCACTCACCCCCTCCACGGAAGCCTCATGTCCACAGGGTGCCAGGAGGTGTGCCCGAGCTGCTGCTGGCCAGATGCTGTGCAGCCTCTTGGAGCACAGTGACACCTGCCAACGGCCACCAGCAACGCGAGGGGGCAGAGGTGGAGAGGCTGAGTGCATCTGGGCTCTGGGCACTGGCTGCTGCCTGCTACACTGGAGGGGGCTCAAGCCCCAGCAAGTAGAGAGACCTGCAGCACGACTGCCAGAGTGGATCCCTTTGGAGAGCCAAGAAAAATCAGGTCCCACTTCAGAGTAAACCAAAGCTGCAGCCCAGGCTGCCACTGCCACTGCCAGTTTATCCAGATGGATCCTCCCCTCAGCCCTGCCTGGCCAACAGCAGGCAGCAGCAGTGCAGCAAAGCTCTGCTCCAGCTCTGCAGGCAGCTGCCCCTTGCTGTCCTCCCCACCCTGAGCTCCTGTGGGCCCTGCACAGGAGGGAGGGAGCAGGCCTGGCACAGAGGAACTGGTGAGAAAAGAACAAATTCATCGGCAGGGGCATTCCCCTCTCTCCCCCCAAACCAAGCAGCCATGCTGGGGGCAGCCCTACCCTGCTTCTGCCATCTCTGTGCCAGAGAAAGGGTCCCTGCTGTCTGCCCCACCCCCAGCAAACACCCCCCAGAGCCCTGGACCCCGCACCTGGCACAGGAGGCCACAAGGCACATACCCTCTCCAGCTGCCAGGCTGTGGCACCACTGCTCAGCCCTTCCAGCCCTCCCGGTGCTGCCACTGGGGTGATGCCCACCACAGCTCCACCTGAAACGCCACTGCTGGGGGCACTAGAAGTGTCCCTCTGCCAGGGCCAGCACAGCACCAGCAGGAGGTGGCATGGCAAGGAGCTGCTGGCCTGGGCCGTTCATGCTGTTTGTTTCCAGGGCAAGGTAAAGCTGCATGCTTGCCCCAAGGCTGCCTCTGCCCGGGGGGCTGGGGCCCTGGGACCCCTTTGTTGTGGGGCTGCCACTACAACTTCTGACCAAGCAGCAGCAGCTGTGGTCACCTCGTGCCATGGAGGCCAGCCCAGCCCCGGGCAGCAAAGTAGGAGGAGGAGAGGGGCATGCAGAGGGGCAGGCTGGGCCTCGGCAGGAAGGGCTGAGAAAGTTTTGTGCCCAGAGGAAGCCTGAGCAGGCACCACTCCAGCAGGGTCTTTGCATAGCTGATCCCACAGAGTTGGGTCCCTCAGGGGCTCTGTCCTCAGCTCCAGAGCCAGCTCAGACCCCCACAGCCCAGAAGGTTGCCAGCTTCACCAGAAAGAAGAGGTGGCAAAGGAAGCCCCAGGGAAGCTGGCAGGGAGATGGAGGGAGGGGACTGCCCTTGCCCAGAAAAAAGGAGAGACATCACCAGGGGCTTCCAGCAACCGAGAGCCAGGCCCTACACCCCCTCAGCCACTCTGGGCCTCCTGGTGCCAGCAGAGGCAGCTGCCTAGGGGCACCTGCAGGCTCTCAGCTCTGGCAGTGGCTTCCCAGATCAACCAGTGACTCTCAGGAGGGAAATCCCAGTGCCCACACCCAGACCCTCGGCATCCCTCCCCTCCTCACCCCTGTCCTGGGGGTGGAAGCTGAGTGGCTCTGCTGCCAGGCAGCCCCCTACGCCCAGAGTCATGCAGGACAGAGTCCCCAGCCCCGGGGGGCTGCTGGGAAGGGGTCCCTGTGGGAGGAGCCACTGCGGGTCCGTCTGGAGCCAGGCCGGGAGTGCTGGGGATCGGTGACTGCTGAGGAGGACGTGAGGAGGGACCAGGCTGGAACGGGAACAGCGATGAGGATGGGTGGGGGGAGGAGGCAGAGTTGTCGCCGGGCCCCTAGGACGTGCCGGGCTGGATGGGGAGCAGGCTGCCGAACTTGAAGTGCTGGATCACAGGAAACTTCTCCAGGCACTGCAGGAGGGCAGGCAGAGAGGGTGAGTGCAAGGCACACTGGCGCCTGGCACAGGCAGCTGGAGCCGCAGCCCAGCAGCTGCGGGCAGGGGGATCAGCCCCGGGGGTTCCCACCAGGCTCCCAGGCCAGCAGCTCCAAGCCCAGCCCTCCCCTGCAGCCAGAGCCCTCTGCTTGTTGAAGCCCAGCCCTGGAGCAGCACCAGGTCTATGCCAGCAGCTTTCTCCCTCATGGCTTTGAGGGAGCTTCACCCTGCAAGCACCTGGAGGGCTGCAGAACACCCCCAGGGAAGAGCCTCTCCAGGACAATGTCCACACTAGGCCCAAGACACCACCCTGCAGCCCCAAGGAGCTGCCCAGATCTCACTGCAGGTTCTCAGGGTCTTGGACAGACAAGCACCCATCAGTGACTGCTGCCACAGTTCCTAGTGTGATCCTACCCACACCAATCCCCCACTCCTGAAATTCCTACCCCGGCTGTGGAGGACAGGGCACAGGCAGAGGGCAGACAGGAGGATCTGTGCTCAGCAGCCCAGGCCCAGGGCAATCCCTCTGGAGCCACGGGTCAGAGGACAGGGCCCCAGCACCACTAAGCTGCTCAGGATCACAGCAGAGCTCCTGGGGAGCCTCAGTCCTGCAGCACAGCACCAGGCTCCCTGGCAAGGCACCAAGGGCAGGCTGCCACCATCAGGGCACATCACCTTCAAGGCTCCCTAACGCTCAGAGCTGCTGCCAGCACTGCACAGCCACTTAGACACAGCCTGGGAGGAAGCTGTGCTGGGAACAGTGGCACAAGGGCAGCAGGGACAGGACCGAGCACTGCAGCTGCTGACAGCTAAAATGTCAGCTCCAAGGAGCCCCGTGAAGGACCAGAGTGGTCTGGGCTCCAGCTGAAGAGGCTTCACCACCAGTGGACAGGAGGAATGGGGATTCACTGCACTGAACACAGCCCCAGCCCTGCAGTTCTCTCTCCAGCAGGGTCAGCGCTGGCAGTGCAGGAGGCAGGACCTCCCCGGCACCGCCCGTGGGTGAAGTTCCTGCAGCCAGCAGCGGCCGAAGGGAGGGGACAGGCTGAGTGCTCACCACCACCCTCAGCACACTGAAGGTCTGCTTGGGTCTCGCTGGGGGAGAGAAGATGCATGCCCCAGGCCCAGCGCTGAAAGATGGAACTGGATGAGTGGCAATGGAAACTATTTCCTGCGTGGAGCAGCAGAGGGAAAGGTCAGGAGCCTGGAAAGCAGGCTCAGGGGACAGGCTGCAGGGTTGCAGCCTCAGCCACTCTGCTACGAGGCAGGGGGTAAGAGCCCCTGCACTGCCAAGGCAGCGCAGCCAGCCCCACTGCAGAGGGCACTAACACACCCAGCCGGGGGCACTCAGTGCAACCCTTGCCCAGCCACACACCCTGCAGCCAGCCCCCAGCCACGGGGGTGCAGCTCAGCTTCCTGCTGGAGGTCACCCCCGGGAAGTGCCCAGAGGGTTCCTCTGATGAACCAGGGCTGGGGGCTGCCCTCTGCCACGCTGTCAGAACAGGCTGCAAGACAGCATCTGACTTCTGCTGGTCTGCTCCTAGGAGGGACAGGTACAGGAGGTGGGGGTGACCAAAGGGCACGGGGGGCACCAGGCAGGAGCAGCTGAGCAGCATGGAGCATGAGGGCTCCGAGGGAGGGCACACACAGCACAGGAGGGAAAGCCATGGCACCGGGGGGCACGGGGGTGTGCAGCCTACACTTGGACTCATCTTTGAGAGCTCTGCCAGCCAAAACGATTCTGAGGGAAGCACCAAGGCAGGGCTGGGGGCAGCAGCTCAGGCTCTGGGTTTTGGTGGCCCCACATCTCACATTAACAGCACCCCCGGGGTGGGGGGCTTCCCCTTAGACCCCCCAGCTCCCGCGGTAGAGCTGCCAGCTCCGGGTTTCCCAGTAGGCAGGCAGCTCCTCAGAGCTGTGAGTGGGGGCAGTCCCGAGGGCACCCCTCAGAGGAGCAGCAGTGCAGGGGGGCGACCCCAGCCCCGCTTCTCCTCTTCGGAGACTGGGAGGAGGAAAGCTGAGCTGGGGGCGGAAGGAGCCAGCGGGGCTGGGAGTGACACCTCCAGATTAGAGAGGTATGTGGCCTGGAACCCAAACACAGGATGTGCGGAGCAGAGGAAGGGCTGGGGGAGGGAGCCAGGCCCCCAGCTCGCAGTTAACCCTTTGCTGTGCTGGCCCCAGCACAGCTCTGCCGTGGTCCAATAGCAGCAGGACTGCCCCGAGCACAGCCTCGGGGGGCAGGGTGAGCTCCTGCACCCACCACGAGGAGCTGCATCCCCCCTGCTCCTGCAGTGTCCCTGGCACAGCCGGTGCCTGCCAGCAGAGCCAGGATGGTGCCATCCTGCCCAGCAAGAGATTCCTCCTGCCGCCGTTCCTGTTCCCTCCCGTGGCCCAGATGTGGTGGTTCCTGTCCTGCTTCCTCCAGCTCAGCACTGCCTCAAGCAGGAAGGAGATAAGGGAGAGCCAAACCTGCCCAGTTCCATAGGCCAGGGGTCAGCAGGAAAGCTGCTGGGGCAGGTGGAGAGCTGCCAAGGCAGAGAGGTGGCTGTGGCCCACTGCAAGGCCCAGGAGTCCTGGCGAGGGGAGGTGGTGAGGAGAGCTCAGCTGGCTCTGAGAGGGGGATGAGCATTTACAGTGCCCCCAGCACGGCAGGGCTGGGCTTGATCCTGGAGGCCTGCTCTAGCCTTAGTGACTCCGACTCTGTGAAGCAGCTGCATAGGGCAAGGCACTGGCCCTAGTTTGGAGACCTGCAATTTGCACTATGGGAAGACAAGAAACGGCCAAAGTCAGGTCTGCAAGGAGCAGCCACTTGGAGCTCGGCTCTGGGGCAAAAGCCAGGCAGGCAGCAGCCTGCCAGAGAAGGAATTGCCAAGGGTTCCCCAGCCACCTTCTGCAGAGGGGAGCAGCCAGCTGTGGTGGGGCCCTCAGGCCCAGGAGCAGCAGTGGAGAGCTGGGCCACAGCATAGGCCCCCTGCCCAGGGCACTCACCTCGGCCTTGTACATGCGGATGAGGCCCTGGTTGACCTTGGACCAGGAGGGCACAGCGCTGATGTTCCAGAGCTGGTTGGAGTGCTCAGCAAAGGGACCTGTCTTCATCTGCAGGAGAGGCACAGAGGGGGCCAGGCAGAGAGCTGAGCCTCGCAGTGCCTCAGGCTCACTTCTCTGCAGGCAAACAGGCACAGCCACCTCCCTCCCCACACTGCTCCCCTCAGCTACAGCACTGCCAGCCCTGCCAGCCCAGCTCCCCCTCCCTGCTCAATCTCAGTCTTTTCCTCACCACCCCTCCCTCTGCACACCCCCCTTGTAATGGCTGCAGTAACAGAGTCCCACCTAAACCCTCCTGCCCCCCAGCAGAACCTGGCTCCATGCTGTGCCCGTTCTCCCCGAAGGCTCCAGTGCAGCCCTGCTGAGCCTTCCAGGATGACTCACTGCCATTCCCCACTGCCTTTCCCCTCCACAACAGGCAGCAGCCACCAGACAGCCACCACCGGCTGCTGTTCCCTGAGGCACACAGGGCAGCGTGGGCTGGCAGCAGCCCCGGGGGCCACAGCCCACCCCACACCTGCCTCTGGCAGAGGAGGGTTCTGGGGGAGGCAGGAGCAGCTCCAGGCCTGCTCTCCAAAGCGGCTCTGAAGCTGCCAGCTCACAGCAGATGCTTCCCATGTTTTGTGTTTGGCTCTCCATGGTTTTGGATCCTCAGTGTCCCTCCCCCAGCGAGAGGGGTTTGGAGGAGGGAGGACAGGGGGGAGTTGCTGTCGGGGACAGTCGCAGGCAGATCCCCTGGGTTGTTGTCTCTCCTCCTCCATGAACAAAAGCAGACCCTCGGGGAGAAGAGGCGAGGCGAGGCAGCCCCTCCGGCGGGCGAGTTCCCATGACATCAGAAACCACAAGGCAGGAGTTTGGGCTCAGAGGAGCGTGGGGAGAGAGCAATCTCTTGGATTGCTGCTCAGGACCAGAGGCTCCAGCAGCTAACCCCTTCCCTGCACGCACACACAGGCCTGGAGCCCCCAGAGCCACTGCTGCCAGTGCCTGGAACCGCTGCTACCCTCCTGCACAGCCTGTGTGGCACCAGCCCGCAGCAGAGAGAGGGAGAGGGAGGGCAGGAGAGGCAAAACCCTGCTGCCTGGGGCTGGGGCAAGGTCGAGGGGGCAGAGGGGCTGGGGGCATGCCTGCTGCTGGAAGGCACCAACACAGCTCCACTGCTCCTGGGTGGTTCTGGGGCTGGGAACTGAGCACTCCCCACTGCCCTCCACCACGTGCTGCTGCGTGGCCGACACAGCCAGCACAGTGCTGAGCACCAACATTTGGCATCGCTGGGCACAGGATGCCAGGGAGTTTGCGGCCCCAGGCAGCTTTGGCCACGTTTGGCTGCCAGCCCCTCCCCTGGCACTGCCACCACAGCCTCCCATGGCTGCCCTGCCGGGCTGGCACGGCACTGGCCCTGCTGCCCCAGGGTGCCCGGCGAGAGCCAGCTGCAGAGGGGCACAACGCAGGAGCTGGGGGGCAGAGAGCCCCAGGGTCTCGGCTCCGTGCGGCCCGGGCGCGGCGGCGGCAGCGGCAGCGGCCCCGGGGCGCTGACTCAGCACCGCCATCTTGCTCAGGAAGCGGTGCGGGGCACGGCCCAGCAGCCCCCCAGGAAGCTTTTGTGAGGAGCTTCGGCCGCGCCCGGCCCGGCCAGTGGCGCCCAGCCGCGGGGTGCCAGCGCTGCGCCAGCTTCTGTGCCTACACCGAGCCCTGCCACCGCTGCCAGCCGCGGCCACGCAGCTGCTCCCACACCCTCCTCATCCTCACCCCGCGACGGACAGGGAGGCGGCAGGGCGACAGCTCCTTGTGTGCTCCGGAACCGTGCCCTGCAGCCCTGCTGGGTTCAGCCTGGCCCTCCACTCGCTGCTGCCTCGGGAGCTGCTGCTTGGGGTTCAGGCAGACACGTGGCAAAACCCAGCCCTGTGGACATCTGCACCCCTGGAATGTCGTCCAGGGGCCGAGGAAAACTCTGCTTCAGAGACTCCTCTCTAGGCTGGAAGAAAGCAACCTGCCCAGCCCGGAGCTTGCTGGGCATAACCTGCCCTGCTAGTACCAAGATGCTCTGCAGCCATCCCGGGAGCTGCTGCTGCCTGCTACGTGTGCAGCAGCCTGAGAGCAGAGCTGCTGCCAGCTGACGAGAGGAGGCACAGTGCTCGCCTACTGGAGTCTTTAATCCCTTCTGTCTTTTCTAATGTTTTGTTTTGTTGTTGATTTTGGAGAGAGCCTTCGGAGGCTCAGGGCTGGCTCAGGGCTGCCTCAGCCCCCTCTCGTGGCAGCGAGCCCTTTCCCGGGCTCCCCGCGAGAGAAAAACGCACGTCCGGAAAGCAAAAAGAAACCCACGTGTGGAAAGCAAAACCTTCACAAGACGGCAGCGGTGCCTGCGTGCCGACGGCGAGCGAAGAAACGCAGCGCTCCGGGCAGCCCTGGCAGCCCTGCACACAGCGCTCCCGGCCGCCAGGCGGCGCTGAGGGACACCGCAGCAATGCTCAGCTCCAGGAACCTTCATCCAGCGAGGTGGGGAACGAGGAGGGAAAGCACTTCCCAGAGCCTGCGGTGGGGAACGAGGAGGGAAAGCACTTCCCAGAGCCTGCGGTGGGGAACGAGGAGGGAAAGCACTTCCCAGAGCCTGCGGTGGGGAACGAGGAGGGAAAGCACTTCCCAGAGCCTGCTGACACCCAACTCCCTGCCGGCAGCAGCAGTGAGCTGAAGCAGCAGCACAGTGCTGTGTGTGTGCTGCAGCTCCTGCTTCTCCTTCCCAGTGCACACAGACACCAGACTTCTCCACCAAGCCCCCACCAAGTGACCTAAGCAATGGTCCAGGGCTGTTGCTCTCAGTGCAGCTCCCCTCAGCTGCAGCCCACAGCCCATCTGGTTCAAGCACACAGCCCTCTCAGCAGCCCTGCCTCAGCTCCTGCACAGGGAGCATCTCAGTCGTGCCACAGGGGCACCCCCACAGCTGCATGGAAGCAAACCCCCAGGAAAGGAGGAAGAGAAAACCACAGCCTGGGCAGAGTACCTAATGTCAAGAGAACTTCCCTGTGGACAAGCCCTCCAGCCCTCACCTCTGTGATGAAGAGGATGCACTCCAGGAACATGAAGTCCTTGTGGTTTTCATTTACCACCTTCTCGTCAACGAAGTGCCGAGGCTCCAGGCTTGGATGGTCTAGAAAGAGTAAGAGACGACAGGGAGTAAGCTGTGAGGCACCTCCCTTCTGAGCCCATGTTCCATCAGCTCGTCCTGCCCCTCTTCCAGAGGTGTGATCCCCAGCAGAGTTCCTCAATCAGCACAGAGCTGCTCCCTTCCACCTCAGCCCTCACTCCAGCACCTCAGCAGAGAGAGCACCCAGTAACTCCCCAGGGCAGAAAAAGAGGTTTCTGGTGCCACAGTCAGGACTCTGCTGTTACAAAGCTTGTGGCCACTGCAACAGAGACAGGTGCAGCGTCCAAGGAAGCCTTCTGCCTCCCAGCTTCATCAACCAGCTCTGTCTGGAGAGCTGAGGAAGAAAATAAATCCCAAGCAAACTCCTTTGCACCATCAGACACAGATCTGATGTATCTAAATTTCAGTCAGACCCAAGCTCCATCACCTCTGCACCCAGACAGGCAGGGCAGGGGCAGGCAGGGGCACGACCAGGATTTGTCAGTACCTATCAGCTGGGAGCTGCCCCATATGAAAGGCAGGAACTGGAAGTCATCCAAGCCCCACACACCCTGGCTGCCAGCAGGCTCCATCCTGTAGGTCTTCTGAAGCTTTCGCATCACTTCGAGGTACCTGAGACCAAAGGGAGAAGGAAGAGTGAAGAGAAGGCCTCCTCCTGCTTGCACTGACATCAGGGCTAGAACCAGTCTGGAGCAGGACATAGCTGTGCCATTTGCAAGCACATCTGCAGCTCCTCTGCCCCACAGAGCAGCCTGGTGGCACCTAGAGGAGCAATCACCAGTGTGGGGCTTGTCTGCTCTGCTCCGAGACTCTGCTCTCATTCAGCAACTTCCAGAGGAGCTCAGGAAGCTTCCACCCTACACAGCAGCTGCTAATTCTGCTTCCCAGGTGGAAAATGCAAGCTGGAAGCACTGCTCTGTGCCACGGGGCAGTGGCACTGCTGGGTCACAGCTCTAGGCTCTAAACAGCCACTCCACCACTTCCATCCCTACCAACCCCACCCAGGAGTGGGACACTGCCACTGCACAGCTGCCTGCAATGCCTGCAGAGCTGCTGGATCCTCTGCTCAGATATCCTCTCACAGGCCTTCACCCACATGCCTGCAGAGCTCAGCCACTCCTGCCAAGCTCCAGTGACACTGAAGGCAGACCCTGGAGCCCCTCACAGCCACTCAGCTGTCACCTCTCCTGGAGGCAACCAGAAGGGGTCACTGGGCAGCCCTCTGAGCTCTGTCTGCCTCCCAGCTGGGTCTGAACTTGTCTCCAGTTCTCCCATTCTGCCCTTTCTTCCCAGGCCCTTCACCCCTCTCTCACCACTCACAGCTTTGCAGAAGGCCCAGGCCAGCTCACACCCAGGAGGTGACTCTTGTGCCACTTCTTACTGCCAGCAGGTGGGGGCGAGAGGGAGAAAGGGGCACAGTCACCCAGGAGGGCACAGGCGGCCACCGCTCACACACCTCAGCCAGCTGGCAGGGGACACCGTCAGGGCCCAGAGCCTGCAGCCCTCTGCCCCCCAGTCACCTGTTGAAGACCCTGAAGACGATGCCCAGTTGGTCGTCCACGCGCAGCACCCCCAGCTTGCACAGGCAGCACAGGAAGGCTGCAAAGGCAGCTTCATGCCCTGGGGACAGAAGACATGGGGAGATGTGGCACTGGTGTCTCTGGGCAGCAAGACAGCTTTGCTGTGGGCACTGCAGTCCCATCTCAAGAGCCCTGCCCCTCCTGCCCCTGTTAATGCCATGAGCTGGCAACAATCCATCCCTACCCAGCCCTCACCTCTGAGACACACAGGAGGTGATTGCTGACCTGGAGAAAAGACAAACCAGCTCCAGGCATGCTGGGAGCAAGGCAGGGCCTTTCCCAGGAGATGGCACAGCAGGGGAAATGGAACACCAGAGTCAGCTGCTATGGGGATGTGAGAGAACGTCACATCTGCAGGCAAACAGATTTCCTCCTGCTCCCAAAATATCTCCGTGCCAGAAGGATGCAGCTCCCACAACACTGCTGGGAACAACCTGTCCCATGGCAGTGCCATCTCAGGCTGAGCCTCAGCAGCCTGCTCGGCCCAGCCACTACCCCTGTGCTGGGGCACTCAGGAGGGCAGGCAGGGCCTGATGTCCTCCCGGGCTGCGGTAGGCAGCAGCGGGGCCCTTCCCCGGGCCAACACCTCCCCCTGCTGCCAGCCAGCTGCAGCTCTGCTGCCAGTCCCGGTACAGCCTGCACCCTGTCCCTGCCTGCTGCCGAGGGCACAGCTGCCCTGCAGCCAAAGCAGGCCAGGAGGAGAGTCTGGGTTTGGCTCTAACCAAAGCCAGCAATCCCCAGGGCCTGCTGAGGTGCTGGGATAGTTCAGGTGCCCCAGAGAACCCAGGACAGGAGGAAAATCCTCCTGCCTTTAGCTCCCAAAGTCCTCTGCTGGCAGTGATGTCACTCCAAGGAGTGCCAGAGCTCAAGACACTGCCCAGAAGCTTGGATCCCACTCCAGTCCCAGTCTAAGGACTGGTTCCCTCTCCGTGCTGCCTGCTGCAGATCAGCAGGGGCAGAGCCCAGCCCTGCTCCTGGCCCCAGCCCTCCAAAAGCCCACCCTGAACACAGGAGTGAGAAGGCCCCAGAACAGAGGGGTTTGTGCCAGGCTGGCACCAAAGGCAGTGGCAATGAGAGATGCAGAGGAAGCAGCAGCAGGAGGGAGCCTGGGTACCTGTGCCATAGTCAATGCGGGTTGAGTTGCCCACCGACTCCTTCAGGTACACAGCCACCTCTGGGGCAGCTGCAGCCAGCTGCCTGGGGAGCACTGTGGCCACCAACTTCTCTGCTTCCTGAAAGACACAAAACCCCTTGGGTGAGTGCAGACCTGCCACAGCCCCCAGAAGCAGCCACCCTCTGCTGCAGTGGGAGCTACCGTGGGGCACTCCTACAGTGGCCAGAGTCAGTGTGGCAACGGAGCAGCCTCCTGCTGAAGTCCTCTCCAGAGATGAAGCTGTTCAGGGGGAGCCTGTCCTGACACTTACCCAGACTATGTGCATCCTGTGAGGGAGAAGCTTCACCACCCAACTACACCAACCCAGCTACCCACAGAACCATCCCCAGGACAGCAGCTTCAGTGGGGCAGCAGTGACCTTGCTGTGGTTCTGCTGCTGGGACTGTGCCTGGGACACCTCCGGAGCTCAGAGCAGGGCAAGGGCCCGAGATGGAGCTGAGCTGTTTCACAGCTCCCTGGGGTTTTGCATCACCAGCAGCCACAGTGGGCACTGCCAAAGCAAGGCTGTTCCTTGGGCTTGGAAGGCCCTCGTGGCTCGTCCAGCCAAGAGCATTAGCATGGCCCAGAGGAGGAGAGGAGCAGCAGCTCAGGGGGCAGAGGTGGATCCTTCACAGCTTCTCTCAGCAATCCCTCTGGGGCTGCTTGGTTGCTACACACCAGGAAGCCCCTCTGCTGGCCCCATGGGCACAGTGCCCCCCTGCAGGAGCTGCAGCTCACCTGGTCCAGCCTGGCATACCAAGTCCTGAAGGCCTTGTTGCCAAAGCGCGAGGGCTGGTCCACAGGGGGGGTCTCCTCGATCCACCTGTCCAGGGTGTCCAGCACTGCCAGCAGCTTCTCCACAGCCTGCAGGGACAGGGCAGGCAGCAGGGGCACAGCCACACCCCACACGCCGAGCAGCAGCCCCACGGGCAGCGCTTGGAGCAGCGCCAGGAGGCTCCTGCCAGAGGCTCTGGGCTCCTCCGAGCAGCAGCTGGGCAGGCCCCAGGCAAGGCTGGCTCCTGGCTTCCAGGGGGGATTCCCTCTTCAAGGGGACAGAGGACAGCACAGGCAGTGCTGGTTTGACTTTGCTGGAGGCACCAACCTGTGAAGCTGTCTCCTGGGCTGGGCTCCCACTCTGCAGCTCCTGCTGGCAGGGAAAAGCCCACCCCAGCCAGTTTCCAGCCCTTCAAGTGCCACTGGCAGGGGGTGGGCAGGGGGCTGGGCATGGCAGAGTGACTGCTGCAGGTTGCTCCCCATGTCCCCTGGGGCTCTCTTGGCAGACAGCCTCCCAAAGACAGCAGCTCCCCTGGTGCCATCCTGAGGACTGGGCAGGATCAGCCAGCAGGCAGTGGGATCGGGCAGGGTAGGGATCCACTCACTCACAGGGCCAGGAGAGGGCTTGGGATAGAGGACAAGACCTGGGCATGCCAGGAACGTGCAAGAGTCAAGTGCCAAGGGACATGAGGAGGGGCAGAAGCTCAGAGTGTCCTGGTGAGGCTGCAGACTGGAGCCACTCACACACCAGTGCTCCAGGTTCGGGGCGACTGGGGCAGCATCACCCTCTCTGTGCCAGCTCCCTACTGCCCCAGGCCAGCCTTAGCACTGCTCTGCTCTTTCCCACCAGTGTGCCCAGCACTGGGCTGCACACAGCACCAGCAGCTCACTGGGACAGCCACTGGCACACAGCTCAGAGCCCTCCCCACCAGCGCTGGGTGCTACCAGCACAAACGGTGGGCAAAGGCTGGCTCCTTCCATGCAGATCTGGCCCAGGCTTTGGGAAGCCACCTCCAGCCTCCCCCTCCCCACTGATGGTTTCAAAGGCATTCCAAAGCCTGGGCAGAGGGCAGGGCAGGGGCCAGGGGCTGCAGCCACCCCAGGACAATGGCAGCGTCGTGGCTGGCACTCGGAGCCCTCCCGGCAGGGGGCAAAGGGAGCAGCTCCACACTGCCCAGCCCTGCAGGGCTGACCTCAGCAGGGGAGCAAGGACAGGGGCAAGAGCAGAGCTTAGGGGAAGGTAGGCACCAGCAGCCTGTTGTGCCTGCCTGGGCNTGCTCTTCTCGTTGTGCTGATTTTGCATCCCCTTGACCCTGAGTCTGCTGCAGGTCCCAAAGGCAAAGTAGAGAGCTTCCTGCAGAGCACAGACCAGTCAGCAGCTCTCAGGAGCCAGGCAGGCAAAGGTGCTGAGCAGGCAGCACAGCAGCCAAAGCTGCCCAGGGGACTGAGCCTGCCCCGAGGGCTCCGAGGGCCCTGTCAGAGGGGCAGCTGCTAAAGCTAAAGCCAGGGCATCTTCGGTGCCCTCACAGCCCTGCTGGAAGCAGGGCAAGCTGCACGGAGTCGGCTTGGGAAGCTCTGATCCCTCCACGGCCAGCAGCCACCTCCCTGCCCTTGCTGCTCTGCTCCCTGACAGAAGCCACAGCCCTGGCAAGCAGCTGCAGCCCAGGCAGTTGCTGCAGGATCCCTCTGCAGAAGCTCTCCTTGGAGGAGGAGGAGGAGGAGGCAGGTCACAAGGATCACTCAAACAGCCTCCTGCCAGACAAGCTGCACGGGAGCCCAAACAGCAGCTCAGCTGTCTAGCTGCAAGCTTTCGGCAGGGGCAGAGCAAGCTCAGCAGGTCCCAGCAGTGCTCGGCCCCCAGTGGGGCCAGCAGCCAGCCTGGTGCCCATGCTGGCTGCTCTGGAAGCACAGAGCTGTCCCTGCAGAGCGCAGCAGAAGTCCTCTGCCCTGGCAAAGCAGCAGCAGCCAGTGGGGGAGAGGACACAGCAAGGAAGGCTTCCAGGAGGTCACCTGCCAGAGGAGAGCTCAGGGAGGGAGATGAGGCTGGCACAAAGCACAGCAGCAGCTACAGCAAAGGAGAAGAAAGCAGAACAGAGATGCAAGCAGAGGACAGGAGGGGCTGAGCCTTTAAAAGCAGAGCTAAGCAGTTTGATCTACAAAGGAATCCTAAGAACAGGCAAATTCATCAGCAAGGAGCCCCTGGGAATGCTCCACCTATGCCCCAGCCACAGGCTCCTGCTCTCCTTGCTGCCAGGAGAATGGGGCACAGGACAGGCCCCCTGCCACTGCCTGGGAACCCAGGGTCCTGTCTCTGGTTTGTCACTTGGACTGGGACTCCAGAGGGATCTGCTGCAGGGATGCAGTCCTGAAACAGTTCTTGCCAGAGAGCTGCCAGCTCAGAGGGGCTGCAGGAAAGGGGCTCCCACCCCCTTTGTTTTGCTGGTTTGCAGAGCTTTGTTTCCCTGGAGCTGTTCTGTGAATGTTTGGGAACCAAGCGAGATCCTGACAGGGACAAAACCCAAAGGTGAAAGCCAACAGCAGAGAGCAGAGCAGCTTTGACAGCAGCTTCTGCTGAACTGAAGGAACAAAAGGTGGACACAAAGCCTGCGAGGGAGGGACCCTATCCCTCATCCCCACCACGAACTGCAGCTCCTCCTCCTCCCTCAGGCTCCCAGAAGGGAGGGCTGGAGTTAAGCTGCCAGCTTCAGACGTGAATCACCAGGGCAGAAACCACCTCTGCTGCCCTCCCACCCCACGCAGAGCTACACACAGGGCCCAGTCTGCTCCCCACTCCGGATCTCACTCCCAGCTCTCCTGCACAGCCATGATTGAGTTTCAGCAGTGAAAATGTACCCAGGAACCTCCTCTTTGCAACGCAGATAGGAGAGGGGGATGCAGTGTACAACACAGAGTGAAGCTGGTGGCCAGCATGTGCCCTGCAGGCCATGGCAGTACCCTGAGGGCCCTCTTGCCAGTGGTGAGCATGGCTGAGGCCAGGCAGGAGCACCAGTGAGGACATCTGCCCTTCCCCTCCAGCTCCAAAGGGGCTCCACAGCCCCCTCAGCAAGGCAGGCTCAGACAGTGACCTGTCTCTAGCGCCACACTGTCCCACCAGGGCCTTGCCCTGAGCCCTGTAGTACCAGGGGATGAGGTCCCCTGGGGTGCCCACACCTTGCCCAGCTCGGCCACAGCCTGGACTGAGATTTGTGCTGCAGTAAGGAAGCCCAGGGACAGGGCACCCAGGGACAGGGCACCCAAGGACAGGGCACCCAAGGACAGGGCAAGTGTCCCAAGCCCCACAAAAGCCCACAGGGAGAGCAGCAGCGGCACAGACCTCAGCCCACAGCCAGGAGGCCAAACCACATCTTCACAGCATCACTGCTCAAAGCCAGACTGAAAACAGGGTTCAGAGAGGTCCCTTCTACATCCTACTTCACACCAGCAGCTTCTGTCCATTTGTAACTTGCTTCATTTCCCATGCAGCAGGAACAGGCAGAGCACTCCCAAGCAGAACCCAGCTGCACTGATTCCCCCTGGCTGCCAGAGGAGCTGCCCACAAAACCTAGATGTCCATTGCAGAAACAAAAAAAACCCCAAAAAGGCAGGAAAAGAGAGGAGGGGATGCAAACTCTTGTCCTACCTCTGAGACTCTGTACTGGCAGGTGAGCTTCTTGCCCCTGACGCCCTCGTTCAGCGTGAGGATGAAGCCCATGTAGTCTGCGTACGCCTGTGGACACAGGGCACAGCCTCAGCCCAGGCCCTGCCCCAGACAGAGGGCAGGGCCCACAGCTTTGGGCAGGGAGGTGCCACTGAGAGCACTGCAGAGTACAGAGGAGAGCCCCAAACTATGTCTGTGCTGCACCCAGAACCTTTCCACCCACTCTCTGCCACTCAGCTCCCAGACCCTGCCCAGACTCCCCTGCACTGCTTCTCCCAGGTCTGCTCAGTCACCTCCCCTGTCCTCCTCCTGCCCTCCCATGCTCCTGCACCATGCAGCAGTGGCAGCCAGCCCAGGCGGCTCACCACGCTGCCCTTTTGAAGGGCCATACCCAGTGCAGCTCCCCAGCTCTAAGCCTTTGAAGATCCTAGACTGGCACACTGCCACCTCCCTGGCACAGCACTCCTGACCAGGAGCAAGTCCTTCAGCCCAGAAGACTGAGCACAGGAAGCTGCACCCAGAGTTCTGCCTGGGACCTGGCCACAGCTGCAGCTTCTCTTCAGGCATCAGGGAGCAGTCACCAAGTGAGAACCTGCTCCTGAGAGGTGGGACAGGCCTGGGCTGCCTCCACCCACCCACACCCCCCAGCCACG
>VWZE01006495.1:64030-125247 GCA_013396675.1 Eubucco bourcierii | reverse complement strand
CCCACACATGCTGGAACAGTTCTCCAGGAACTGAGGCCTTGGTTCCAGAGCTCTCTCCAGTACAGCAAGGTGGGAAGGCCCCAGAGAGGGTCAGGCAGCAGTAGCCGAGTTCCAGCAGCCCTGGATAACCCAGAGCTGATGTCATGTGCAGGGCAGGCAGGAGGCAGCAGTCCCCAGCATCTCACAGAGATTCCTGGGACAGAGTAGTCACCATCTGTGCCCATCTCTTGTCACCCTCAGCCTCTGGCCTCTCCCTGGCTCACTCCTTCGCATTGGCTGCCAGGCTCCTCTCCTCCCTGCCAGCTCCTTACCCTCCGGACTCCTCTGCTTTCAGACACAAATGAGTTCACTTCCCACTGCCTGCCCCAACCTGCTCTGCCTGCTGGCTGTGCCAGGCATGCCCAAGCAACCTGCCTGGAGCTGTACCTGGGAGCGCTTCCACTTGGCCATGTCAGACACCACATTGATCTCCTTCCTGGGGATCATGAAGCTCTGCTGGAGGGGAGCAGCTTCCTCCTCTGAGGTGCCTGAGAGAGGCAAAGAAGAGGTAAAAGGGGCAATGGAGAAGGAGAAATCTTCTGTCTTCCCTCCTCGGAAATCCACACTCACTTCTCGGGAGGCAGAGAGCAAACAAACCCACCCCAGCCTGTGCCATTATCTCACCGAGTCCTCCTGGTCCCTGCAGAACATACTCAGAAGCACTCAAGGCTTCAGAGCGTGGCATTAGGTGCCCCAGTGTCTGTTTTCACCACTGAAGATGCATTTCCCAGCCAGCAGGGCTGGTGCCAGGAGATAACAACGACAGCATCCAGCTGGTTTGATTCCTTAATCTCTGGAGAGTACAAGCATCAGCTGGGGCTGGAGCGCTGAGCCCTGTTTTTAGGGATCAGCCTGAACTGCCTCCCTCTCAGGGAGACCTTCCTGCAGACAGAGCTGCAGCTATGCAGCAGATGGCAGCCCCGAGCCGCAGCTGCAGGCCGAGAGAGCCGCGAAGGTCCAGCTTAGCTCTGGGAGAGCCCCGGGTCGGGTATTTAATGTAAATTGATTGCAGAGACTCTCGTTCGGGTCCCAGTCCAGGCCTCAGCCCTGCTCCTGCCCCAGGCTCTCCAGAGCTCTGCTCTCAGAGGCCGTCTGAGCCGGGGCACCGAAGAGCAGAAGCAGCCCAGGACACTGGAGGGACTCTGCTGTGCTCCTGACATGGGGCTTGTAGCAGCAAGGGGCAGCGAGCAGACCTCTGCCAAGGGCCCCGGGGACTGATAAGCCTCGACGACTTCTGTCGGAGACTCCCAGTTCAGCTTCTTCACCCCAGAAATCCTGGACAGTTTCGCTCAGCCCAGCCACCCTGGCAGCCCTCGGGCACTGCCTGCCCAGCACACAGCCCCAGCCCCTCACCTGTTACCAGCTGCACTGACACAGAAACCCGGGGAGGGGCTCGCAGGCAACCTGAGAGAGGCAGCGAGCATGAGGCTCACAGCGCTACACGAGACCCCCGAGGCAGGAGCAGGGGGGGTTGGGGCGTGACGGACAAGGGAGACCCTTCCAGTGTCACAGGTGGGGAGGGGGCACCGAGCTCAGCCCAGAGATGGACTTTGTACACCGGCACAAAGACGAAACGGCTGCCGCCTCGGCGAGGGGAACTGAGTCATAGCCAAGGGGCTGCAGGTGCCACGGAGCCCCAGTGCACCTCGGGGCCCTCACGGCACCGAGCTTCCCCCGGCCCGACCCGTACTGTGTGTGGGCGCGGCCCCCTCCCGGGAGCACCAACTGAGCCCTTGTCTCGGGGGGCAGGCCCTGGCGGTGCCGGTCACGGCTCTGCTCCTGGAGCGGGGCTGCGGTGCCGCCGGGGTCCGGCCGAGGGCTCATGGGGTCCTCCGTACACTCAACAAAGCCTCTTCGCATCTCGCCGCACCGCAGGCCCTGGCAATCGTTGCCGTTGCTCCGCCGCAGCCTGGGGCTCCGACCCCGAGCCCCAGGAACCCCATACGGCATGAGGCCCACGCAGCCTCTCCTGCCCGAAGACACCGCTCCAGGGCCCCAAGCGCAGCGCCTACCCCAGAAGGCACCGGAGCGGCCCTCGGCCCGACCCGGCCCGGTCGCACTCACCTGCCCGCCGCTCGCTTTCTGCCATCTTCCCGGAGCCCGGCCCGGCCGCCGCCGCCACCCCTCACCTCTCACCTCCGGACATGCCGAAGCCGCCGGCGGCCATCTTTGAGCAGGGCACACCGCCCAGCCCTGCCGCTCCTGGAACTGTCAACCGACGGCGTGGACCCTTCCGGACACCGTCGTGACCCGAGCAGCCATCCCTGTGCGGGGCACAGCCTCCTCGGCTCCGCAAGGATGCGGAGCGCTGCGGCGGCGTGAGGAACGAGTAAGCGCGGAGGGGAGACGGAGGTCCCTAGAGCTCCGGGAGGAGCCGCATCCCTACTCGGACACCGGCCGCGACGCTCCCTGCCCTCACAGGAGGATCTTACCCTTTCCCAAGATGGCGACACAGGCTTCGCCCAACTTCAAGACACAGGCAGAGCGGCCCCGCCCCCTGGCGGCCGAGCGCGGCGGCGGCGCCCGGTGTCGACGGTGTACTTGGGGCGGGTGGTGTCCGGGGGCAGACGCGGAGCCATGCTAGCCGCGATAGCGAGGGCTGTGGTAAGTGCCAGCCACCGGGACGCCGGGTGGGGAGCCTTCAAGCCGAGCCCGGACGGGGCGGAGGGGCGAGAGATGGCGGCCGGGCCGGTGACAAGGGGGCGGTAGGGAAGGGGCTGGCGGCGGTCGGGTGGCTCCGGGAGTTCCCCGAGCCGAGCAGGTACTCCACAGCGCCGGGCCAGCTCCGGGCCTCGGCAACGGGCAAGAGCCGGCGGACTGCAACTGGCAGGACCCAGGCCTGGGCCCCTCCGCTCCAGGCTGCCCGGGGGCGTGCAGAAGGGGCAGGGCCGGAGGAGGGTCCGCAGCTCCCTGCCCCAAGGCCGCCCCGGCCCGAGCGCGGCGTCGCCCCTGCCAGGGTTTGTCGCCGCTGCCCAGGCGTGGGGACAAGTCCCCATTGCCTCGGTTCGGTCCTGGGGCCGTGCCGGGGGCGGCGCTCGGACCCGTTCTGTGTGCCGGGGGTCGCGGCTGAGAGCGGGGCGGGCAGGCAGCTGCGGAGCGGATCCGGAGCCGACTCGGGCCCGCCTTGTGCGTTGGGGCGGGCACCGCAGCTGCCGGAGGTGAAGAGCTCGGGGCTAGCAGGGACGGGTCAGGGGCTCGGGGAGCCCGAAGAGCACCTGCGGGACTAGCCCACGCTCTCCGCCCCGGCACCCGCTTACAGCCGGAGCTGACCGCGGCGGGAAGAGGCAGAGCTGCCGCGACGGCTCCCGGGGACATTGCTGCGGGGCCAGGCAGGGCTCTAGGCTGGAGGGGCCCTCCGGCTTCGGATTTAAAAATAGAAGAAGCCGAAGCTCTACCACCCGACACTAAATGTGGCTGTACTGGGAATCGGACACCGCTCTGAAACTCCTCCTGTCCCCCAGCTCCAGCCTGCAGGTGGATTCTGCTCCAGCCTGACAGGCTCTGGGAAAGGTCATCTGCTGCTCTGGAACGTGGCTGGGCAGCGATGCCAGCCCGAGAGCTGGCAGTGTCACGCCCCGTGCTGTGCTGCTGCTTGTGGGCAGGGCAGGGCAGGGCAGGGCTGCAAGCAGCTCTGCTCTGCTGGGGTCGCAGCTCCTGCTCCTACCCAGCGCCACGGCTGGACCTCGGACCCGGCAGGGGCCATGAGCCAGGGACACACTTCACTCCCTGCCACCACGTGGAGTTTTCAGTCCCTGGGGTTGGGATCTTCGCCTTTACCCCAGGGACAATCTGAAGCCGTTTGTTGGGAATCCGCATCCTCGTGGGAGCCTGTGCCCTACTTGTGCCCTGCCTGCCCTCAGTCACTTCTGCAGGTGTCCCTTGGGGCTGCACAGTCCCTGCTCTGCACAGGGGTTCTGTTTTGGGGTGTTCTCAGGGGCTGACAACTCAGAGCTCCTCAAAGTCTCAGCCTGCCACGGAGAGGTGGGGGTGAGGGCATCCGAGATACAGCCTTGAGCCCCATACTGCAGCTGCTCCCATCTCCTCCAGTGGCATCAGGTCACTGTCTAGGCCTGCAGAAGAGTTCTCAGCTGCCTGAAGGCTCCACATCTCCCCCTGCTCTGCTCCCCGCTGCCGCTGCTGGGCACAGCTGGGGTCTCCCCTGGCTGCTGTTCAGGCTCTCCCTCAATGGCCGCTCTTGTTTCTTGGCCCAGGCCAAGGCTGAGGGAGCAACATCCTGGGCAGGGAGCTGCAGGCAGGCGGTGGCCGTTGGCAGGTGGCTGTGGGAGGGCTGCCCAGGAGGCACCTCCGTGGCAGGTGGCGCAAGCCCATGGCCCAATTTCCCCAGCGTGCTCCCGGACCCGGGTCTGGCCTTGAGCCCTCTGAGCAGAGCAGTCAGGTGGCACCGTGCTAACGAGGTGCCGCCCTGCCCGGGCAGCCTTGCCAGGTGCGGGAGGAAGCCAGGCCGGGCCGAGGCACAGCTTCTCTGTCCTGCCAGCCATGCCTAGGAAGCAGAAGCAAGCCGAGCAGGTACCGTATGGCCACGGCTCACCTCCCCCGGCCCCTCTCCTTCCGTCCTGCTCCAAAGCTGCTCTCCAACTCTGCTGCTCCAGAGCTGGCTCCGGCAGGTCCTGGAAGGAGCACAGGGTACTTTCGGGGGGGTGGGGGGTGGGGGGTTGGCACCTCGCAGGCTCAGCTTGCTCCTCTCTATGCTTGGCTGCTGGGGGGGCAGTTCTCGTGGGCATGGAAGCCAAAGGGAAGGTCCTGGCTGGCCGCGCAGGCTGCGGTGTGGAGCCGCAGTGGCGCAGGGGTGGGGAGGAGCAGCGGCAACTGAAACCTGCGGAGAGCGATCGAAAGGTCTCCCGCTGAGGGGTACCCGAGCCCCGGGGAGTGCTGTGATCCCTTGTGGGCAGCACCAGCAGGGTCATTGTCTGGCCAGCAGCTGGGTTTGCGCCGCCCAGGGGATCAGGATGATGCCTTCTGAGGTTGCCGCTGCCCCAGGACCCCATCGGATACCAGGACCCTCTTGGCATGGCTCACAGTTTCTTCAACAGCTCTCCCTGTTCCACCCCCAAAGGCTCCTGTAATCTGGCCAGTCCCATACTGGTAGAACTGGAGAGAGGTTCTGTTAGTAGAGCTGGGTGCTGCGGTGCCCAGCAGTCCAGCAGTATGGAGGAGCAGTGCCCAGGGCTCTGCCAGCCCTGCCCGATCCCTGCCCATGCACACCAAAGGCAGTTTTTGTCCTGCCCTAAACTTAGCTGAGTTGCACTAAAGCCAGAGGGGGTTTGCCTTAGCACAAGGGTCCTGCTCCCCTTCCCAGCCTTGTCCTGTTGTCAGCAGCAGTGCAGCAGCTTCTGATGGCACAGGAGATGAGGTGCTCTGCCATGGCTGTGGTGTGGAGTTGGCATACTTTGACTTTGCCAAGGGAATGGAGACTCAGCCGGAAGGTGCCCGGGGAGGGGCAGATGGATCCTCTCCCTGGCAGCATTTCCCCCAGTGAGCAGTAGGTGTCCAGGCAGCTTCCTTGCCTCTTTCCTGGCTGTCCTGCAGCCCTCCCCAGCAGCAGGCACAGACCTATGCCTTGCCTTGCTCTGCTCCCATGCTGAGACATCAGAGCCCACTCAGAGAGGGGGCTGGAGACCCCCAAACCCAGGTTGCTTGATACTTAGCACCACAGAACTGTTTGGGTTGGAAAAGCCCTGCAGGATCACCCATGGGCACCAAACGATGGTCCCAAGTGCCATGGCCACACGGTTCTGGAACCCTTCTGGGGATGGGGACTCCACCACCTCCCTGAGAAGCCTGTGCCAGTCCCTGACCACTCCTGCAGCACAGAAAATTTTCATCATCTCCAACCTAACCCTGCCCTGGCACCGTTTCAGGCCTTTTCCTTTCCTATCAGCTGACACTGGGTGCTAGCCCCCTCCTCATGCAGCCCCTGCCAGGGCACTGCCAGGCAGTGAGGCTCCCTCGGGGGAAGCTGAGTCTCGACCTCTGCTCTCTGCTTTGCAGGCCAGGCCACAGGGGCTGCTGAAGCCCTGGGGCAGGCTGCCTGGCAGGCTGCAGCTGCACCAGGTGGCACTGCCCGCCCTGCCCGTGCCGCCGCTGCAGCAGACCCTGGACCGCTACCTGCTGGCCCTGGAGCCTATCGTCAGCCGTGAGGAGCTGAGCCACACACAGCAGCTGGTGGCAGAGTTCCGCAGGCCAGGGGGCGTCGGGGAGAGGCTGCAGAAGGGCCTGGAGAGGAGAGCCAAGAAAACTGAGAACTGGGTAGGCACTGGCTGGGCAGGGGGAGGTCTGGTACACACCTGAAGCATGCTGGCTGCACGCCCTGGCACCCCTCTTTGCATGGCATTGCCTGCATCACCAGCTGCTGCTGCCCCTGAGCTGTGCAGGCTCCTGGCAGGCCTAGGCTGAGCAGAGCAGGGAGCTGCTGCCCCTGCCAACCTCACTCAGCTGCCCTGGGAAGCTGAAGGAGACGTCTGCCCAAGTCCTGCCCCGGGGAGCTCTCACTGCCATGCTAACCCCACACACCTGCACACACAGATCCCCAACAGTTTGCTTGCCTGGTGTGGCACAAGCTGGGGGCAGCATGCTGAGACTGCTCAGCTGGGCTGGGGCCAAACAGCAGCCTGCAGGGTGCCTCTCTCTGTGCCAGCTCTCAGACTGGTGGCTGAAGACAGCTTACCTGGAATATCGCCTGCCAGTCGTGGTCCACTCCAGCCCAGGAGTGGTTTTACCCAAGCAGGATTTTCTGGATCGCCAAGGCCAGCTCAGGTAAAGTCCCTCTCTGCCCTCTGGGGCTTTGGCTGGGCTGAGCTGGCTCTGCTGGACCGGGAGGAGGGTTGGGAAAGGGAGAGATGCGTTGTGGTCTTGTGAGGAGGGAATGCTGCCAGGGGTAAGGCAACTCCTGCTTGCAGCACTGAGGGTTTCATCAGGGGCAGCCTCCAGAGCCAGCAGCTCACACCCTGCAGTTTAGTCTGCGCTGCACAGTGGCCAAAGCCTGGCAGGAGGCATTGGGAGGCCATGTCTGACACCAAGAGGTATTCAGATGGTTGTGTGCAGTTAAAGAAGGCCTAAAAAGCAGCCCAGGCATGAGGGGTGTGCAGAAGGGCCCCCGGGGCTGGTTGACAGGGAAGCAGAGACTGTCCCTGCCTGCACTGCCCCGGCTCTGCCAGCTCACCTGTGAGCTGTGGGGCAGGAAACCACCAGCACCAGAGCCTCCCCACCCCAGCCTTTCTTTGCCATGTCCTCTGCTCCCTGTGGTCTCTCTTTAATCCCCAACCACCACCACGGGTGTTGGATCCACCTGCTGGACTTCGACACTGACCTTTGTGCCCGCACCTTTGCTCAGCTCCTCCCGCTCTGGCAGGGAGCAGCCAAGGGAGCAGTGGGCTGGGGACAAATCCTCCCTTCTGCTGCCTCCCATCTGAGCATGAGCCCTGCAGGGACACTGAAAGAACATCTCTCATTATTCATTCTGAGCTCAGCCAAGCAGAAGGTAAGGTCTGGGCACTGCCAATGTCCCAGCCAGTGGCACTGAGCTGCTCCCATGGCAAGTCCAACCTAAAGGCTGGCTGCAGACAGGGCCTGGCAGTGTGGGCTGAGGTTAAACCTTCAGCCAGCAGAGGTTCTGCAAGCAGAGTGCTGCACTCCTGCCCTGGCTGCACAGCAGCTGCCCCTTCCCCAGCTGCCCCCCAACCCAGCTCCACTCCCTGGGTGGGAACACAGCTCCCTTGCTGGTGCCTCCCAGCAGTTTGGCTTGCCCAGGTGTTGCAGTTCTCACTGAGAGCACTCTGCAGGGTGTCTGATGTGGTGCTCAGGACCACTTAGGTCCTTGGAGTTGTGCCCTTTGATCTTCCCTAGGGGTGAATGGGCTGAGCACATCTCCATGGCACTGCCTGCAGACACCAAATCTTGCAGCACGTCAAAGCTCAGCTGACCACAACCTTTTGCCACAGTGACCTCCTGCCTCCTTCTCCCGTCTGTGGGTGGGAGCTCCCAGGTCAGAACTGGGTAGCCTGTTGCTGCCAGCCAAGCAGTTTGCTGTGGCTCGTCACAGGCTGTCCCAGCCGGCACTGGCAGTGTTTTTGCTGGCCCCAGTAAACCAACCACTTTGGTGTCAGCTGCAGCTTGTCTCCCTTGGCTTCCGGTCCCTCAGGGCCAGGGGGATCTTCTGAAGAGCTGAATTAGCAGCAGAGCACTGACTGGGAGGGAACTAAGCAGTGGTGAGTCGTGGGTGCAGGGGTGCACTCAGGGGAGGGCAGAAGTCCTCTTGCCTTGGAGTTGCTTTGATGCAGAGGCTCAGTCCCAAGCAGGCAGTGAAAGCTGCTGCTGCCAGAGGCTTCTTTGTGCATCTGGACTGGCCTCTGCTTGCTTCAAAGCTGCCCAGGGAGACATCGAACAGGGAGTGCTGGGGTAGGGCTGTGCAGCAGCTCCAGCAGCCAGCCAGAGATGGGCACAGTGGGGCCTTGCCAGAGAGGCCAAACTGGCTAAGGAGCGGAGAGGAGTCTGCAGCCCTCAGCCCCAGCTGCAGACATCTCTGAAGCTCCACATTGCCTTTCTCCAGGTTTGCTGCCAAGCTGATCAAGGGCATCCTGGATTTCAAGTCCATGATTGACAAGTGAGTTGGTGCCTGCTCCCTGCTGCCATGGGGATGCTAAGCCTGGTCAGGAAGCCCCCAACGAGAAGGCAAGAGAAGGCAGCTCAGCCCCCAGCACTGCTCGCTGCCAAGGCCACCCCTGGACAACAGCAAAAGGGCTTTTCTCTCCTTACCTTGTTCCTCCCTGGCACATGTAGGGCCTAAAGTGGGGTAAGCCTGACTGGCAGCCCCTTGGAGCTGCACCCTCTGTGCCCACAGAGCAGGCTCCAGCTCAGGAATTGGTTTCCCTCATTTTGCCTTACGGATTTCTCACCTCCCAGCTGGATGGGCTGAGCTCTGCAGACCCTGGTTTTGTTCCTCACTCCTCCTGTCTTCTGCCCAGCAGCAGAGCTCTGCCCAGCAGGCCTGGCTGTTCACCAGCACACTGCCAGCACCACACCCTGGCGAGGCCCAGGGCCAGCCACAAGGAGGGGAGCTGGAGCAGGACTGCTGAAGGGGTTGCTGGGCCCCAGGGGCTCAGGAGGCAGCAGATCAGGCTCTCATCGCTCCAGGTGCTGGCCTCAGACCTCCTCTGGCCCCGCTCCACAGGATGCATCTCCAAGTGCCTTGTTCCCTGGGTTCCCTGCTGCAGCCAGGTCCATGGTGTCACAGAGCAGTGTTTCCTTCCCCCCCTCCCAAAGGAGAGGCCAAGCAGGCATTTTGTGTAGCCCCTCCTAGGAGAGGGGATGGGAATGGGGCAGGACAGGCCCTCTGGACACCACCAGCACCAACACCTTTGGCCCCTGCTGGAGTGAGGGACAGCAGCTGCGTGGCTGAGCCTGTGCCTGTCTGGGGGGTGCAGGTCCTTTTGCTTAACTGTTTTCCTCTCCCCCACTTTGCTGTCTCCAGTGAGACCCTTCCAGTGGAGTACATGGGAGGGAAGCCCCTCTGCATGAACCAGTACTACCAGATCCTCTCCTCCTGCCGCATCCCCGGGCCCAAGCGGGACTCCATCGTCAACTATGCCAAGGGCAAGAAGCAGTCCAGGCACATCGCTGTGGTGCACAACTTCCAGGTAGGGCACCTGCCCCCGGGGGCCTTCTGCAGCTGTGCTCCAGGGGAAAGGGAACAGCAGAGAGTTTGTTCGAGCAGGTCTTTGTCTCGCCAGGGATCTGTGCCTGCTCCCTTTATCCCTTAGGCCTTCACTGGGGCTGTCTGAGCAGCCAACAAAGCAGAGACTCTTCTGGTTCTTGTCTCTGCCCTTCCTGCCCCTCAGAGCCCAGAGGTCACATCTGGAACTGGAAATTCCAAGTGGCAGTGGCATAGCCAACTCTGTCCCCACAGCCAGGCTCAGCAGATCTTGTCACTGTGCTCTCTGAGCTGCTAATCCTGCACTGTGTTTGTGCCCTGGGCTCACTTCTGAGCATCCCTCACAGCTCTCCTCCAAGCTGAGCTCTTGGGCCAGGTCTTACTTTCTCAAAGCAGCTGCTCCCTGATCCTGGGGCTGGACACTGCAGATCTCTCATGTTCTGTCTCTGTCTGCTCTTCCCTTCTGCAGTTCTTCGAGCTGGATGTCTACAACAGCGATGGAAGTCCCCTCACCACTGAGCAGCTCTTCATTCAGCTGGAGAAGATCTGGAACACCTCTCTTCAGACAAACAAGGAACCCATTGGGATCCTCACCACCAACCACCGCAACAGCTGGGCAAAAGCCTACAACAACCTCCTGAAAGGTCTGTAGAGCCCAGGGTATGCCAGGGCTCCCCAGGAGCACCCTCAGCTCTGTACTCTGCTCAGCTCTTCCCTTTGGGAGCTCATTCTGGCCAGATCTGGGAGCTGTGCACCTCAGAGGGGTGGTTTGGCTCATTGCACAGTGGTGCTGCTTTGAGTTTGGAGGGTTCGCAGGTGGAGCTTAGGCTGCTGGAGCTGGCTGCTCTGCGAGTGGGGGGGCCGCGGGGCAGGGGCTGCAGCTGCTGACAGCCCTGCTGGAGGAGGGTGGTGGTGCCTGAGCTGCCCCCTGGCGCTGCCCGGCAGACAGAACCAACAAGGAGTCCGTGCGAGCCATCGAGAGCAGCATCTGCGCCGTGTGCCTGGACGCGCCCATGCCGAGGGTCTCCCACGACGTCTACAGCAGCCGTGTGGCCGCTCAGATGCTGCATGGCGGGGGCAGCCACCTCAACAGTGGCAACAGATGGTTTGACAAGACCCTGCAGGTGAGTGCTGCCCGGGCAAGAGCTCCCTCCTGGATCCCAGAAACCTCCCACAGGGAAGTTCTGCTGCTGCCCAAAGAGTGGGACAAGGGCAGTGCAGGAGCGGTGGCTGTGGGGCCCTGTGGGGCCTCTGGCAGTCACCATGAGCCCTTCCTCCTGCCCCAGGGACTGGAGCTCCTCATACTGCCCCTGCCTGAACTGCCCTGGCAGCAGCTCTCAGTGCCCCTGGCAGGTGGATGTTCTGCCCAAGAGGAACGCAGCCTGGGCTGGGGGGAGCTACTTGGAGGTCTCCTCCAGGCTTGTCACTTCTGCCTGCTGGCAGCATCCTGGTGGCTTTTTGGTTCAACACGCCCAGGCTGCCATCCTGCAGCATCCCTCTGATCTCCACTCGGCCTTGTCAGGAACCTCCACCAACTGAGCTGCTCCCTGCTGCGAGGCTTCCACTGCCCTTCTGCCCAGGCAGACCTTTGTGTCCCCTCGGCCGTGCACAGCGCCAGGCCCTGCCCCCGGGAGCAGCGCAGTGAAGCTGCTGAGCGCTGCAGGCAGCTCCTGCCCCACTCCCTGCTGTCTCTTCATCGCTGTCCTCTGCTGCCGTAGTTCATCGTCGCTGAGGATGGCTCCTGTGGGCTGGTCTATGAACATGCCCCCTCCGAGGGTCCCCCCATCGTGGCCCTGCTGGATCACATCGTGGAGTTCACGTGAGTGCAGTGCTGCAGCTGGGCAGCCGCCCGGGTGCTGCGGAGGCACTGCCAAGGGCGCTGCAGCCGCTGACTGCTGCCACGAGTGCTAGGGAAGGTCTCCTGTGCCTTTCCACCCGGATCTTGCTGTGCTTAGCTGAGCCTCCTCTCGGTGTCTGGTTAAGCACCTCCACTTCTGTGCAGGAAGAAGCCTGAGCTGGAGACGTCGCCCCTGAGCCCTCTGCCCATGCCCAAGAAGCTGCGGTTCAACATCACCCCAGAAATCAAGAACGACATTGAGCAGGCCAAGCAGAACCTCAACATGTAAGGGTGCAGCAGGAGGAGGCCTGGAGAGGGACTGAGGCTGTGAATCCTCTTCTGCCTTTGGAGCATCTCAGAGGGTTCAGTGAGGTTTTTTCCCACTGCAGCCAGGGAGTTTTCCCAGTGGCTTCTTGGGCCAACAGTACCAAACCTTCCTGAAAGAACACCACAGCCCTGCCAGGGAGAGATGCTGGGAAGGGGCAATGCCTGATCCACCCCCATCTAGTGCTGGCTCTCCTGGGCACTGCAGCACAGACACCCACACAAGCCTTTTTCACCTGCTGAGGGCTTCCAGCAGTGCCCAATGCAAAGCTCCTCTCTGGCACTGCCCAGAGCCTCTGTGTGGTGGAGCCCTGTGCTGGGAGGCCAGGAGCAGGTGGCCCAGGCCCTGAGCCTGGCAAAAGCAAATCCAAACCTTCAGACTGCAGCAACAAGCAACAAGGTGCATTTCCTCTTCCCTTCCTTGCAGAATGGTTGAAGACCTGGATGTCAAGGTCATGGTCTTCCATCACTTTGGGAAGGCCTTCCCCAAGTCAGAGAAGATAAGTCCTGATGCCTTCATCCAGCTGGCCTTGCAGCTGGCCTATTACAGGTGTGTGAGCTTGATGGAGGTGGCACAGACTAGCCTCTGGCTGTGGGCTGCTCCTCAAGGGCCACCTTTTGCCTCTGCCCTGGGACTGAGCAGCAGGAATCACTGATGGAGGCTGCTCCCAGGAAGGGGACAGCAAGGGTCAGCTGTGGGTGGGATTTGCTCCACGGAGCCTTCTTTCCACAGCCCTGCTCCTGCAGAGGCCCCGGGGCAGGCTGGCACCCACAGGGGCCCTGGAGCAGGCCCTGACGCTATCTCCATGCAGGATGTACGGGCACTCCTGTGCCACTTACGAGAGTGCCTCGCTGCGGAGGTTCCGCCTGGGCCGCACCGACACCATCCGCTCGGCATCCACCGCCTCACTGCGCTTCGTGCAGGCCATGGACAGCCCCCAGCAGGCGGTGAGCAGCTGGGCAGGGCTGGAGCAGAGCTGCCCTCTGGGCAGGCGGTGAGCAGCTGGGCAGGGCTGGAGCAGAGCTGCCCTCCGGGCAGGCGGTGAGCAGCTGGGCAGGGCTGGAGCAGAGCTGCCCTCTGGGCAGGCGCTGAGCAGCTGGGCAGGGCTTCTACCCAACACCTCCAGCATGTCCCAAGGTGCCACATCCACTCCTTTTCTGGACCCCTCCAGAGACAGTGACTCCACCACCTCCCTGGGACACAGTCACACTCCTTAGTTTCAGCTGTGTCTCCTTTCCCATGCTTGAGAGCCTGTGAAGCAGCACATGGACACTTCTAACCCCACCACAGAGATGTCCCTTCTAAAAGTCTCTTTAGCTTCTCAGAGACCTGCTGCTGCTGGGTGAAGAACTCCATTCAGAGTGGAGTGACACAGCCAAACTTATTTCAAAAAGCAAATCTGAGCATGGAATCAAACCTGCTCAGTCTGATGCCAGCAGAAGTTCCCCCAGCCCCAAGGGAGGTTTTCCCTTCTGAAGAACTCAGGCAGCTCTGTGTGTTCCCAGGAGCAGGAGAAGACAGAGCTGCTGAGGAGAGCTGCCCAGGCCCACAGGGAGTACACAGACATGGTGAGTGTTCTCTGCTACCAGGCCTAGGGCTTCACCTGCAAAATGAGGGCTCTGGGGAGGGGTGTGGGCCTGAAAGCTTCCTCTGCTCAGCCATGGGTGATCGCTGCTCAGGGAGTGCTTGAGGCCAGGATCCCGGTCCTGGCTCCCTGGCTGGGGGTTTGCATCCCTCGGGAGAGTGAAGCATGCAAACAGCTTCGGGTCCTAGTGCCAGAGCTGCAGGAGTACCCCAGCAAGCAGAGGGAGCCCCATGCAAGTGCGGTCCCAGGTGACCCTGCAGGATGGCAAGGGCTGACTCCTGCCTTGGAGCACTCGGAGCTGTCAGCCTGAAGCCTCGGGTGGTTGTGCTCCTGCCTTCACCTGGGCGTCCCTCCCTGCCCCAGGCCATACAGGGCAACGCCATCGACCGGCACCTGCTGGGGCTGAAGCTGCAGGCAATCGAGGACCTGGTGAGCATGCCTGAGCTCTTCATGGACACCGCCTACGCCGTGGCCATGCACTTCAACCTCTCCACCAGCCAGGTGGGCACAGCTCTGCTCTTCTGCTTCCTTCCTGTCCCTGTTATTTGGGGACAGACATTTTGAAGCCTGCTGCCAGCCCTACAAAGCTGCAGCACTGATCTGAGCTCAAGCCATAACCAAAGCCAACTGCCCTGAAGGCTCTGGTGTCTCTCTGGTGGAGAGATCAGCTGAAGGCAGCTGCCAGGACAGCTCAGTTTATCTGCCCTCTTGGAAGCATCTTAAGCTCTGCAGGCAGGGGGTCCCAGCCAGTGCGTGCTGGAGGTGGGGCTGAGCAAGGAGGTCATTTTCTGAACCTCTCTGCTGGTGGGGTCAGCTGCTGCTGCCAGAGCTGTTGGTGCTCCCTGGCTTCATCTCTGTGCCCGGGTGGAAGCCTTTACCCACACTGTGCCCACAGGTGCCAGCAAAGACAGACTGTGTGATGTGCTTTGGCCCAGTGGTCCCCGATGGCTACGGCATCTGCTACAACCCCATGCAGGACCACATCAACTTCGCCATCTCCGCCTTCAACAGCTGCGCCGACACCAACGCTGCCCGCATGGCTCACTACCTGGAGCAGGCTCTGCTGGACATGAGGGCCCTGCTGCAGGCCACCCCCAGGTCCAAACTCTAAGGCAGAAGCACGATGCAGCCCCCTGGTGAGAAGGGCCAACCCCAGGCAGAGGTTCCCAGTGCCTCACGCCGAGGGGAAGCTCAGCCGAGACCCTGCAGGACATCTCAGCTGCTTTCAGCAAGGCTCCCCTGGTGCCTGCAGGCTCTGCCAAGAGGCCCCTGCCAGGCTGAAGCAGGACTGGGCTGCTCCTCTCCCTGCCCAGCACAGCTCCAGGGCCTCAGAGAGGACTGAAAGGTGATTTTATGAAATCCCCGTGGAGGAGCACAGGAAGCTCAGAGGAGCAGAGAGCTGACGCTCTGCAGGCCTGGGAGGCTTCCTGCTCCTGCGATCTCCTTCCTGTCACATTGACCCCCTGCACACAGGCAAGGTGCTCCTGGCCCTTGGTTTTCAGGCTCAGCATAAAACTCTTGCCCCACAAAGCTGCTACAGAACTCCTGTCACAGCTCCTGGCAGCTTTGTCATCACCACCTGCACAGTCACCAGGAGCCTTGCACTGGAATTTGGAACTGAGGGAAGGAGAGAAGCTGCCTCCTCCTCAGCAGCCCCAACCCTGCACTCCTCCAGGCCCCATTCACCCCATGGGGCACTGTGGATGTCTGCACTGGGGCAGGCTGCAGGGCCAGTCCAAGCCCTCTGCTGCCTCTTGGAGCTTTGTCTCACTGCAAGGTTGCTCAGGTTTGTGCCAGCTCTGCTGCACCAGAGGATGACCTGCTGTAGGTGTTTCCATGTCCAACTGGCACTACTGAAGCCACAGCAGATCACACAAGCATCCAACTGCAGCACAGCAGTTTGTGCAAGCACCACTGCCAGGGGCCCTGCAGCACCCGAGCTCCTGTGTTTGACTGGGCACACTGAGAGGGAAGGAGGAATTCTGGTGCCTTTCTGCAGGAGGAATTGAACTCAAGTCCTCCACCCTTCAGGAGGTGGGTGCTGGGACAGCACCATAAAGCAGAGGCCTCAGGAGCCTCCTGAGCCCCAGCCCTGCCCATGGCACAGCAAGGGCCAGGCCCCAGGGACCTTGCTGAAGTCCCCTAAAATTTGCACAGCCTTCAGCCACCAGTGCTACAGAAGTGCCAGGGCAGTGCTGCAGACTGGCCCTCTGCTGCCTGTCTCCAGGGAAGGCTCTGGAAGGGAAGGACCTGCTCAGGATGAAGCAGAGCACCGCTTGGCTGCATCTCATGATGAGTTTGAGCTGCTCTGTATCTGGATCCCCCAGCTGAAGGCAGCTGCAAGCAGCTGATGACTACACTGAGGGATACAGGAGTCACTTCATAGACCCTTCCTGGTCCCTGGAGCTGCAGTGAGGTTCATGAGGCTGCCTGAGGAGGGCTTGGGAAGGGTGCTACAGAAGTAGCAAGGCTTTCCCTGTGCAAGTCCTGCCCTGTGCTGTCCTGGTTCACACCTCCTGCAGGCTTCTCAGGGGCAGAGCTTTTGTGTTCATGCCTCCTGTATTCCATCAGATGTCCAAGGTCTTAAAGGCACATTAAGGACAAAACTTCACTTCCAGAAGAGCCACCACTTGGAACAAATTATTTCAGAGCTGCCCAGCCTTAGAGCATTCAGGCAGTTCCTGGGCTCTGGGTGCCACTGCAGGCACCACAGGCCATGCTGGGTGCTGTGCTCCCTGGGGGGTCCATGCCATGCAGAGGTCTGAAATGCTGAATCAGCTGAAACACAATAAACAGAGCAGTGCTGCAGCACTCAGACTCAGTATTCCGACTCAGTACCAGTCTGGAGCTGGTTTTCAGCTGAAACATCTGGTGCCACTATGCCCTGTCTGTCCCCTCTGAAGAGAGCTGCTCCAGGGCACAGCAAGTGTCCCTCAGGAAAGCTGCTGCCCTACTCTGCTGCCCTGCAGAGCAGACCCAGGCCCCCAGTTGCAGCCGCTCTGCTCACGCCCCAGCTCCTGCTCCGTCACAACAGCATTTGCTGTGCAGGGCCCTACCCACAGCTGCCCCAGCAGTTCCCTTTCTGCTCTGCCAGCTCAGGACCACTGCTGTCCACTGGGTGTGCAGCCTCCTGCAGCAGCTCCTGCTCACACAATCTCCTCTGGCAGCAGGCACAGATGAGAACCTCAAAAAGAACACAAAAGTCCTCAGGCTAAGCAGAAACTTTCCTGCAGCAGCCTGAAAGGGCAGGGGCCCGAGTCCCCTGGAGACAGCAAAGCGCACAGAGAGCCAGGTGGGACTGGCACTGTCCTCTGCTGCCATGGCTGCAGGGGAGGCACAGAGAGTGCTTTGAGCCAGCACTCCCCTCAGGTTGCAGCAGCAGCAGAGCCTCAGCTCCTGTACTCCCAGGACAGAGCCTTCCTCTTGCTTCTGCCCAGGGCCCCCTGCCCCTGCTGCCCTCCCTAGGAAGGCTTCAATGCTTCAGAGCCCCAGGCGAGTGCCACCGACTCCAGGTCAGCTTTGCCATCTCCTTCCACAAGGAAACTCCCCGCAGGAATGTGAGACCCAGCCCCGGTTGGAGGCCTCCCCCCAGCAGAAACCACAGCTCCGTTTAAAAAAATAAATAAATAGTTTGTGTATTTCATGCTGAAAACCAAGAGTCACAGGGGGGGTCAGGCTGGGTCGCTCACCCCAGACAGGACACCAGGTGGCTTTGTCCCCCCTCCCCTGGGCGGGGGTGGAGGCTCCACCCCGCGAGTGCTCTTCAGGTCGAGGTCCTGCTCCCGCAGGTGCCACATGCAGCAGGGAGCATCCGGCTGGTGCCGAGCAGAGCGAAGGCTGCCAGGGCCGGGGGGGTCCCTGCCTGCGCCTCGCTCCGGCTGGGGAAGGCTTTTGCTGTCCCAGCTTCGCTCGTGGCTGCGCTCAGGCCAGCCCTGGGCTCACTGCAGCTTGGTGCCCAGCTTGCGCTGTCTGTTTCTGCAACGGCAACAGGGCAGGCTCAGCCCCTGCCCGCCACAGCCTCTGGGCATACTGCTGGGCACGGCCCGGGGGCTGCAGCGAGCACCAATGAAGCTGCCCCCTCTGTACCCTCTCTGCTCCTCAGTCCCACAGCCACCAGCTCCAGGCTGCGTGGGCTCGCAGCCGGGGGCAGGACTGTGACCTGCTGGCAGGGAAGGGGCTTGAGGGCAAGGACTGAGCCTGGGGAGGGCAGATTGAGACTGGGGAGGAGGAAGAAATTCTTGGCAGTGAAGGTAGTGAGGCACTGACACAGGCTGCCCAGGGAGGCTGTGACTGTCCTCTTCCTGGAGGTGTTCAAGGCCTTGAGCGACCTGTGCTGGTAGTAGGTGTCCCTGCCCGTGGCAGGGGGTTGGCACTGAATGATCTTTCAGGTCCTTTCCAGTCCTATGAGTCTATGAGATGCTTTCAGTGGAACATTTCTGAACCCAGCTCTTGCCTCCCAGCTGCAGCAGTTAAGCCCCAGCCCCTCCACTGATCTGCCCACAGCAGCACTCCAGGGGTAGAAAAAGAGAGCTGCAGCTGGCAGGCGCAGGCAGCCCCAGCCCTGGTGCCCAGCACTCACCTGGCCTCTGCTCTGGTGACTGTGTACTCAAACCACAGGATGTTGGGGATCAGGCTGGTGTCTCGGATTAAAAAGAACTCTGAAATTGGCCTGAAAATGGACAAGGTGGGGAAAGGAGGAAAGAATCAGCCCCCAGCTCTGGTCCAAAAAGTCAAATGCACAAATCCTGCTCCAGACAAAGCTGCTCCCTTGCCCTGGTGGGACTGAATCCCCCCGGTCCTGTGTTCCCTTTCCCCAGGCAGTGTTTCCAGACTCTCCCACGCTTTGCAGTGCCTCTCAGTGCTCAGACACTAGGAAAGGTCCTGAGCAGCTTCTCCAGCCACAGCCTCAGCAGAGCTTTACCAAGCTAACAGTTCCTTCCCCTGCACACGCAGCCTGGGCACGTTTGACCTCTGCAGTGCCTGCAGCAGGCACAGACAGGTTGCACAGCAGCCACTGCAACCCTGCACAGAGCCCAGAGCTTCTCCTGCATGAGGGAGCTCTGAGCAGCTCCTGAGCAGCCAGGCCCTATGCAGCCACAGCTGAAGCTGCAGAGACTGAAGCATCTTTGCCTTTGTTTGACTTCAGCTGCCAGGCGCAATGCCCACAGCAACTTACCAGGGACATTCTCCTGCGCCAGGTAATTCCAGCTCACTGCAAGGGACTCCTGCAGTGAGCAAAGCAGCAGCCCCAAGAGTGCAGAGCCCAGAGACTCACCATGCAGCTATCCTTGGGAAGAGCGGAGTTAGGATCTCTTGTGTGAAGGCAAACCAGGCTATGGCCATGATGCTTCCTGCCACACCTCCATAGAGGACTTGGCTCCAGGTGTGGTACAGCAAATAAACCCTGCAGTGGGAGAGAGCAGTCAGCAGAGAGGCTTCAGCAGGCACCACACAGGGGCTGATGCTGTAGCAGACCCCCAGGTGCCCTGAGGAAACTTTCCTCCAGAAGTTGCACGTGGGCAGCTGCCATCTGGTCAGTGAAAAGCTGCTGAAAATGGGGCGGGGGCAGGGGGGGAAAGGTGGGAGGCAACTATCACTGCTACAGCAGCTCCAGCTTACAGAGCTTCTAGCCTGAGCTTAACACCCCCCCCACACTCCCCTATGGATCAGTTGAGCAGCTCTTACTGTGGGCTCCCACCAGAGGCTCCTCCAAAGGAGCAGCAGGACAAGGCCCCTGCAAGGCAGCACAGTTGGGGCTGAGAGGCTGAGGCAGGCAGACGCTTCCTGGCAGGATTCTGTTGCAGCAGGAAGGCCACACCACCCCTGCAGACCCCCAGGCACCACTCCTGGCCTGAGCCACCCTGCAAGAGCCAGCTCAGGAGTTCCTCCCACCCGCAGATGGCAGAGCCAGCAGCAGCTGAGCCTCAGCCTAACACAGGCCCCTGGACTGCCTCCAATTCATTTAGCTTTGACTTGGAGCCTTTATCTCCTCTGAGCTGGTCCTGAGGGGCACAGGCAGTGTGGGGACCACAGCCACCACCTCCCTCCAGTCCCTGCCCTCTGCAGCTCCTCTCAGCCCTGGGCACCTTGTGTTCTTTTTACATCTGCTAAGACAGAAAAACCTCCAAACCATGATGGAAATTTCCTTTTCTGTACTAAGAACTGTACTAAGCACACCCAACCCCTGCAGGCCAAACAGCTCCAGGAGTCTTAACCACTCAAGCAGTAGGGTCAGCCTGAGCAGCTGGAGCAAGCCCCACACCGTGGCCAGGGCTGTGCCAGGGTCACTGGTGGCAAGGGGCGAGGCAGTGGGGCTGGTTGTGGCCATGGAGCTGCTGGGGGTCACTGCAAGCTCAGCTCTGGGTCTGGAAATGCCTCCACGAAGCAGCACAGCTGCAGCAGCCTGCCTCGTGGCCAGGCTCAGGGCAGCACAGCAGGCTCCAGCCAGCTCTGGTGTGCTCGAGGCAGCCAAGAGCAGGAGGAGGCTGCCAGGGCCCGCGGGGAGCAGCGGCAGAGGAGGCTCCGTACCTGCTGTAGGAGACCAGCAGGGCCGCGGCGAGCAGGCCGAGGGTCAGCAGGTGCCGCCAGAGCAGGTCCAGGAACCGAGCGTTGTTGGTCTGGTGCATCCTGCCAGGGAGGAGAGCCCTCAGCACACAGGGCACTGCTACCCTGCGGTGGCACTCGCAGGAGCGCAGGCCAGCCCTATGTGCCCTGCTGCTGCCAGGCAATGTCCCCTGGTACCACAGTGGTGGGACAGGCAGTGCTGAGCATGCCCAGCAGGCAGCCCCCTACTGCCCACTGCACTGTCAGGAACTGGGCTCTGTCCTGCTTCACAGCTGGAGCCGCGGGACAGAACTGTGCCCAGAGCTGTGCCCAGCTCAGGCGAGCAGAACACAGCACGAGGCCAGCTCCTGCTGCAAATGAACCGGGAGGCCACGCAGGTGGGCACCAGGTGTCACCTGAAGGACTGCCGACACCCCTCAGGCAAAACTGGGCAGCCCAAGGAGAAAGCAGCTCCTCTGTCCTCCCCCCATGCCCCCTCTGCCCCACACTGCTAGGCCGACATGACTCACAAAAAGCAACTCAGACCTGCACCCAGGCAGGCATAGGAGCCCCCCTAGAGGCTTGTCCCCAGCACTGGCAGCCACAGGCTGCCACAGCCACCCCCTGCTTCTCCCCAGCGTCAGTCCCACCAGGCCACCCAACTGGCACCCAGCCAGGAGCCATCTGCCTGCCCCAGGTGCTGCAGCAGCAGCAGAGCCCAAAGCAGAGGCAGAGCTGTTACCTCAAATAGAGGAAGAGGAAGGAGTAGACGGAGAAGAACCAGATGAACTGGGCGTGGCTGGAGGGCATCCCATACTTCGTGGTCACTGCCGAGTGGGCTTCTGGGTGGAGCAGAAGGAAGAGCATGGTTGTCATCTGCCCCACACACAGTAGCTGCCCGGGGGGCTCTGCCAGTCCCCCTACACCCACACCTCCACAGCCAGCACGCGCCAAGGGGCAGTGCCCTCAGCCCCCTCTCCAGTGAGCACTGCACTGCAAAGTGAGGGACAGCAGAGGGTGCCCAGTGGCAGGCAGGTGCCCTGCTGTACCTTGGCATGGTCGTGGCTCCCGGATGACGTTCTTGATCAGCCAGTTGATGCCCTCATTGAAGGCCAGGCCCCCCAGGAAAGAGATCTGCAAAGGCAAGGCAGCCATGGCATCAGCACCCACCTTGCCCACCCAAACTACAGTTCTCACTTTCCAGTCTGAGCTAATGCCAGGAGCTTCCAAAGCCTCTGCCCGAGGAAGGGCAGTGCTGCCCTGCCAGCCCACCCTGTGTCTGGCACTGTCTGTGCACAGCCTCGTGCACAGGGGCACAGAAGAGCCTGCCCAGCAGCTCTGCTGGCACACCAAGGCAGGCTCCAGTGCACTGCCTCTGCCCAGTGCCCACGAGGGGCAATGCCCACACTGCTAATAGGTAGAGCTAAAGAAGGTTCTTCTGAGGCTCTCTGGCCTTGCCCTCTCTGAGTGTGTCCATCCTGAAGCTGCTGCCTTCAGCCTCACCCTAAGCTGAGCCAGTGGCAACTTTCCTTTCCTTTTCCAAACTCTCCAATCCCACACTCCACAGCACTCCCTGAGCCCTCCCCTGCTGTGCTGCATTTCCCAGCTGCTACTGCTGCTGCTCTGCCTGCACAGCTCTCAGCTCCCTTCCAGCTGAGCAAGCAATTGCCACTCCACATCCTGCAGGTCAGGCTGCAGCCCAGCTCCTGCCCCCCACAAAGCACCAACCCCAGCTCTGGCCTCATCAGCAGCCAGTGCCCACCCAGGTCCCCACACCACCAGGGCCTGTGTCAGAAATGCTGACAAAAGGCCTCCCCTGGCCCCACTTTCACCTGCTCACTGAGGGCAAGTGTCACAGAGCTTTATCCCTCCTAGAGGGCTTTTGTCTCTGACCAAGCCCTGTGCCCAGCACAGCAGTCAGACACCACAGGTCCAGGTCCCCCAAAGGCCACGTGGACAGGGGCAGGGCAGGTCTGTCCCTGCTGCAGGAGCCACAGCTGGGCAGCAGCACTGCAGACAGGTCCAGCCCCCAGGCACCTGCAGGGTTTAGTTTGGGCCCCCAGCTCCTGCAGGAGCCTCCTGGTGCTAAGATCCTGCTGGACCTTGGGAGTGTTTCCCCTCTGCAACAGTGTTTCTGAGCTCCCCAGACAGCTCCCTCCTCATTTTGGGGCAGAAAATGCCCAAAGCTGGCACAGAGGAGCAAGTAGCCAACGGTCAGGTAGCCTTGGCACCTAGTGCAGGTGCTAAGTGCCTCAGCTGCTGTGTGTAGATCTCCCACCGGAGCTGGCCCTCTGCAGACAGGAGGTGCGAGGCTGGCAGCAGCAGGAGAGGAAAGCCAGGACAGGACTCACTGTGTGAAGCTCCCTCTTGAAGATGATGAGGGTCACAAAGCCAACGATGATGAATATTGGACCAAGGCTCACATAAGCTAAAAGCTGCCCAGAGAAGTCACCTAGGGGAGTGAAGAAGAGGAAGTGTGAGCTCCATGGGCACCAGACTGCCAGCACAGCCTGGGGCAGCTGGTGCCCCGGGTCAGGGAGCAGAGGGCAAAGCAGCACTGCTGCAAGGCTGCAGCTGCCCCAGCCCAGCAAGCTGAGGAGGAAGCAGTGCTCACACAGCTCCAGCAGCAGGCATGAGGAGCCTGGCACCCTTCAGCAGAGATGTCTGCCAGCCAGCTTACAGCAGTGCCATGGCTGTGGGCCTAGAGCCACTGTAATCCACCAGGGGCAGGGGCTGCTGCAAGGGGGTTGCATCTCTCCTCCTGCCTCCCTGTGCCAGCAGTTGCCAGCCAGCACTCCCCAGACAAATCCTTCCCCACCCCCCACTGCAGTGGGTGAGTTTTCAGCTGCATCAGCTCCCTGATCTACCTCCCCATACGCCTGCACTGCCAGCAGCATGGGCAGCACAGGAGGCAGAAGAGGAGCTGAAGGCAGTGGGAGACAAAGGGCAAAGAGCAGCCTCTGCTGTAACCCAGCACTGGGGGCCTCCACTGCAAGCAGTTCCCAGCCCAGTGACCCCCAGGGAGAACTGGGGAGCAGCAATGGAACCTCTCAGAGGCCAGAGGAGCCTCAGCCCCTTCCTCCCAAACCCCACAGCAGCAGGCAAACAGCAGTGAGGAGTAGCTCTGTGGCCAGGTGGACTCTGGCACTGCAGGGCTGCAAAGTCCACCCTGCTGCCATTACCACATGGCTCTGCTGACCCCAAGTGCAGCCTACAGAGGCCAGCAGTGCCAGGTGCCTCCTGCAGGCACAGCACCCAGGCCTGTGCTCAGCAGCTCCTCAGACACCTCAGCTGTCACCTAATGGGACAGAGGCAGCAGTAGCAACTTCACAGCACTTGGAGCCACCTCCTGGGACAGGAGGCAAATGCATTGTCGTGCACTTCATCTGTGCCCTGGCAGGCACTCAGGTGGTGCCACCATGAACCCTTGGCTGAGTTGCACCAACTGCAGCAGCTCCAAAGTGGCTGTGATTGCCCAGAGAAAGCAAAGCAAGCACAGAGAAGGGGCAGCACTGGGCACCAGCCACTGCTGCCCACTGGGATCCATTCCCAGGCAAGGGACTGCCAGAGAGCTGTCAGCTGAGGGCCAGGCAGATCCAGTAGGCAGCTCCCTCCTGCCTGTCAACAAACACTGATTTGTCCTCAGTTTACTACACCTGGGGGCTTAAAGCAGTTCCTCCGGCCAGTGAGAACAGCCTGAGCCTGTGCAAGAGTGCCAAGGGCAGTCTGGAGGGAGGTGAACTCTGATGTGCTCCAGTCCAGCCCCTCCCCAGACACCATCTGGGGCTCAAGATGCAGAACAAAGAACCCCAGGCCCAGCCCAGCGCTGGGGTCAGGCTCCGCACACAGCTCAGCATCCCCAGCAGAGGCCCTGGAGCTGCCTTAGCAGCTGGAGCTGCCTGCAGCACACAGCTGGAGCCAGCAGCCCTCTGACTGCTGTCCACCACAGGCCTCACTCCTGCACCACCACTGCTTCCCTGGTAGCCTGGTCTGTGGCACTGCTGCACACAGGGCACAGGCTCTGTGATGCAGGCAGGACACCAGGAAAGGCTCCTGGGGGGGCACTCATCTCCCCCAGCCCTGTACATCTGCTTCAAGTTCTAAGGCTGCAACGAAGTCATCCCACATAGAGCAAGGCAGCCCCAACCCCACAACCAGGGTGCCAGGGCTAGGTTCAGTCACCAAACTGACCCAGCACCCTCAGGGCAGCAGCGAGGGAGAGGAGCAGTGAGCACGACACACACTGATTATGCAAGCCTGGTGCCACGGCACCAGCAGAGGGGGCACAGCGGGCGGGGGCACAGCGGGCGGGCGGGGGCACAGCAGCCACCCACAACACAGAGGCAGTTGAGATTTTCAGCTGGAAAAGGGGAAACAGAGGGCAGAGCAGTTCTGTGTCCATGGATGCTATGGCAGAATGGGCAGCAGACCTGTGTGACCTCTGCCTGGAGAGTGCCCAGTTGGCATCAGCACACTTCCAAGGGCAGCAGAAACAACCCCGTGGAGCTCACAGCTCAGTGCCACACATGCTGCTAGGCCCAGAAGGCAATGAGACCTCCTGAGAGCAGAGTTTTTGCCCACCCACCAAAGGACTTTGCAGTCCTGGTGCACTCCACAGCTGGTTACTGAACAGACTCAGGAGAAGAATGGTCCCTGCCCACCTGCCAGCAACCCACTGCAGCCAGGACATGCCCTGGCCTCGCTAGAGTGCAGCTGCTGGTATGAGAGGCTCCAAGACAGAACACTTCTGAAAGCACCTCCAGGAACAGGTTTTCAAGCCTGGGCCCCTTCGGCAGCAGCCTCTACTCTCAGGAGCTGCTGCTGGTCTCTGCCCCCTCTGGTCTCAGCATTCCCTTTGGGAATTCTGCGGTGAGGTCTCCAAGCCCTGCCCAGAGCCTTTGCAGATCTTCTGCGGTTTCTCATCTGCCCCTGCTCGAAGCTGACCCTGCAGAAAGCCTTAGAGCAGAGCGGCTGCACGACAGGGGTGGGTGTCTGGGGCTCACCTTGGGTTGCTATTGATAAGGAAACAGGAGATGAGGACAGGGAGGAGCAGCAGGCTGCTGGAGATGCCCCTCCCCTGGCACCATAATGGGCTGCACATGCCGAAGGAGCCACCAGTGACTGCTCCTCCTGTGGCCCCAGCAAGAGGGACCCTTGCAGACAGAAACTGGGTCAGCAGCAGCCCAGCACTGGAGCCCTTTCCAGCCATGGCACTTGAGCAGCTGCTTGCCAGCAACTCAGACCCCACAGGCCAGAAGCTGACGTTTGCTGTGCACCAGTGTGGGACGTGCCGAGGCAGTTGAATAACGGATGCTGGTAAAAGCAGGATCCATTTCCCCTGCTGCCCCTCTCCTCCAGCCCAGGGCTGCACTCACCATCCAGCAGCACTGCTCTGTCAACAGCAGCCAGCAGCTGCGCCTGGACTGCAGCCTGGCAGGGCAGGTAGAGCTTCCCCACAGGCAACTGAACGAAGCAGTGCCAGCAGCTCACACGAAGTCACTTCTGTACCCCCAGCTGCTTTCATCTGCCAGTCCCCGGTCTCCACCTGCAGCCTTCTACCACCACATTAGACCCAGCACAGCGCTCATCCTCTTGGCACCTCATCTTGACTGACAGACTGGAGAAGGGGCTGGCAGCAGGCACAGGGTGGAGGAAAATTCAAGAGAGAGAAGGAAATGCCAACAGAAAGCACCAGAGACCTGTGAGCAGAGGCACCAAAGGGGCTGGTTCCAGCACCAGTGCACGTCAGGGTTGCTCACCCCCTGCCTAAATGGGCACTGCCAGCCTAGAAGGCGTCCAAGCTTCGGGCATGGCACTGCTGAGGAGCTGAGGGCCAGTTCCTGCCCCAGGACACGCAGCCACACCTGGCAAGCTGAGGAGCTGGCAGCAGCAGCAGTGCTGAGGAGAGCAGGCACCAGGGCTGGAGTTTAAGTGCTGCTGGCACTGCCAGGGCCACTTCACAGCCTGCCTCCGCTGGCAACCGCCGAGGAAGCAGAAGGGGTTCTGTCCCTGCCGAAGCAGCTGGAGAGCAGCTCAAGGCCAGTTCCGAGGCACCGCTCGGGCAGCTGCTGCCTGCGCAGCCTCCCGGGCTGCTGGCTCTGACCCATCCCAGCACAGGCGGGGTCAGGCAGTGCCACAGAAATAGGGCACAGCCCCTTCGGGGTGGCACCACTGCTCCAGCCCACCCTGCCCGCAGGTACCGTCCCTGCTCACCACAGCCCTGGGTACCTTCACTCAAACCCAGCCGGCCAGGAGCTGACCCGCGAGCAGCCCAGACCCTGCCGCACCCAGGGAACTACCGCCCGTGCCCCCCAGCTGAAACACGACACCGGGACGGGCTCCTGGCACAGCGCGGAGGCAGAGCCACCCTGCCAGGCACTAAGGTGTCACGACGGCACACCGCAGGCAGCCTGAAGCACCGGCCCGACCCCCGCGGCTGTGCGGGCAGGAAAGGGACGCCCGGGACCGCGGGCACGCCCCGGGCGGGGCCGGCACCTTGAGGCGCAAGGGCAGCCCNGGCGGCCCCCGGAGAGGCCGGGCGGTGCCGAAGCGGAGCGTTACCTGCGGGGTACTCGACGTGAGTGAGGGAGAGCGGCCGCCACGGCGCGGGCAGCGAGCACTCCCCGACTGCGGCCATCTTACCCGGATACCGGGCCGGGCCGGCGCCGCCAATCGCTGCGCGCCTCAGGGGCGGTGCNGGCCCAGGGGCTGCGGAGCGCAGCGGCGTGAGGCGGCGGTGCGGAGAGAGGGCGACAGCGACGGGTGACCGGGGCGGGAAGGCCCGGTCCCGGAGCCCCACGCTGGCGGGACGCGGCCGCGCCCCGGCCCCAGCCGCGCCTGGGTCCTGGGTCCCAGGTCCCGGNCGGGCCGGCGCCGCCAATCGCTGCGCGCCTCAGGGGCGGTGCGATGCATGGGCAGGGACGCGGCAGGCGGCGGCCCAATGAGGCTGCGCAGCAGGTGAGGCGCCGGCCAACCCGCAGCCGCCCAATTAAAAATCCAGCCCGGGGAGGGGCACAGCCAATCGCCGAGCAGCCTTGCTGCCCAATAGGAGGGGGACGCAGGTAGAGGGGCAGCCAATCGGAATGAAGGCGGGCACCACTGCCCGCTGTCATTGGCAGAAGGAGCGATGCAGATTAGCCAATCACTGTGACCCCCCCCTGCCGCCAGCCCTTAGCCAATCGCTGTGGCGGCTCGGGCAAGGGCTCGGCGGCGAAATGGCCTCGGGGGCAGCCGCCGCACCCACCGCACCGCGCCCCTGGCAGCCGCCTCGGGGCTGCCGCCGCTGCCTCCTACGCCAGGGGAGGGGTGCGAGCGGCTGTAGAGCTGCCCTGGGCTCGGTGCAGGCACTAGCCCCAACCCCAGGTGCCAGCCCGGCAAGGGCGCACAGCTGCCGGCGTCGAAAGGGGAATTTTGAGTTAGAAACGGCGCTGCAGCCGCTAGAGTGGTGCTCGGCCCCTGCTGCCTTTGCACAGCGGCGTCCGTGGGGCCTGAAGGGCGTCGGAAATGCCTTCTGCTGATACACACATTGCACAGAGGCAAGATGGATTCCATCCCCATCGCCTCTGAAGCTCTGCCAAGCAGCAGCTCCTGTTCAGGCAGGGAGAGGCAGAGACAGAGCACGACCGAAGGGCAGACCCCAGAGTGAGCAGCTGTTGCCATCCTCTGCACAGCCTTTGAAAGGCTCTGCTAAGGCCAGGCAATAGCTCCGTGACCTTTTCTTCTTTCTGTCTCCCAAATACCTGAGACCACTGCAAACACTTGGAAGGCCAAAGTGCAATGAAGGCTCCCAGGGAGCACTGCAGCACCTCCAAAGTCAGCTAAAGGAGAAGGCAAAGGCAACTCCGGACCAAGTGACCAAAGTTCATTCAGTTTTAAGTGCTAAAACTGAGAGAAAAACACACAAGCGCAGTGCAGGAAGTGGTAAGACAGGCAGGGGGGATAGCACAGGGTGCAGGACTGGTGCTGCTCCTCAGGTGTAAATGGTCCTTTTCCTGCAGTTCTAACCCCTGCTCCAGTTCACCTCAAGAGCCTTCTATGGGCCAATGCGTTTCCTGCCTTTGCAAGAGGAAAATCAGCATTAAAGTCTTCTCATTGGGAGAGAAAGAGCAAATCTTTGCTGCAATTCAGTGCCTCGAAGAAGGCTGCTAGAAGGCAGCATGAGTGATTTGCCGCTTTCACCATTCAGCTTAAATAAATCTCCTCCTTCCCAGCTCCTGAATGCGGAGCTGCGCTGGCAGTGGATCACAGCTGATCTCTGTACCGTGACAAGCGCTGAAAATTGTGGGCTTCATTGCTGCCTTCACCCACTCCTTCCTCAAGATGAGAAGAAAATGTCAACACAGAGAGCAGCCTCTGCGGCTCCGCCAGCAGCGGCAGGCAGCGCCGAGGGGCTGAGCCGAGTCTGACACCATGGCAACACCGCAGCGCCTCGGCGGCTCCCCGGCGCCGAGGGCAGCCGCGAACGCCCCTGTCCGGCTGCGCCCATCTGCCCCCGCACGGCTCAGGCCAGGCTGGCACCGGGGCTCCCCCAGCCTGGCACTGCAGCACCTCCAGGCCGCCATCGGGGCTCCCCCAGGCTCGGGATGCTCCTGCCGCGGCTGCAGCTCTCCGAGGGAAGCACTTCCAGGCGCTGTGATCGCCTCGGCACAGGGAGGGAGCTTCCCGCAGCGCCCAGCAGATGTTGCGGCGGAGAGCAGCCCACGGGCTGTGCCCTGGACTCCTTCGCAACCTCTGAGAGGTAAGCTGCAAGACTGGGGCAGTGCTGAAGAGCTCCTGCTCCTCCCCGGGGCTGCTCAGTCGGATCCTCCTGCCCTGCCTGCACCACAGCCACCAGTCGAACCAGTAGGGAAAGCAGCAGCCGAGGACTGAACCCAGAGCTCACAGCCAGTGCTGGAGTTGTTTATCTTACAGCTGCTCCAGCACAGGACATCCCTGGAGATATTCAAGGTGAGGTTCGACATGGCTCTAGGCAGCCTGACCTGGTTAAGGATGCCCCTGCTGACTGCAGGGCACTTGGACTGGATGATCTTTGGAGGTCCCTTCCAACCCAGACCGTTCTGTGACTTTAGTGGAGCCAGAGGACCCCATGCAAACAAACCCCTTGCATTTGCTGCTGCCAGTTGAACCTTGGGACTCCAGGAAGGAAGAGCTTTTTTGTGTGTGTGTTCTTTACACCATCACTCTAGCACCAGAAGCATCCCCACAGCTGCTCCCTCCATCACAAACCAAGGAATGAGTGCCTAGCAAGTTTCACCAGGGAACTGAGAAGCAAAGTCACGGAGGAAAGGTTTATTTACTTGCCTACAGCCTAAGGTAAAAACCAAAACATTAGTTGCAAAGAAAGAAGCCAACCAAGATCTGTACAGCTTTAGGGAATGAAGAAGAGAGGCACAAGTTTACATTCAGAGCTTCACACATGGCAGAGGAATGTTCTGGTGAAGGAGTAAATCAAACCCTGCTCTCCCAAGCCACACTCATCCCATGGGTGCCACACAGTAGAGTTCTCCTCCTGCTGTTTTAGTCACAGATTTGTGCTTTGAAGGTGATCAAGCCCCTTCCATTGCCACCTGGAGCCGTCTCTACACACACCCCAAGCACTAAGTGCAGCTTGTCACAGCCTCCCCAGCCAGGCAGCTCTGCAGTCACAACCCCCTAAGGGTTTTCTGTTGCAGCTGCTGAGCCTCTGCATATCCCCACCAGTGTTGAAGTCTTCCAAGTGTCAGCCCAGGCTGATCTAACCCCTTGAGAAGAAGTCCTCAAGTCCTCTGCTGCTAACCCCCACCAGTGTCCAGCTCAGCACCTGCCCTGCAGCAGCCAGAGTTCAGAGGCACAAGCCTCGTGCCAGCTGAGATAAGCCCACTCAGCACTTCACACCCAACCCCACCCCACTCTCTGCAGGACTGAGACTGACTGTTCCTCTCCAGCAGCCTGGTGCCAGCTCTGCACACACAGCCCCTCACACACCACATCCAGCCTTGGCACCTCTGTGCCTAACAGGAACGGGCACCACTGTCCCCCAGCTGCCTCCACAGCTCCTCCTGAAGCACACAAGGCACTCACGGGCTACAGACTTTGTGCGTTAGCAAAATGCAGACCCAGCCCCTCCCCACAGCAGCTTTACCCCAGGGGCAAACAGACCTCGGCAGACACCTCAGACAGGCTGACCACCATGACACATAGCCCCTCACCTGGCACAGAACAGCAGAGGGCACAGAGCAGCTTCCCTAAAGCTGCAGCCTGCACACAGTCTGATTTACCTCAGTGCTTTACAGAAGCATTTCTCCCTCCCCAGGAAGTAACCTCTGCCAGTCACACTGCCTGTGGAACATGCCCAGAGCAGTGCTGGCACACAGCAAGGCATGATCCTGAAATCCCAAAGCAAACAAAGCCTCCTGGGGAAGTCAAGGAGCCAGTGGAGAAGGGAGCAGTGGTGTCCCTGCTCCCACAAACTCTGCTAAAGAGCAGGCAAACCTGCCCAGGCAGAACAGGGGCATTTGGTGCCCTCCTTCAAGAGAAGTGGGCAACACTCTGGGCCCAGGCAGTCTGTGGTTTATATAACACATTAAAAATTATGATTAAAAGAAGAAGAAGGTGGAACAAAGAAGAAATTCAAGCCATAAGCTGGCAAGTGGTCCTGGATCCATCCCAGCAAACACTACTGGCTACAGAGAGCAGAGAGTCCCACCGGGGGTGCTGCGCTGAGGTGGTCCTGCTGCCAGCACTGCACGGGGCAGTGAGGTTCATCCTCCTCTGCGAGGAGAAAAGTCCTGGTACAAAGCTCCTCCTGGCGGGGCTGGGCTCAGATGAGCTCCCTCAGGGGCTCAGGCTCGGCAGGCAGCAGCCCGTTGGCCTCTGGGCCCGGCTGTGTGCCCAGGTAGCCCAGCAGGATCTCACTGCGGCGCCGCGACAGCTGCAGGATGTCCTCGGCCAGCGACTGCACCGACGTGTACCTGACGTTGTCCAGGTCAAACATATCCTTCAGATACTGCACGATCTGCTGCTGCAGGGACAGGGGAAGGCTCTCAGCACACCTCCTGCCACCTACCAGCAGGGAACTCCCTAGGGAATCCCAGAAAGGTCTGCCTCAGGCTGGGGGTTCCCTCTCTCCCCCTGAGAGTGGCCAGCAGCGGTGCAGAAGTCCCTGGCAGCAGCCCAGAAAGCACTTCATACAGGGAGCACAGGCTCTCCTGATGGCACCCACAAGAACAAGGGTATCCAGGCTCTGAGGGCACTCAGAATATCCTGTGCACCCCTAGCCAAGCTGCTGTCTCAGCACAAGCGCCATCAGCTTCTGCAGCACTGAGCTGATCCCACCACAGCTCCTGCTTCCAGCTCTGTTCCTTATGCTGGCAACTCTTCGGTCCAAGCTCAGCAGCCTGCATATCAGCCCCAGGCATTCCCAGAGGCCTTTCAACAGAGCACAACTGCAGCTCTCAGAGCAGGATCCCAGCAGGGGCAGGTGCAGAAGGACCATCTTACCTTGAAGAAGCTGCAGACTTCAGAGAGCTGCTGCTTGGGTCCCAGGAAACCGAAGGCCAGGACAGGGCTGACATGCTCCGATACGGAGTAGAAGTGAGAGATAAACCCATCTGGGACCTGCGGAGGAAGGGCAGGGGGCTGGGACCACCTCACAAGGCAAACCCAATCATGGCAACTGGCTGTGGGCTAGGAGCTGAAAACCTGCCAGAGACCACAGACCTTGTGGCAGACCTGGGGCTGGGAAGCTACAGCTTCCTGTTCCCCAGGCCCCTGACCTCGGCTGTGATGCTTCAGAGGGCCACAAGTGTCAGGGAAATGCCTCAGCAGGTACTGGAGCCAGCCTGGGAGTGCAGGCATGAGCCTCTCCTGCTGCTGCCAGCAGGGAAACTGCACCTGAGGGGCAGCTCCTCACTCCTTGGTGCCTGTGAGCACTCCTGTGGTGTTGGGAGCGGGCAGAGGGGACCCAGACAGGCAGAGCTGCCTTTGGAACCCTCACATGAGGAAAAAGGGAGAAGGAACTCAGGCTGGTGCAGTGAACACTGATGTGTCACTAGGGCAGTGAGAGCAGTCCCCAGTGCTCTGCAGCAGCACAAAGACTGATTCAGCCGAGTCCTGCATCACTCAGGTTCTGCCTTTTGTCAGGATCTGGGTGTTAGCAGCTTTGGATCCAGCAGATTTTCCTGGATCGTTTTGCTTACCATCAGAAGCCTCCTTTTTGCTTTCAGAACTGACCAGCAGGCGGTGGCCAGAGCCTGGAGAGAAACAAAGCTCAGTTTACCAACACTACCAGCAAGGTGCCAAAGCAGGGCCCCTTCTGTGCCAACGGCTCCCAAATTAGGAACAAGATGGTTGTGGACTGGAAGCTGATTAAGCCACTGCAGACCCATTCCAGACAAGCCAAAGGGGTTTTGAGGGCTGGCAGTGACAGAGCTGCCAAACACCCCCTGGATGCAGACAGCTCAAGAGGTGCCCCCAGCCACCTCCTCCTCAGCCTGTCAAAGCAACCAGTCCTCAGTCCACAGCTGGGGTGGGACTGCAGCAAAGCTCTGCCAACTGAACCCTCATCTGCTGAGCTCCTCCAAAGGAGCAGCCAGCCAAGGCCACCTCTGCCTCTGCATGTGATCCCCTTCGTGAGCTCCTAACAGCTCCATGGCGCCGCTGCCAGAGACTGCTGCAGAAGAGAGCCTGCTGCAGCCAGCCAGGTGCTGCCCACCGCAGGGAAGCTGTCCTGCAGCACTGCAGGAGGCTGCTGAGGAGGGCTGCAGGGATTCCCGAGGCGGGGCTGGGCCCGGCAGGTGCTCACAGTCTCCTTGAAGCTGTCGGACAGCCAGCGGTTGCGCAGCACGGCCAGCACGGACGAGGGAGGGTTCTCCAGGTCCTCGAAAGCATCCATCAGGATAAAGTCCAGCACAATGTCGAAGAAATTCATGCACACCACCTGCCAGGGAGCAAACAGGCTGCAGAAGAACAGGCTTGCAGCAGAGCCAGACAGCACTGACTGCTCTGCCGTGAGGCACTGAGTTCTAATAAGATGAAGTCTGCCACCAGGGCAGGACTAAGCTGGGCACAGAGCTGCCAGCTGGCAGAGAGGCTGCCCGAGGCAGCTATTGACCCTGTGTCCAGGACTTGCCCAGCAAGGAGGCAAACAAAGCTCACACACAGGAGTTTGTGCCCTCTAGAAAGCTGGGGTTTGGATTTTGTCACACAGTGGAGCTGCCACTGCTGAGGGCAAGGTTTGCAGAGCCCAGCAGCCTGCACCCCCCTGCCCCCCTCCAACAGCTGCACATTCATTCAGTTTCCTCAGCAGTTCCTTCAGGCCTGGGCTGGGCCCACATCCACTATCCCCTGGCTTCTCTGCACCTTTCAGAGCAAGCATCTTTACCAACCCCTCTTCCCTCCAGCTCTTGCTGGGTGGTTGGCCAAGTCTCCTGCTTCAGGGCATACTGCAGCATCTCCTCATAGCTCTCCAGGAAGGCTTTGGGGTTCTGGGAAATCAGAGAAGCAAAACACTTGACGGCACAGCAGCTGTGGACACCTTGCCCCAGCCTCTGCCCTGAGCTCACATCATCAACACCCAGGGCCTGTGGCTGGGAGGGGCCTTGAGCCAGGACACTTTGTGCAGAAGGAATTTCTTGCTGGGAGCCACAGAGGAGCCCAGGCTCAGCTGGGTCTCAAAGCTCTGCACTGCTCCACTTCCCTCTGCCTGCAAACTGGGCATGAAGGGACTGACACTGAGCAAGGACCAGCCTGGCCAGCCCCAGGGGCTGAGCAGTGACTGAGCAGCGATGGCAGAACTGGCAGATCCTCAATGCCAAGGTCTGATCCTCTGTTCCCCTTCCTGGGGACAAGGCCATGGCTGAGGCACAGCCTGTACTCTCTGTTTACCCCAGTGAGGATCAGGCTTGGACAAGAGATGCACAGAGAGGCTCTTTCAAGAGTATTTGGCTGAACAAGATCAAGGCAGCAGCTGGCAGGGCAAGCTTTGCCCTCTCCATGCCAGACAAGCCCTAGTTTGGGATAAAGGAGCAAAGGTCCCAGTGCCCACAAGACACAGCTCAGCTGCCTTCCTACCTTGTCAGCCTTTGTCATCAGTCCTATCACCATTTGCTTCCCAACCTCCCCAAAGAACAGTTGATTGCTTTCATCCTCCAGCACCTCCTGCAAAGGGAACACAAAAGCCTCCTGTGAGTGCCTGCCTGGATTCTGAGTTGGAAGAAAGGAGACCAGAGCAGAGGGATGCTGCATACTCCAGGATCATTCATCTTTAATGAACTGCAGGCTAGAAACCAAAACTGCTCTCTCCAAGAAGGGAAGCTGAAACTGGGCTGAAGGACTGAAGGTTTTCCATGGAGAGAGTGGTCAGGCACTGGCATGAGCTGCCCAGGCAGGTGGAGTCACCACCCCTGGATGTGTTTAAGGGTGGTTTGCCTGTGGTGCTTGGGGATATGGTTTAAGTTGAATCTTGTAGAGTAGGGTTCTAGGTTGGACTTGGTGATCCTGAGGGGCTTTCCCAGCCTGGGTGTGTCTGTGATTCTGTGACTGGAAGAGACAAAAGAACCACAGAGCAGGGCCAGGGCACAGAAGCTGCTCTGCAGAGGCTCTGGACACACAGTGCCAGGAAGAGGATGAGGGAAGAAGGAAAACCTCCTCCTCCACCTCAGAGTTTTGACTCCAGCCCAGTGAAAAGCCCTTCAGTGTGAACAGCAGCTCCTGGTGCTCTGAAATTCCTCCTGTCACATCCCAGAACTGAAGCAGTGCCATGGCCACATCACCACTGCTCGAGCTGAGCACAGGGACCAGGGCACCCTCACCAAATCCACCAGGGCAGGACTACAGCAAAGCCAGGGGGGCTTCTGCTGCTTTTGGTTGCTCCAGAGGGGCAGAGACCTTCCCCCTGTGCAGGCAGGAGTGTGGAGCAGGAGGGGCTGTGCTCACCTGGAAGGCCTGCCTGACACAATGCAGCTTGGCCAGGAAGTCCTGGTCACTGTAGCAGCCGAGGAGCTCTGTCCTGGAGAGAAAGGATTGCATCAGCTTCAGCTCTCCGGCTGCCTCTGCTCCCCTAAAACAACCAACTCCCACCCTCAGCCTGAGAGAGTCACTGCACCATGCCCTCTGCACAGCTCCTGGGGGCCACAGCACCTCTGCAAGGCTGCTGAAGACAGAACTGTGCTGGCCAGACTCAGAGCACATCTGCCACTGCCACTTCCTGGCACAGTCACCTGCTTCGAACGGGTGTCCTAAAACCTGGGTCTGCTTCCCCAGGCAGTCCAAGCCAGCAGGAAGGATGCCAAGAGATTCCCAGCCCAGTTCTGGCCACAGGGCTGCCCAAAGGAGGTGCTCACACCACTCAAAGGCTGGGCACGAGGTGCCACAGACCAGCTGCCAGCTCACCTCAGTGTCCGGCAGGCAACCTTCCCCTCCTTCACCAGCTGCAGAGCTTCTTCGTAGGCAGCTACTGGCTTGGAGAGGTGGAAGGGGATCTGGTCAAAGTGAAGAGAATCAAAGAGCTGCCGAGGGGCCAGAGGCATGGGAAGAGCAGAGAGACCTCATTAGATGCCTGCATACATTCATAGCCTGCATGCAGGTGAGTGGCAACCCTCTGTGCCCAGCCAGCTCGGTGCCCATCAGCTCATGCAGAGATTTCTTTTCCCACCAGTTTGAAAGCTGTCCCAGCTCTGTCACCACTCAACATCCCCTCAAGTGGCCACAACCAAGCCACCCCACGTTAGATTTCCAGGCCTTCCTGGCAGGCTTGCTGCAGTAGATGGAAAGATGGCACAGCCATGCTGGTTGGAAGGGGCTGCAGCATGCCCCTAATGCTGCTCCTGCTACCATCCACCACAGACCTCCCAGCCTGGGGCTCTTGCTCAGTGCTGAAGCATCTAAAGATGTGTTTTGCTCCACCCCCTTCATGCCCACTGCCCGCAGCTGGACTGGGACACGCAGCTGAGCCTCGGGCACCTCTGCTGCAGAGAAGAAGGAGTCCTCGGAGGCGGAGCTGTCCTCGTCGTCGGAGCGCAGCCGCAGGGAGCCATCGGCCAGTGGCAGCATCAGAGTCTTCTCTGGGGAGAGGAAGAGGCTGCATGTGAAGGAGGTCAGGGACCAGCACTGCTCCCAGGCCTTGTGCTCACCCCCCACCAACAGCACTTCGCTGCCAGCTTGCAGAGCAGCCGAGCCCAGGCGGGGCAGGGCCCAGGCGCATACCCAGGTCCAGCAGCAGGCTGTCGGCGGGCAGCGAGGAGCCGAACTCCTCCTGCAGGTGGTAGGCTCTGTGCAGCAGCGACTCCAGCTTCTCGGCAAACTCCCTCCGCTGGCACTCCTCCTGCAGCACAGAGCAGGGGCAGCCTCAGCCAGCCGGGCAGGGGCAGCCTGGCAGCACAGCCGCAGAAGGCCATTGCAGCCCAATGGGATTTAGAGTTTGCAGATGAAATGATCTCAAGAGAGGGCTTCATTAACTCCCCAAGGCAGCTAATAACCAGGAGAGGCTTCCTCACAGCCTGCTCAGACCTCCTGACATTCAGCTTCACCTTTTGCCTGTTAAAACAGGAAGAACCTCAGAGCCTGAATGTGTCACAGCTACACAAGCCCAGGCAGTTTAATGAGCTACAGATCACTTAATTGTCCTGGCTTGTGACTTTGGCCTCGTTTCAAGAGGAAATCACATCAGAAATGCAGCAAAGTATCCAGAACTGATCAGAGTGGGGCCTTGGGTTAAGCACAAGCAGTTAGCTGCAGGCAGCACAGGAGGGTGGGAAAAAACCCAAACCCACAACACCCAGAGCCTAAAAACCAAACAGGAGAGAAACAGACTTGGGAAGCAACTTTGCATCCCCTGTGCCTGCTGAGCCTCTCGCCCAAAGGCAGCAGTTCTGACAAGCAGCAGTGAACCAGCTGCTGAGGTCAGGTCTAGAAACACTCCAGGACTCTCGGAGGGACAAAAAGAGACTCCAGAGTGGCCTTGGCCAAACACCACCCATCAGACAAATCCCCCACACCAACCACAGCAGACCCTGCCTAGGTGGGGCTGGGCACAGCCTGCTTCCAAGAGCTGGTGGGGAGATGGGGGTTCAGCAGCTGCAGCTGCTCTCCTCAGCTCTGTGACTGTCAGAGCCTTTCCAGGCTGGATCTGCTCTCCAAGGGCTCCCCTGCAGAGCCCTTACACCCAAGGCCAAGGCAATCTCGTTGCTGTGGCTGCAGGCAGAACCAGGCACACCTGCCCCTGCTGCTCCAGGAGCAGGGCGCACTTAGCTCTTGCCACACCACCACTGCACTCCACTCAGCAACACACAGGCAGCCTCTGCTCCTCCACCCAGCTTCCACACAGCAACTGTGGCCACCAGGATCTCCAGCCTTAAAAGATGCAGACACCACAGCGCCAGGCAGAGCTATTTCCTCCTCTCCAGTGCCTTTTCGTGCCCCAGCCTCTGCTGCTGCAGAGTTGGCATGACAGTGAGTGACTGAGGGTGGGCAGAGGAGCTGGGAAGGAGGGGGCGAGACTGACTGGAAAGAAAGAGAAATTAAACCACCCACTGCCGTTGCATAAGGAAGCTGCAGCCAGAGACAGCTCTTAAACAGAGTCTGGCCCAGCTTTGCCCTCAATTTGCTCCACTTTCAACCTCCTCTAGTGCCTGCAGCACCCAGGCTGCTCTGCCAGCACATTCCCCAGTTGGCAAACACAAGAGAAAAGTGGGGCCCTACCTCTGAGATGTTCTCAGACAGGCTCTCCTGCTGCCTCTTGCTGTCCCAGGGCACAGGGGTGCTGCTACTGGCACTGTCCCTCTGCCTGATGGTTAGAGCTTGCTCCCACTTCTGCAAGGCCTCCTCAAACAGCTCCATGCCTGCAACCAAAGACAAGCTGTGAGAGTCCCAGGCCACCGAGGAGCCAAGTGATGAAGGAAGCCCCTCCCCAGCTGCTAGGAATAAACTTGGCTGTGGCCTTCTCTCCTGAGTGTGGTTTAGTTTGGATTAGAAGAACATCCTCAAGCTGATTCCACACCAGCCAGGCTGCTTCCAAAGCACTGCCCAGGCTGAGCTTCAGCTCACTGCAGGGCTCCAGAGCCACTTCTGCTGCCCTGGGAGAGGAGAAATGTTTCTTGGGACTTTTGTAAGTCAACCAGAAGTTGAGAATGGATGAGAAGCCCCTGCCTGAGCTTTGCATCCAGCTGTTGCTCTCCCCATGGCCCCTCTGCTCCCCCAGCTGATGCTCACCTTGCACATAGAGGCTCTCAGCACTGGAGTCCCCCACGGCCGCAGCATCTCCTGCCTGCGCCTCCCACATCCCTGTGGCTGCTGGTGTTGGGCTGCAGGAGTTGACTGCTACCATCTGCAGGAGGGGAGCCACAGACACCTTCAGAGTTGCCTCCAAGGGCAGCAGTGCTCAGGCCACCCAAACATCCCCAGCAGCCACAGTCCAGCAGTAAATCCTTGTCCCTCCCTGTCTGCCCTCCTGCTCCCCATGGGGGCACTCCCTGGCCCCCTCCTGCCTGGGGTCATACTGCACTGCCAGCTGTGCCAAGGGCAGGCAGGGGAAAAGCCCTCCCCTTTTGCAGCCAGCACCACAGGGGTGCCTGTGGAAGCTCAGAGCAGTGTGGGGAGAACCTTCCCAAGCACCTTACACCCAAGCTGTGTAAGGAGCAAGAGGCTGTGCAAAAGGAACACCAGGAGGGCACTGACAGCAGTCACAGCCACAGGGAGCCCCAGAGCAAAGCTCCAAGGGCAGCAGGGTTTAACAGGGAGCTCTGCCAGTCCCAGCTGCTGGTACCGAGCACCAGGAGGGAGGAAAAGTGACCCTAGCCCAAAGAGAAATTACCAGCAAAACCACCTCAGGCCTTGGGCTGGGGCCCTCACTCCTCTCTGTAACCAAAGCTCTTCCTGGGAGGGCTGAGCAGCAGCAACCCACAGCTGGCTCAAGTTCCACACTCTGCATAAACATCTCCTGAAGCCTGACCCAAACACTGGCAGTCACCAGGGCTTCATGTGGCTGACAGAAAGATCTCCAGATGTGAGTCTGGTACTAGGAAAGCCACAGCAACTGCCTGCCAGGTGAGTTCCTGCCATGCCTCCACTCATTTGGTAATGCTCCACAGGGATTAATCCCCTGAGAGCCACAGAGCAGCCTCCTGCTGCTGGCTCAGAGCAGCCCAGGCAGGCACTGCAGCAGGGCAAAGGAGGAGCTGTGTGCCCATCAAGTGACATGAAAGCAACGAGCAATGTCCCAGACAGTGCAGGGGGCCAGGGCCCTCTCCATGTGGAGATCTCCAACAGCAGTGGCAAAGGCACTGCAGGAGTTTGATTATCTAAGGAGACAGCAGCAACAGAGCCTGGGCAGCATCGGCTGTGGGAAAGAGAATGGCTGAGAGAGTCCCTGAGGGGCAGGGTGCCAGAGCTGGATACTGCTTGATCCTCACTGACACATCCCAGCACACCCCAGTTACCCAGACTGGGTGCCCAGCACCGTGCCAGCAATGCCACCTGCTGGAGGCACACCTGCACCAGGGCAAGCTTCTGGCAACTTTCTAGTGCTTGAAATATGCAGAAGGTAAACCACAGTTCTGTCCACAACTCCTGTGGTCTGCTGCTGCCCAACAGCCCCCTGGGAAGGGTTGTGCTCCCCTCCTCTTGCCCCCACACTGCCAACCAGCCATGCATGGAGCTGCATGGTGCCAGCCCTGGCCCCAGCAGCTTTGAGCAGTGGGGATGCAAAAGAGGTCCTGAAGCCACAACTGCTCCCAGTGCCTATGCACTTGGTGTCTCAGCAGCTGGACAAGCTGTGCTGGCTTCTGCCTGGCCAGGCCTGAAGTACCTGTCCTGGGAGGCTGCCTTAGGCTCTGGAGGAGGAGGAAGGTCTGAGCTGTGCCTTCGGCCCATGCTGCCTCCCCAGCAGCAATCGGATCCTGGTAGCTAACTTGGGTTTAGCAAGCAGGAACCTCTGAGTGCTGTCACAGGGGCTGCTGAGCCACCCAAACCCTCCCCAAGCAATCCAGCTCCCTGTGGGCCCCACTGGTGAGCCAGCTCCTGGAAGGGCTCAGGGGGAGCCCTGGGGCCACAGTTGGCTCCCTCCTGCAGCCTCTTCCTGGCCACAGCAGTGAGCTGGGCACTGGCTCTTGGCTCTGACTTCCCACAGACAGCTCCAGACACTGCCAGGCTAAAGCCCACCATCAGGCCTTACTCTGCCCTGCAGAAGCTCTGCCACCAACCATGATGAGCACAGCCCAGACGTGGTGGCCTGGTGCCAGGAGGTGCCCCCACACCTGCCAGCCCCTGCTGGTCCTTACCGAGGCGAGGCTGTGGGAGGAGCTGGAATGTTTGCTGGGCTCGATGGAGGAAATGCCACTGAGAGTATCATTGCTCTTGCTGCCAGGGCTCTGCACTCTCTTGCTGGAGTACCCTGCAGTTGGGAAGGCCACACAAACCCAGGATTTTAGGCCCAGGTGACACCAGCGGGGAACATCAGCTTGTGAGGCGTGACTGAGGATGGGCAGGGCAGTGCCCAGCACCCTGCCCTGATCTCCAGGATGCTCTTCTTCGCTCTGTGGCTGATGGAGGAGTGTTCCTTCACTGCTCAGGGACGGCAGGTTACAACTGCAAAGCATCAAGAACTCCTCCAGCTTCCCTCTGGCTAGGCAGAGCACAGGCAGTACTGCTTTGGTTTTTACTAAAACTTCCCCCAGTTTCCATACCCTTCAGAAACCCCTGACCCCTGCAAGGCTCCGCTGAGGGCCTGAGGCAGCCCTACCCCCCAGAACTGGCACCACCAGCTGAAGAAACTGCCCATGGTCCTGGAGCCAGCACACAGCTGGGTGGACACTCCTGACTCCCCAGGCTGGCCCAGCTCACCCTCCCCCTCCACCACCCAGCCTCACCAGCACAGCTGTACGTGGCAGCCGTGGGCCAGGCCCCTCACACTGGCACAGGAGCACAGACCAGGCCAGCATGTGCCAGGGGTGGTGACTGGGGGTGAAGCAGGACCTGGTGGCTCAGGAGGGAACTGCAAACCTTGGTGAAACCTCAGCACTGCTTCTCTCTCAAGGGCTTTGTGCGCAGGGTCTGTCCCTCTCTGCTACCCAGCCTGTGGCCATGGCACTGCTGCAGGCTTCCGAGGCTGTTCAGCTGCCCTGCACTCAGGGCTTTCCCCTCCTCTCCCGCTGCTCCCTTGCACCAGGCTTCTCTGCAAGGCCAACCTTTCTTCACGGAGGAGACCCTCCTGGTGGGCAGGATGGGCACAGTGATGCCCCCAGGCTTGAAGCCTCCCTTCTCAGCAGTAATCTGCTTCTTCCGCCGCCGTCGCCGCTTCATCTGGTGAGCTGCCAGGGCCAGGGCCACCGTGCCCAGCGCCGTGGCAAAGAGCACCTTGCGCAGCCCCGGGGACAGCCGCAGCTGAGAGAAGACAGACTTAGAACACAAGAGACACAAAGAGCACCAGTGAAAAGCCAGCTCCAGCACCCCTGCGTGTACAGATCTAAAGCAGCCCCCTGGGCACTCCCTCCCGCCCCAGCACACAGCAGGCAACCTTCAGAGCCTCAGTGCAGCGGCACTGGGGAGCCAGAGCCCAGCACCAGAGCATGCTGCAAAACATGCACACAGCCCAGACAGCTGCAGCCCAGGCTCAGCCCTGCAGCCAGCTGAGCTCTGCTGCCCCAAGCAGGGCACCACTCCAAGTGGGCAATGCCTTCAGCACCCTCTGCGGTGCCTTTGACAGAGACAAGCTCCAGGAACGTGGGAACCCCCTCCCTCCCCAAGCCCACCTTTAGCAGCTCTCCCACCACCCCCCCAAACTCTCCTGCCATTACTGCAAACACTCCAGCTGCTCAGGGCTCACCAGGATCACCCCATGGTGCCCTCAACTACCACAGGCAGCCCCCCAGGAAAAGAGCCAAAGAACAGGGCAGCAAAGCCTCCTCTGGGTTGTACCTGCCCAAAGGTGGTGTAGACAAAGACAGGGATCTCTGCCACCGTCATTGCCAGGGCCTGGATGATGGACAGCCCCTCTGTCCTCCTGAATGCCATGTCTGCACCAGGATGCTGACACCTCCAGGGGCCACCGAGGCAAAGGGCACTTGTGGATGCTGTGTGAGCTGCTCAGGAAGACACCCAGCTTCTCTCTGACATCTGCCTCAGCATCCCGGGCTTGTTCTTCAGCCAGCAATCCTTCTCCTGCTGCAGGAAGAGGAGAACAAGCAGGAGAGTGAGGGGACACAAGGCCTGCACCTCCTGCTACTGCCCTTCACAAACCACGCAGCGGGTCAGGAGGGTAGCAGTGCCACCAGCACTAGGCAGAGCCAAGCAGCAGCTTTTTGCTTGTCCTCCCAACCACCAGGGCCAGCTCCCTAACTGCTCTACAGCAGCAGCAGCCTGGACTCACAGCTGCCAGAGAGTTCCACAGGCTGCAGACCGCCGCAGGGGCTTGAGCTGCAGCTCCCACACGACAAAAGCCTTCACAAAGAACCAGCAGCAAACTATCACTGGCAAAACTCTCCTGATGCTGTGTCAAAGCCCTGCTCGAGAGATGCCAACCAGAGGAGGTTTCAGAGCTTCCTCAGAGCTTTGCTGGGAGCTGGGGAGGAGGGACAGGCTTCATGGCAAGGGCAGAGGGCAGGCTGGACCCGGGGGCAGCTCCTTGAACAACACAAAGTTCCAACCCCTCTGGCCCCTCTCCCTACTCTTACCCCCGTGCAGCCACAGCAGGTTCCGGAACCTCCCCACACCAAGCTAAACCCACCCCGCGGGTGGCAGCGGGTGGCAGCCTCTCACCCCTGCCCGAGCCCACAGCTGACAGCAGCCGCACACCCCACGGGCCGGTGCGACCCTGTCCGGGAGCTGCGCTTGGAACTGGCACTTAAGGTGGCTGCAGCCCGCACGGGGCCTCCCCGCAAGGTTAAACGCAGCGTCCTGGCCGGGGCAGGGCTGAGCAGTGCAAAGTGCAAGCAAGATGGGACACAGCAACCAGCCGGGGGCACCGTACCGGACACGGGGCACAACGCAGCGAGGCAGCACCAAAGTCCTCCGGCCGGGGCATCTCCCCGTAGCATGCCCGCCGCGGGCTGCCATGGCCGGCAGCGCAGACACCCCGCACCAGCACCGCGGCAAGCTGGGGCCTCCGCACCCCTGGAGGGTCCCCGCAGCCGCTGCGCCCCAGCATCCCCATCGGCGTGGGGGCTTCTCAGGCCCCTTGCAGCCCTGGGCATCTTCAGGCCCTTCCGCCTCTAGGCTCTTCGCAGTGCTGGGGCATCCCATCCTGCACTCATCGACCTCGACCACCCCCGCATCCTAAGCGTCCTCAAACCTGCCGCACCCCCACAGCACGGCGAAGGCGGGGGGGGTCCCCCATTACTCTGCACCCTGGTGCGTTCCCCGACCCCAGGCCCGATTCTACCCGGGGCTCTCGTTCTCCCGACTCCCTCCACCCCAGCGATGGTGCGGCCCGCCCGGCTCGGCCCCCGTACGTAGTGAGGGGCACCACTCACCGTGGCGGGGACGCTCGGCCCCGCAGAGGGCCCCGCAGCCGCGCCGCGCTCCATGGCCGTGGAAGGGCAGCGTCTCCTTCCCCCGCGCCGCAGCCTGCGCCGGGCCGGGGCGAGCGGCACCGCCCCGCGGCGCCCCGCAGCCAATGAGAGAGGCGAGCTGCCGGCCGGCACGCCAATGGGAGCGACCCCTGCGGGGGCGGGCCCGGCTCGGGGCTGCGGTGGCGGCGCGGGGAGGAGTAGGGGCGGGAGGCGGCTCCCTGCGCTTAAAGGGTNTGCTTGGACGCCCGTCCCGGTGCCGGCAGGGTACACCAGTTACCCGCGGCCCTTTTAAGAGGCTGCGGCGCGGCTCCGGAGGCATCGATCGGCGCTATAAAGGGCGGCAGCGCGGCGACCGTGGTGACAGCGGGGGCGCGGCGCGGCGGAGGCTGCTCCAGGTGCCGCCATGGACTTCAACGTGAAGAAGCTGGCGTCGGACGCGGGGGTCTTCTTCTCCCGAGCCATGCAGGTGAGGGGGGCTGGGTTGTAATGGCAACAGCGGAGCTGCCCCCGGGCCTTAATGCAGACTCCTTTCCGCTGCCTCGATCTCCGCTGCGGCCGCGATCGAGGCTCCAGCGGAGCCGAGGGCGTTCCCGAGGGAGGCTGCAGGGGGAGTTCGGAGCTGGGCGGGCCCTGGCAGACGGAGCCTCACCTCCGAGACCAGCCGGCGCTGGGCATGGGAGGCACTTGCCGGTGCGGGCTGGTTCCGGGCACGGGCGGGTCTGACTCCCCGGTGGTGCTGCAGTGAGGCGGGTTGGGGCGGGCTCGCAGGACAGGCGGCCCCGGAGATGCCCCTGCCCAGCCCCCGGCCGGGAGCAAGTGCTGCCTGCCCACCGCTGGCACGGCAAAGTTCCTCCTGCGGGCAGCCAGGCAGGTATGCAGGAGGTGGCCTTGCAGATGCTCTGCGCTTCAGCCCTTTAGGAGCCCGGGTCGGTAGCTCCTGATCCTGTCAGAGCGATGGGAAGGGGCTGCAGAAGCCTGGCAGCTGTGTGATGGTAGGCTCAGGGCATGGGGTCTATCCCTCACTAACCCGAGAGAAAGGCAAGGGTCTGCTCGGGGCTGCCCCTGGAGCTGCGGGCGCGGGACCTTGGCTGCCCATGAGGAGCAGAGCACGCAGCGGAGGCTGGGACCTGGCTGCTTTGAGGGGGGGAAGCAGCTGGCAAACAGCTCCGGGCTGGAAAATGAGAGGGACGAGCCTGAGCCGGTCGGCATCCAGCCCGAGAGGTGCAGCCGGTGGCCCCGGGCCTGGACTTCCTGCCCTGCTGCGTGGGGGTTACCAACAGAGCGGTGCTGGTTCCCAGCCTCGGACTCTGCCAGGCTTCGGCCTGCCGGGCACGGGATCGTCGCCCGTGCCAGTGAGTCATACTGTGGGCAGAGAGCTCGGCTACAGGTGCAAAGCCCAGGAGCAGATGGGAGCCTGGAGATGCTGTTCTCATGCAAATGACCTTGGTAGCAGAAGAAAGAAAGCAAAGCTGTAGAGAAATCTCCTGTTTGAAGCTCGGTTGTAAGCCTCCGATGAGTATTTTTGAGCCTCCTACCTTAGGAAGGAGGTAGGCGTGGGAACGGAGCTGGCACACAGCCATGGCAGAGCAGGGGGCGTTTGGTGAGGGAGGCTCCTGCCTGCTACAACCCCGCGCCCCAGCTCCCACCCGGGCACTCAGCTGGCCGATGGCAGGAGGCAGTGCCTGGGACAAGGGACACTGTGATGTCCCTGAGCTTGTGGGCAGCTTGGAGAGCATGGAGCAGGTCTGCAAGGAGGGAGGCAATGGATGGCAGAGGCTGAAAACCACTCCCTGGTTGGTAATCTGGGGGGGAATTCAGCCTGTTTTGGCTATCCCTGTGCCATGTGGATGAGCGCTGCCCTGTCACCACCAAGACACACAAATGGCAGCTGGGGTCTGCTCTTGGCAGGGCAGGTTGGGTGTGGAGCACTCTGGTACAGCAGATCCTCTAGAAGGGCACCTGCCCAGCACCAGCTCAGGTCTGTGTAGCACTGGAGGTGCTCCTTCAGCAGCAGGTTCTGGGCAGTGGTGTTCAAGCAGAGCTGCCTGGCACCTCTGTGCTAAGCCAGTCACACCAAGGGCCTCTGCCTGGGCAGCACAGAGCTGAGCTCCAGCCAGAAGGGCTGCAGCATGGCTCAGCAAGGGGCACCTGAGGCAGAGCCTGCTCAGCACCTAGCCCCGAGGCCCTGGGGCAGGAGCAGTCCTGGTTTGAACCTGTCCAGTGCAACCTGATGCTGCATGAAGGGGGTTGGACTGGGCTTGACAACCACAACTCAAGCCCCCCCCCCTGCTGCCTTCAGTGCTCTTTCTAGCACCCCTTAGAGGAGATCCTGCCAGAAGAGAGCCCAGGCAGCCTGAAGGGTTTGTGTGCTCCTGGGTGGGCAGTCCTGTACCCCTCCAGCAGGCCCAGGACAGAGCAGCTGTGGCCAGCTGTGTGGTGTCTCCCCAAAGCTGCATGAGCAGTAATGATCTCACCAGGGCTGCAGTGCCCTGTGGGCTTCTTGGCATCTCCTGTGATCTCTTCCAGAAAAGCAAAGCTGTGGGAGGAGATGGTAGGAGAGTGTGGTGAGCTCTGCTGCCCTGGGAGCAGACAGCAAGCTCTGGCCTTGGGCAGCTGCAAGGATGCAGAGCTGCTGTGGGGTTCATCTGCTTGCAGCAGCAGCTGCCACAGCCTGTGAGTTAGTGCTCTCTGAGGGTATGCAGCACCTGCAGGCGGGCTTCACACAGGCCTTGCTCTTCTTCCTAACTGAAGAAGAAGAAGGCCTTTGATAGCTGCACCTTCCAGTACATGGGTTTGGCCCCAAACCTCTGCAGAGAGAGCTTTGCTGATGGCTGCAGCTTCCCTTCAGAGCTGGCACTTCTCCTGGCACAGGCAGCAGGCAGGATGCCTCTGTTCTGGACAGGACACCCCAGGCTCTCCTGGGGATGTCTGGAGATCATCACAGGTCTTGTGTCTGGTGTGAACTGTCTCTGGGTGGCATTGCCCAAGTGTGGGTACAGCTTTGGGGTGCTTGTCCCACTACCACTGTCATTGCTACCAGCAGCTAGAGGTTGTCTTACTCTGGAAGCTGGTGAAGAATGGCAGAAGTTGTCCTTCCTGAGCTCTGGAGAGCAAACAGACTCTTATCTGTGACAGATAAGATGCCCTCCGCATGCTGACCTTCAGTGGTGCTGCCTCGGGGGCTGGGCAGCTCCAAACAGAAGCTCTGAGGGCAGAGGGGCAGCCCCCAGCATGTTCCAGCTGCCAGGGCAGGCTCACACTGACACAGGCTGTGCTCCTGGTGGCTTCTTCCTGCCCTCTGGCTCACAGCCCTCGCTCACAGCCTGGCATGGCTGCTGGGGACCAGGTTCTTGAGGCTTCCTCTGCACCCCGCCCAGAGCTGCCCTGAGCCTCTAGGTGCTGGCTGGGTGGCTCTGGGTGGCTCTGCCTGTGCTCAGGGTGCAGGAAGCAGATTTGTCTGAACCACTGCCTTTGTGCCACTGACCACCAAAAGGGCCAAGGGCACCTCAGCCTGGGCACTTGCAGCTCCTCAGAGCCTTTGGGAAGTCCTCAGCCCAAATCCACTGGCAGGTGCAGGAGGCTGTTCCTGGTTTAAGCCTCCTGGCCCAGTTTGATCTTGTGTCCATCTGGAAAGCCTGGGCACCCTGCAAGTGGCACAGGGACCTGAACTCTGCCATCAGGTCCTCTCCCAAGGGGCTGCAGTTGCCCTGTCTGAGCTTATAGCAGGCAGGCTTGGAGGGGAGAGAGATGAAAAATCAAAATCACCCAAGCCTGGAAGAGACAGAAGGCAGCTGTGGTGTTGGCACATCTGAGTGGGGGCACTGAGGTCTCCCTGCCAGCGAGGTGCTGATGCTCACAACCAGCTCTTGAGCTGCCTCCAAGCCCAGCCCCAATGGCCTTTGGTCTCCAGGGCTGTGCTGCAGAGGGACCCATCCAGCCCAGCTCTGCTTGCTGGCCCTCCTGATGCCAGTGGGGTCTCTGCCAGCCCTGCTGGGGAAGAGTTTCCCTCCAAGCATCTACCCTAAGTGCAGCCCAGCTCAGCCTTGCTGCTTTTGGGCCTGCTGCCAGGGGCTGCTGCCCTGCTCTCAGCCTGCTTGCCCACATACAGCTGCAGGTCCTGCTGCCCAGCCAGGCCTCCCAGAAATTCAACCTTTGACTGAATTATTGATGCCCTGGAATGCAGCTCCTCTTCCTGGAGAGCCAGCGTGGCACTGACAAAGGCTGCCCTGCATTATTCACCACCCCATGGGCACAGACAGGACTGGTGCTTAGCAGGGCCAGCAGCAGGGACGCTGCCAGGGCAGGATCCATGGAGCCTCTCAGCGCTGTGGCCTGCCATGGGATCCCAGGATGAAGGTCCTGGACTTGGCTCGGGACAGAACTCTTGTCCAACCATCAGGTTCCAAGGAACAAGTGGGAGTAGTTCTGCTGCAGCAGGATGGAGGAGCCTAAGGTCCTCCCCTCCCTGTCCCTTTCCCTGGGGTGTGCAGCAAGCCTGGGGGGGCAGCTCTAGAGCTCCCAGGAACTCTCCTCTGGGGCACGCTGGAGTGGTTGGTGCTGCAGAAGGCACCAGCACGCCCAGTCCAGGAGCAGCAGGACAATGCCAGAGCCAGGAGGCAGCAGTGGCTGGTCAGCTCCTCTGCCCTGTGCCCCTCTTGGCCTCAGGCTCAGTGGGAGGGGAAATAACTTGGGGACATTTCATTAGGAACAGCAGTTCCTAGGAGCAGAAATCCTTGGTGGGGCTCTGCCTGAGGAGCCAGGTGCCCTAAACTACTCTTCTGCCCTGCTTTCATGGGGGCACTGCCAGCACAGAGGGCATCAGCTCCTGGGACCTGTTGCCACCTGAAAGCTCCACTTGCAGCAGCCAAGAAGCAGCAGCCCACAGGACAAGGCAGTGCAGCTCTGACCTCCCTGGCTGTGCTTCTGGAGAGGCTTCAGCTGCTCTCCCTGCAGCTCCTGCTCTCCCCTGCTCCTGGTGGGGCACTCCCAGCAGCGCTGGCAGGTCGGGAGAAGTCTTTGGTCCAACTGAGTCATGTCAGAGGTCAGGCAGAGCTACCCTGATGGCTCCCTGCACACAGACAAGGAGGTGGAAATGTGCTGGAGGAATTAATCATCAGCAGCACCCCCCGGAAGTATCAACTGCCCAGGCTGTGCCAGACTCTGGGCTGTGAGCTGGGGCCTGCCCTGCCCTGGCACCCACTTCTCAGGCTCATGCCCTGCTTTCCAACCTGGAAAGGAAGCCTGAGGCAGAGGCTGCTCTGTGGCCTGACCCCACAGGAGCCTATGGCTCCTGCCTGCCCTCTCCTCCTGGCATTGCCCCCAGGCTTGCAGTGCTCATGAGGCATGTCCTCAGCCTTCCTGCCAGACAGCTCCAGGGTCCGGGGAGAACCGGGGTGCTGGGCAGGGGCCCTGGATGGGGCCCTGTTAGTGCACACAGTGGGTGGGCAGCTGGCACTGGCTGCAGAGGATGGGGAGATGCTGCCTGTGGGCACAGGGAGGCTCCAGAACTGGGTGACTGAAGAGGCTGGCAGCAGCCCTCTGCAGATCCTGGAGGCCTCCAGCAGTGATCTGGCTGCAGCAGTGCTGTAGGGAGCTGACTGAACGCAGCTGGTAGGAAACTGAGCTTACACTTGGCAGTGCCAGGGCAGATGCTGGTGCAGGCTGAGTCCAGGCTGTGGGAGCTGGAGCTGGACTTTGAAGTGAGAGGAGATCTGGAAAAGCTGCCTGGGAAGGTGGGCGAGAGAGACTCTTCCCTAGCATCAAAGAGCCTTGCCTTGTTTCAGAAACTCCTCAACAGATGACTCAAGAATGGTGCCAAATACCTGGGAAGCCCCAGGGTGCTGCATGGCAGTGACTCAGCTCAGCCTGGCAGAGTCTGCCAACAGCTCAGGGCTCCCCACGGGGACGGGAGGAGAGGCTCAGCCACTCACGCACGGCTGGCAGCTGAGTGCAGCCCCACGGACCCTGCCTGTGACACAAAGCAGGGCTGCTGGTGCTGAGGAGGCTGCAAAAGTGATCCTTGGCCATGTGTGGCAGTGACTCCTCTGTGCCCGAGGGCTGCCGGAGGAGCTGTGCCTGTCCTTGTCCTTGCAGTGCAGTCAGAACTGTGTGGGTTGGAGAAGCCCTCTGAGGTCACCCAGTCCCACACCAGCCCAGTGCCACCATGGCCACCAAAACGTGTCCCCAGGTGCCATGGCCACAGGTTTCCTGCACACCTCCAGGGATGGGGACTCTACCACCTCCCTGCAGCCTGTGCCAGTCCCTGACCACTCCTGCAGCACAGAAATTATTTCTCATCTCCAACCTAACCCTCCCCTGGCACCACCCAGCTGCTTCCTGGCTGCAGCTGGCCCCTTGCCCAGGCAGGTCACTGTGTGAAGGTACCTGCAGGGTTGGTGTCTCATACTCTGGTGCTGGTAACTGGACTCACCCAGGCTGGCTGCCTGCCCCCTAACCCTGCTGGGCTCACTCCTGGGCTCGCCCCTTGGCTTGCCTTGTGCCCAGCGCAGTGCTGCCCAGCAATGGAGCAGCCAAGGGACAGAGCTTGCCAGAGAGCAAGGCCAGACCAAGAGCCAATGGAGAGCTGGGCTGGGGAGGGGGAGAGGCGGTAGGTCAGACAGGAGTTGTGTTCCATCAGAGGGTTTGAGTTAGGCTTTAGTCCCCTGGTACCTGGCTGTGCCAGGTACTGCACAGTGCCAGCTCCTGATAACAGTGGTACCAGTGCCCATCAACAAGGACTCAAAGGACAAGCTGCCACCTCTGCAGGACCCAGTGGTGCAGCTGTCTAAAGGGCTCTTTCAGTATGACCCCTCAGGCTGCTGGTCAGGAATTTGGGCCTCCATCTCTGAGAGCAGCAGTCAGTGCCAGGCTCTGCCCTGTCTTGTGCACAAGCTTGTTCCACACACCAAGGGCTCAGGGGTGGCAGTGGCATTCCTGCCCTGTGGGCTTGCAGGGCACAGGGTTAGTTAGGACGGGATGAAGGCAGGTGGCAGCTGCCCTGAGGGAAGTGCTGGGGGCACCTGGAGCAGGCTGCTCACAGCTGGAGTATTTCTGGAGCAGAGCTCATCAGAAGTTGCTGTTTCTAGAACACCTCTCAGATGGAGGCTCTATTTTTATCTCAGTGTTTGCTTCACTCTTGGGCAAAAATTTGCCTTCTTCCCTTGAAAGGCGCCTTGGGACAGAGAGGGACACCTGAGAAATGCAGGAGCTGGAAGAGCCTTCGGTGTCTTGCCTCAGCTCTGGGCTTTGGCCTTGGCAGAGCAGAGCTTCTAATGACCTCCTCCCCCCCGGCAGTTCACTGAGGAGAAGCTGGGCCAGGCTGAGAAGACCGAGCTGGATGCCCACTTTGAAAACCTCCTGGCCAGGGCAGACTGCACGAAGAACTGGACGGAGAAGATCCTGCGCCAGACTGAGGTCCTGCTGCAGCCCAACCCCAGTAAGCTGCTGGTGCCCAAGGACAAAGCCCTTCAGCTTGGGACTGGCAATGCCCCCTGGTAGCAGGCTCTGTTGCACTGAGCCCTGGGGGCTGGAGGAAATTTGTCTGTGCAGGGCCTGTCCTTCCCTGCCCAGAGGTGACCGGCTGCTGGCTGGCACAGCCTGGCACCACTCCTGAGCACTAGGCACAGGACATCTTCACCTGCTGCTTGCTGTCCAGTGCACTGCTGAGGACTCCATGGGGTGGGCTGCCCTGAATGCCAGTCCCAGGGCTACCCCTCCACCTTCCACCCCATAACCACCAGCGGCATCCTCATTGCAGGCGCCAGAGTAGAGGAGTTCCTCTATGAGAAGCTGGACCGGAAGGTGCCGTCGCGGGTCACCAACGGGGAGCTGCTGGCACAGTACATGGCAGAGGCAGCCAATGACTTCGGGCCAGGGACACCTTATGGTGAGTCAGCTGAAAGTCCCTGGGGACCTCCAGCCCCTCCCGGGAGGATCCACACTGCTGCTCTGCATGCAGCCCTGCCTCTGGTAGTGGGCAGGGGGCTCTGCTCCCCCAGGGCAGCCTCCTGCTACTGGCACATCTACTGGCACAGGAGGGGCTCCTGCAGCTCAGCAACCAACAGCCCATCAGGGGCTGCACAACAAGGCCTGCAGCGGGCACAGGGCAGGGTGGAGCTGCAGAGCAGCACAGCCTGAGGGTACAGCTGTCCTTGCCCTGGCATGAGCTGCCCTGCTGATCGATGGCTGTTCGATAGCCACTCCTGCTCCTGCCAGAGCAGCCCCAGTGGCACCCGCAGCCAGCTGGGCCTGGGCACAGTTCCTTTCTGCTCTGCTGCTTTTCGATTTGCTGCCCTGCTCCTGTGCCTCTGCCTGATGGGACACAGATAAGTGTGCAAGTGGAGCAGGGAAAGGGCATCGGGGGGGGGATAAGAGCCTCAGCAGACAGATAGCATCAGAGCTGCCCTGGAGCTGCTGGCACGGCAGCCGGTGTGGGCACGGTCGCTGTGCCTGGGCAGGGTGCCCTACGCCTTCACCTCCCTGCTGCCTCTGTGTGTGCTGGCTGAAGCCAGCAGAGGCTGCTGCACTGTGTGCAGCTGGAGGCTCTCTCCTTGCAGGGAAGACCTTGATCAAAGTTGGAGAGGCTCAGAGGCGCCTGGGTGCAGCAGAACGAGACTTCATCCACTCTGCCTCCATCACCTTCCTCACCCCACTGCGCAACTTCCTGGAGGGGGACTGGAGAACCATCTCTGTAAGCAGGGCAGGAGGGCAGGGGAGGGAGACAGACCCGGGCAGCTCATTCCCTGCCCTGACAGCAAGGAAGACTCCAGAGCTCCCACACCAAAGAGCAGGGCAGTCCCAGCCCTAGCTGTGCCCAGGGCCCTCTGTGGCACAGGGAAGGTTGCCAATTGCTGTGTCTGGGGAAGGTCCCTCTCTGAGGGCACCCTAGGGCCGTGGTGAGCCTGGATCCCTGGCAGCCAGGCCCAGGGCTTGCTGAAGAGGTGACTTTAGCCGAGGGCTCCTCCCTGCCTGGCACTGCGGGGGGGCTCGGTGCTGGCCGCAGGGCCCTGCCCATGCCCACCCAGCAGCTGCCCTGCTCTGCCCTGCAGAAGGAGCGCAGGATCCTGCAGAACCGGCGCCTGGACCTGGACGCCTGCAAGGCTCGGCTGAAGAAGGCCAAGGCTGCCGAGGCCAAGGCCACGGTAACTCCCTGCCCAACTCCTCCTCTCTCCTCCTGCCCCCGGGGTTGGCTCACAGGCACAACGATTGGGGTGCCCTACAGCGTCCTGGCCCTGGGGGGGGTGTCCTCGTGGGGTGCACAGGAGCCAGAGCCTGTTTCTGAGGTGCCCTCTGCTGGTGAAACAAACAGTTCTGAGCTGCCAGAGTCTGGAAGAGCTCTGCTGGAGCCACCTTTGCCTCCTGCCTGCCTGGCAGGGGCTGCTGGCTGCTCTGTGTGGCAGCACCTCAGGACTTGCCAGGCTTCCTTAGGGGTCTCAAAGCAAACCAAAAGCTGAGCTGGGACAGGCACACAGACGTGTGCTGGGGCTCTGCAGCAGTGACAGGCCAATGGAGGTTCTGCCACCTCGGTCTGCCCCAGGCAGGAGTGCTGGGGGAGCCTGTAAGAGCTGGATGGGGTCAGGCTGGCAGCAAGAAGCTTTGCTTCACTCACAGCCTGGCCTTGCCTTCTGGCTTTGAGGAAACCAGGGCAAGTCAAGCAGCAAAGGTGCCAGGTCAGAGCAGTGCAGAAGGGACAGGAAGGTCACCCAGGGTCCCTCTGCACAGCCCTGAGCTATGGCAACAGGCACTTCAGAGTGCTGCTGAGCCTGGCAGGACCTGCCAGCTGCCCTGTGGCACCCCTGCAACTGGGCTCTTCCCTGGGCACAGAAGCATTGTGGCAGGAGGCAGAGAGGCCATTGCTGGGCACTGGTGGGGTCCCTGCTGCAGCAGGTTGCCATCCTGCAGTGCTCTGACTGTTGGCACAAGAACTTGCCACGTTCTGCTTCTAGCCTGGGGCCATGTGGGGAACCTGTGCCAGCCTCCAGCAGTGGGTCAGACTGAGGGCTCTGGGTGGGGTGAACAGAAGTGCCCCTTGTGCAGGAGCCATCAGTCAGGTCACCCAGACCCACCCGAGGTGACCGCAGGGATCCCGAGCAGGGACGAGGTGACTCTTGCTGTGTCTCCAGGACAGGACTTCACACACCTCCTCCCCTCCACCCCCTGCATGCTGCTTCCTTTGGGGAGTGGTGCCAAGGCCTCACCTGCACACACCCTCGGGCCAGGACTTCTCTGTAGCTGGGAAAGACAAACCTGGGTGCCCGTGGCAGGCTGCAGAGCCCCTGCCCTGGGCCTGGTAGCTGCTCCTCAGACCATGGAGTTCCCTGTGCCACCTCCCACCCAAGCTGGCCGCTCCCAGCTCACCACTCTCCTGCTGCTCTTCCCCTCTGTGTGTGCCTCCAGCTTCTGTCTGTGACCCCCCGCGGGTGTGCTGCTGCCCAGAGCTGAGCTGCTCTCTGGTGTCTGGGCTTGTGCCTTGCCCAGCTCCGTGCCCTTCCCTCCCGGTGCTGCTCACTAACCTTTCTGTTTTGTTTCTTTGTGATTTGCTCAGTGTGAGGCAGATGTGAGTATTGACTGTGCTGGCAGTGCTGTGAGTCCTCGGGGGCTGCTTCCTCTGAACGCCTCTCATTGTCTCTTTCCATTTGAAAATCCATTCCCCCTTTATCCCCTTGGGACTGGCCCTGCAGCATGACCTGAGGGCGGTCAGGGCAGTGGCTGCCTGGAGAAGGAGCTCAAGCAGGGCAGGAGCATCCATCAGCTGCCTGCAGCCTCCCAGCCTGAGCTCCGGCCCAGCCAGGGTGTGCCAGCAGTGCTCCTCGGAGGGCAAGCAGCCCAGGGCTGGGAGGCAGATCCCTCTCCTGGGGGTCAGGCAGACCAGAGACAATGACAGGCAGCGTGGGCTGGTCGTGGTGCTGCTGTGCCCCGGGGCTCTGAGCAGAAGGGGGGAGGTTGGGTCCCTCTGGGGCGCTGCTTGCACACACGTAGGAGTGCTGGAGCACCTTCATCCCATGTGCTGTGGCTGCCCTGGGAGTGCCTGGAGGCCAGGGAACTGGAGGAGAGATTCCTTCAGCTGCTCTTTTTCCCTGCAGGGCCCAAAGCAGCAGCAGCTGTGGCTGTGGACCTGCCCTCCCGGCCCGGGGGCTGTGCTGCCCTGTCTCTCTGGTGACACTTTGCTGCCTATGCTCAGATTTGGGCTGCCACAGGACCACTCCTCCTGTCCCTTCCTCCAGCCACCCCCAAGCCTCCAAGACGGTTTGGAGCAGTCTGTCCTTGCCGGGCTGCTCCTCGCAGCCTGCTGCAGGCGCCAGGGCCAGCATGGCTCAGCAGAGCTACACAGGGGTTAGTCTGCAGGAGGGTTCAGAGGAGTTGGGTGGGCAGGCAGCCTGGCACGTCGGCCCGAGGCACAGCCGAGGCCCCCTACGAGGCACCCGGGTCCATCACACCGGCGTGGCAGTGCCGGTGCCAGTGCCAGCTGCCTCGGCTTCACTCTTGGCGGTGCCGCAGTCCCGGGCTGGGCTGGGCTAGGCAGAGCAGCAATGACCTTGTATTGGCTCCCGAGCCGCATCCGGGGGGGCCCAGCTGGCCCCGCTGCGTTCCGGTGTGCAGCACCTGCGGCGCCGAAGGCTTCCTGCCCGGGACACAGCTCCAGCTGTGGACGAGGTCGCTCGGAGCCCACGGAGGGCCTCAGACGCGAGGGATGCAGACTTGCGGCTGCCTTCGGCAGGTCCGAGTGGGAGGGAGATGCTCAGGTGTGCCTGTGCCAGGCGCCGCGGGGAGGACACTGCTGCCGGTCAGGGCCACCTCCCCTTGCACCAGCCTGACTGCCAGCCGGGCATAGGTGCCGCAGGGCACCGCCCGGGCCGGGGGGAGGACCTCCTGCTGCTGCCGCCTCGCAGGCGCCGGCTGCCAGCCGCCGGCACAGGCAGGGAGGAAGCAGCGGTGCCGTGTCCCAGGAGGCAGGGGCTGCTGTGACCCCGGGCTGAAGCTCTCTTCCCACCCCCCCCAGGCTGTGCCTGACTTTCAGGAGACCAGACCCCGCAATTTCGTGCTCTCCGCCAGCGCCTCCGCGGTAAGACCAGCGCCGGCCCCTGCCGCGCACCTGGCCCCAGCCTGCACCTCCTGCTCTGCTGCTTTCCGCATTTTAAGTGACATGAGCCGCCCGGGGCTGCTCCTGCCCGGCCTGCAGCTGCCCGGGGCTGCTCCTGCCCGGCCTGCAGCACATTTGCTGCCTGCTCTGCTCTCCAGTCTCTGCCAGACCTGCCCCACATCTCTGGTGGGGATCTTCAGGCATTTTTTTCGGGTAGTGGAGCAGCTGAGAGGAGAACACCTCGGGGGCTGCCCTCTCTGGGTGCCAGCTGTCACTGGCAGCACCACATCCCTAGCTTAGTACAGAACTGGGAGGGCTCAGAGGCTTTGTGGCTGGCCAGGAGGAGCCGAGGTGGAGTTTTTTCTCTGCCAGTCACCGTGGCAGAGCCCCACAGGCTGGCACTGCAGGCCTCTCTACAAATGCAGGTCATTTTTTGTCCCCTCTCATCTCGGGGCACAGCTGCTGGTGGCTCTCCTGCAGTCAGGTGTGCTGGGGCTGCCCACCAGCAGCCTGTGCCAGTCCTGCTCTGCCGGAGGGGCTGGGGCTGCCTCCCTGCTGCACTTCTCCTTAAAATGTTGGAAACATCCTGCTGCTTAAACAGCCTCCAGAACAACACTGGTGCCTGCGACGGAAGAGTCTGGGAGTGGGGTCTGGAGGTGTGGGAGAGGGCAGCCCAGCCCTTGGCAGAGACCCTGTGGAGGCTGGGCAAGGCTGATCTGGCAACCAGTGTGAGCTCCCAGGAGCACCTGTCCTGACTTGCTTGGGGAGCAATGCTGGGATCAGAAGTGGCTTTGCACAAGAGCTAGAAAGTGCTGAGGTGGCTCGGGAGGCTGCTGCTGGTGCTACAGATGCTTGGTCAGCACCCCCATGGCAGCAGGCAGCAGCCAGCCCCAGGCTCTGGCTTCTGCCTTGGCAAGGCCTCAGGAGAGCTCAGTAAGGGACTGAAGCTGAGCTCTGGGAGAAGCAGAGGAGAGGCCCTGGGCTTGCCCTGCCCCCGAGCATCTCTGGTTGGCACTGGCTGTCCTGATCCTTCCCTGGGGCTTTCCAAAGCAGAGCTGAAGGCAGCACTTGTGCAGTGCCCCTCAGCATCTCCCAGTGCCCAGCTGCAGACTGGGCTGCTCCTGTCTGCAGAGGTGCCCAGGACAGTAAGGTGACAGGAGGGGCTTTTGGTGTCTCACCTGGCACATCTCCACCTGGTTCAGTGCTCCCTCCTTGGAGTTCTGCCAGCAGGGACAATGGCACTGGGGAGCAGGCTTCTAGGACACAGACTGGCTCTGGGTAAGCAGCCAGCGCTAACCTGGGTCAGCAAGGTGCCTGCTGGACTCCTGCTGGCCGGCCAGGGTGATTCTTGGCCTCTAAAACCACTTCGGAGGTGGCAGTTGGTGCCTGAAGTGTTGCCTGAAGTGCCACCTGAAGCCAGCTGCATCAGTAACAACTGGCATCCCTAAGGCAGCATCCAGGCAGGGAGAGCTGTGGGCAGAGCTTCCCTGCACAGCCTGCTCCAGCTGCCCCAGGCTGTGCTGGCAGAGGCTGTGGGGCTGTGTGGGGCAGCACTGCAGGCCAGGGCCCGCTTCCAGCTACCTGGCAGAGCAGGAGAGGGGAAGGGGCTCATGCCCCATAGCTGGCTGAGGCTGCCCAGGTAGAGAGGTGCCAGGCTGCGTGCCTGCAGCAGGAGCTGAGCTGCAGGGCAGGGCAGAGGCCAGAGGAGCAGGCAGCAAGCCAAGGAGCCTGAACCCCAGCAGTGCAGGCAGCTCCTGCAGCTGCTGCTTACGGTGGCTGCTGAAGGTGTCCCACACCCAGAGCTGCCACAGCCACTTGAGGACAGCTGCTGGTGAGCCTCAGCACAGGGGCAGGGCAGAGCCTGTCCTGGCACCATGGCAGTCAGCTCAGGACCCACCATGCTGGGGTGAACCTCCCTGGTCTGCACAGGAGCCCGCGGGCAGAGACTGAGGCCCTCAAGGGCTGTGTGCCCTGCTGCGCTGGGTTGGGGAGCTGCTGGCAGGGCATTGTGCTGCCAGCTGGGTCAGGTGGATTCCTGAAGCCAGGGCCAAGAGGGTCGTTGTCTGCTAGGGGAGCCAAGCCAAGGCCGTCGGGCAGGCCCAGTGTGTTCTGCCTCCCTCTGCTGTGGCTGTGCCTGCTCCTGTCTCCTGTCTGCTGTCCTGCAGCCAGATCCCAGCAGCAGCTGCAGTCTGGGCTGCCCAGGCTGTGCCCCGAGGCAGCATCCAGCCAGGGCTTGGTGTGGCTGGAGCTGAGCACTGCAGCTGGTAGCACAGACTGGAAGAGCACTGACTCCACTGACCTGAGTTCTTGGCACCAGTACGTGAGGAACTCTGGCCTCTGGTCTGAGCTGATGGCAGCTCCCAGCCCCCAGCAGCTCCAGCTGCCAGTGAAGGACTGGCCTCCAGCAGCAGTCTCCAGCAGCAGCCTCCAGCAGGGCAGCACAGGCTGCTCAGGGGCTTCTGCTGCTTCTTGCTGGACCTGCTGGTGCTGTAGCAGCCCTGGCAGGGGGCAGGGCTGCAGCAGCTGCTGCTGGGTGAAGGGCTGCTGGTGCCCGGGTCCCTGCCGTGTGTGTCTGTGCCTCTCCAAATCTCCAAAACTGATCTCCTTTCTGCTGCTCTGTGGCCCCCACAGCTCTGGAGCGACGAGGTGGAAAAGGTAAGCACCCAGCTGGAGGGGTGCTGGGGGTGGGGGTCAGGGGAGTCAGCCCCAGTGGCTCTGTCCCCTGCTACAGACTGCGGGGCTTTGGGTGGGTGAGGGCAGCCCTGGGGGCCACAGGAGCAGGGACATGGCTCAGCTCTACTCCCCTGGCAGAGGCCCTGCCTGCTCCGTCTGCATGTGCCAAGCTGCTGCTCTGAGCAGAGCTGAAGAGAGGTCAGAGCCTTCAGGAGGGCTGGGTGGGAGGTCTGGAGCGTGGAACTGGCTCCATCTGGGTGAGCTGCACTCCCCTTGCTGAGGCGGAGCTCTAGATCCTGCCCAGTCTCTGGATGCTCAAGGAGCCTTGGCCGGGGCGGGGGGCCGCTGCTGGTGGACTAGAGCAGGACAAGTGTCCAGCTCCAGCATGGCATAGAGCTCCCAGAGCTCTTCTGGGCTCCCTTTGCCTCTCACACCTCCCCCCCCAGCTACCATCCCTGCATGCCACATGTGCATGGTGGCAGCCCCTCACTGCCTCCCAGTGCAGTGCAGGAGCAGCTCAGCTACTTCTGACCCTGCTCAGCCCCCAGGCCCTGCAGCCAAGCAGCTGCCTGCCGCCAGCTGTAGGCACTGCAGGCTCTGGAACAAACTGTCAGCAGCCTTCAGAGCTCTCCAGGGGCACAGGACTGGAAGGGACTTCCCAGGTCACCATCCAGGGATGGCTTTCTAGGAAGCTGGAAGTGCTCAGAGCTAGTAGGAAGAGCCCTCGGGTCAAATCCCGAGTGGTGCCAAGTGGAGTTGGGGCTCCATAGAGCTCTGCTGCTGCAGCCTCTACCCAGGACTGTGGAGCAAGCTCCCCTCAGAGCTTGGCAAGCCAGGCAGTGGCACTGCCTGTGCCAGTCCCCTTCTTTAATCCCTTCGCACTGAGGATGCAAGAGAAGAGATCAGCTGGAGCTGAAAATAGGCAAATCTGCTTAGGAGCCAGGCAGGGCATTGGCCTGGCCTGGCCTAACCTGACGCAGTGCTGGTGGTGCTGTCCCTGCAGGAGAGGAGCAGTGCCTGGTGGCCCACAGCTGCCCCTCCAGCCTGCCCTGCTAGGGCTCCTCTGGGGTGGCCTCTGCTTGGAGGCTGCCAGCCTGCTGGAGCATGGGCAAAGAAGCACTCTCCCAGAATTGGTGCCAGGCAGGAACCACTGTACCCCTCCTGGAGAAGGGGCAGAGGACACAGAACCTCTGCTCCTCTGCTTGCAGTAAGCTGTAGCTGAGTGGCCACCACCACTCTGTGCTTTGGGGCACATCACATCCTAAGAGGGGACTGGCATCTTCTTGCAGCTGTTAAGGTGCTGCAGAGAGCAGTGTGCCTGCTTGGCAACCCTTTGCCTCTGGAGCAGGAGGGGAGAGCAGGCACCAGAGCACCCAACTGCTCCAGCACTGCTGCTGGTGAGGATCCACCCAGATGCTCTGGTACTGCCCCAGTGCCAACATGCTGCCTGCTGGGGAGAGGGCTCCTGCCTGCTGGGTCAGGAGGGTCTGCAGTGTCATTCTGGCTGAATGCCCAGTGCCTGCTGAGGGCTGCCCACTCTTAGCTGTGGGTTAATTCCTCCTGGATCAGAAGTCCCTGAGCTGCAGAGCAGAGCCTGAGGAGCAGCTGGGCTGGGCACTGGTGGGCACAGGGCTGGCTGTGCCTCAGGACTAGCAAAGCCTCTGCAGCCATGGCAGCAGGAACCTCAGCCTGGAGCTGCTACTCTGTGCCCTGCAGTGACCCAGTGCAGGCTCCAGCAGGAACCAGTCTGAGATCAACGAGGCCTCAGAAATCCCTCAGCCAGGAGGTCCTGTGCCCCATGCCCAGTGTCATACCCGCAGGTGGTGCCCAGCAGCATGCTTGTCTGGGTGCCAATGGGGTGGAGGAGGTTTGGGGTGGTGTGGGTACCTCTCTGTGGGGGAGGCCAACAGGTTCTTGCCCTGTGCTGTCCTGGACACTCCATCCTGTCCCACAGGCAGAGCAGGAGCTGCGGCTGGCACAGACCGAGTTCGACCGGCAGGCGGAGGTGACACGGCTGTTGCTGGAGGGCATCAGCAGCACCCATGTGAGTGCCAGGGGCAGCAGGGCTGGCAGTGGCCCTGGAGGAGACCAGGGAGACGATCGGGTCCTGGACTGGGAGCAGAGATAGAAGAGTTCATCGTTGAGGATGCCACAGCAGCCTCCTCAGGCCGGAATGCCCAAGCTCAAACAAGGCTGAGCCTGCCCAGGCTGTGCCCCTGTGGCCTCTGCAGTGCTGCTGGGCCACAAACACTTCACTGTGCTCTCTCAGGAGCTGTGCACAAACCCCACGGGTAGTGCCAGTGCCCAGAGCAGCCCCTCTGAGCTCAGTCTCCTGCCCATGCCATGATCCCAACCCCAAGGGCTTGCTGTGCCCAAGCAAGCTCAGTACCCTGGGCACTGCCCTGCACCAGGCTGCTTCCCATGGGGCAGGCAGCAGCTGCAGGCAGAGCTCCTGTACCAGCAGGCAGGCTCAGCCCTGCCTGTGCTCCTCCTCCCCGCAGGTGAATCATCTCCGCTGCCTGCACGAGTTCGTGGAGGCCCAGACCAGCTACTATGCCCAGTGCCACCAGTACATGCTGGAGCTGCAGGAGCAGCTGGGCAGGTGAGGCCAGTGACTGCCCCGGTGGTGCCCATCCCACAGCCTCAGGCTGGGGAGAGGTTCCAAAGCCCCCTCCAGGCTCGGGCAGCCTGAGCTGTTCACATGGGCAGCATAGTTGGTGCCAGCTTGCTGTAGCAGGCTGTGCCATGGGGCTCATTTGGGGTTCAGCTCCGAGCACGATGGCTGTGGGAGCTCCAACTCCTCGGGGGCAGGCTGGGGGTGCTGGGCTGCAGCAGGGGGCTCTGTGCCGTGGCGGTGGGCAGGGCTGGCAGCTGGCAGGGCAGCGCGGGGGGGCTGAGCCCGGCGGGGCTGGTGGCTGTGGCTGCTCACTCACTGCTCCTGCTCCCTTCTCTTCCATGCCGACAGCTCCAAAGCAGAGATGTAAGTAGG